>JAPXFY010000029.1:44590948-44673448 GCA_030674185.1 Monoplex corrugatus
GAAGTGATTTATCTTTAATTTGATCATAATCCAGTTGAAGTGATTCATCTTTAATTTGATCATAATCCAGTTGAAGTGATTTGTCTATATTTTGACCCTAATCCTGCCAAAACGATTTGTCCTTATTTTGATCATAATCCAGCTACAGTGGTTTGTCTTTGTTTCGATCATAATCCAGTTAAAATGGTTTGTCTTTCTTTTGATCATAATCCAGCTCAAGTGGTTTGTCTTTGTTTTGATCATAATCCAGTTAAAATGGTTTGTCTTTCTTTTGATCATAATCCAGCTACAGTGGTTTGTCTTTGTTTCGATCATAATCCAGCTAAAGTGGTTTGTCTTTCTTTTGATCATAATCCAGCTCAAGTGGTTTGTCTTTGTTTTGATCATAATCCAGCTAAAGTGGTTTGTCGTTGTTTTGATCATAATCCAGCTCAAGTGGTTTGTCTTTGTTTTGATCACAATCCAGTTGAAGTAATTCGTCTTTACTTTGACCATAATCCAGCTCAAGTGGTTTGTCTTTGTTTCGATCACAATCCAGTTGAAGTAATTCGTCTTACTTTGACCATAATCAGCTCAGTGGTTTCTTGTTTGTCATAATCCATTGAAGTAATTCGTCTTTACTTTGACATATCCAGTCAAGTGGTTTGTCTTTGTTTTGATCACAATCCAGTTGAAGTAATTCGTCTTTACTTTGACCATAATCCAGCTCAAGTACTTTGTATTTACTTTGATCAAAGTCCAGCTGAAGCTTCAGTTAGTGAATAAGTCAGCACTGTGTTGATAACACCAGATAAGACTTTTTTTTTTTTCCATCTTAAAGTAACTTTGACTTGAAACAATGACGCAAAAGCCAGTCTTTTCTAAAATTCAGGAACTGTTCACTTGCAGAGACTTATAAAGTTATGTTGGTAAGGTAGGTAGGCTACTTCTTCTAAACAAAATGCAGCATTTGTGCTGTATCAAGACTGCACTGCGTGTATATATGTAATCAGGTCATCTGAGTTACTTTTACACACATTAACGCCAAGGGCCATGCTGAAACTGTGTCCCCATTTTACAAAGGTAGATTAACTCCCACAAACAAAGAAACACCCAAACAAACAATAGAAGGCACAAAGGTAGAATAACTCCTGTGAACAAAGAAACACCCAAACAAAACAGAAACAAACAATAGAAGGTACAAAGAAGACACTCCCACAAACAAAGAAACATACAAACGAAACAGAAACAATAGAAGGGCCATTGTGAATCAATGTCCCCATTTTACAAAGGTAGACTAACCCCCACACACATACAAAATATAATTACCTTCACACACACACACACACACACACACACACACACACACACACACACACACACACACACACACATATATATATAAACATGTTATGTACAAACACCAAACCGAACTACCAACACACACACACACACACACACACAGAGTTATGTACAAACTCAAAACATATAAAAAAAAAACTACCAAATATTCTAAAAGCATATACGTACTCAAGCAAAGTCAAGACATAAGAAGAATCCCCTGTTAAAAATATTCTTCCCAATCTTGTCAAGTGTTTTTGCAGCTGGAAATGCAACGAAACCTACAATGGTTGGTCAACATCAGAATCTGATTTCGTGAATGCTGTTTATAAGACCCACATCAAAGAACAGTTGATCACACTGACAGAACTCTTAGAAGTTACAACAAAAACCACGAGAAACCGTCCTCCCACATACTGATTAACAAAACACCACATCCATATCACACCACACTGTACCGATTCACGTTATATACAAGACAACATACTGTAGGCTGCCAGTCCTGTTGTCTTAACAGTTGGTCCATACACAAATAATACAGGATTGTTATTGTTATTGTTACGGTGTTGTTGTTAACAACCAAGCCGACAGCTTAGAGCCATATCAGGGCTATAACCGCCTCAAAGCATACAAAACTTCAACAGGGAGGGAAAAAAAAAAGAAAAAAAAAAGAAAAGTACACATACCAATGCATTTGCGCACATAATATAAGGACATGCCCCTGGCGTTGACCATTCCGTCCAATTTATCGCACAGGGGACTTAAAAAACATAACTGAATACAAATATAAGCATACCTATGGACACCAAAACATATATAAAAACAAGCACAATTTACCCAAAATTGTTTCCGCATATCTCACCTCCCTACAGCCAAAAATGCATTTAGTAGGCCTACATGTACCCAATTATCAATCCCAAGTTAATTAAAAGTACGTAAGACTTTATCGAACACATACAGGTGAATGGACCAGCAAGGCAGAAAATGATAGGAAGAAACGACAGAAAGCAAAGGAACAAGGCAGAAATAGAGTGACAGAAATTTCCAGCACAGAATTTCCAGAAGTTGGGGATACTATTTATACTGAAAGAGCCCCACCTGGGGAGCCTGGTGCTTGATATGAAATGACAGAGGTCTATTCAACATGACCTACAGCACCAGACCTGTGCTTAACCCTTTCACTCCCGCACACTGATTACCACAATTCTGCATTGTCAACAATGCTAGCAAAGCAAAAACTTAACTCTTTGATTCCCTCACCCTATCCACCAGCTTCCTGCAGGAAGCTGGTGGATAGGGTGAGGGAATCAAAGGGTTAAGTTTTTGCAGTTGGTGGGTAGGGTGCGGGAGTCAAAGGGTTAAAGACAGAAATATTTTGCCCTGTAACAATAACATGATCATGGGGCTTCTCTTCACTGTCATCTTGTGTAACCTGACAACTTCAAAATAACACTTCGTTTGTCTCAACTTTAAGGCATGGTGACATAACTACGCAAACACACATGCACACACACAGACACACACACAAACACATACGCTTGCGCACAAAACACGAACATAGCGTGAACACTAAAGAAAACTGAAAAAAGCTTGTCAAAAATACAAACTCTTTGATTCCACTGTGTGGAAGAACAACATACATTGTTTAATCCTCTTGTTGCATAATTTGATAATTATGATAACTGTATCCAACGACAACAAATCTCACATACAATAATAACAATTATTTCATTTACTTCGGACAAATGGTGCACGTCGCATGCAAGTTTCTTGTACTTCACAATAACAGAATATAGTTAATCTTTAAAATTAAATAATAATAACAACGTCAATGACGAAACATGAAATGAAAATAAGTATTCGGTAGGAACCGATAGTAACGAAGAATAAGACAAGCAAAATAATATCAATAAATATGAGTCTTCACTGCATGCACAAACACTGTATGTTGTGCATGCACACCTACACACACATTATGCTCAGCTACTAAAAGAGGGCACAGCCTATTTGACATGTGACCTTTGACCCAAGTTGTCATCCTCTCTCATCTAAAGATCACATGCACACACACACACATACACACACACACACACACACACACCAACACAACATAACACACACACACAAACACATACACAACATACGACACAAAAACAAAACACACACACACCACACACAAACACAACATAACACACACAGTGACACACACACAAACACACGGCACAACACAAACATACACAAACACATGACACAAAAACAACACACACACACACACAACATAACACACAACACACAAACACATGACACAAAAACAACACACACACACACCACACATACACAAACACACGACACAACACACACATACACAAACACATGACACAAAGGCACACACACAACACACAAACACACGACACAACACACAACACACAAGAAACACTGGTCTACCTTATAGTCCAGGGACAACAGTAAGCTACTGTGTTGTTCTACCATTTCTTCAATTTCTCTCCCTTTATCAAGCAAACCAGTGGGACATCTGAAGGTTAACACCGATCTTTCTCCTCTAGTTATGACAGGTTTGAACACACATATACACCCCCCAACAATGTCGTGTTCAATGTTTAATTATCAGTGTTAACATTCAAACTTGCTGGCTGGGAACTGATCACTCATCAGAAGTCTGACTAACAAAGAGAATTACTTCATAATGTGACCTGCCAGCACGAAATCAGTCTTAACAAGCATTTTGGGTATTTTGAGATAAACATATCACTGGAAAGTGTACATTCTGCTGATTATTTTGGTACTTGAATAAAGCTTGTACTCAAAAAAATGTAGAAGCTATGTATGTTTAAAGTCACTGAGTTGTATGACGGCCATTTTGAGAAAACTGCAGGCTACTCTCCTACACATTTTCCTTAAATTTCTTTATTTGGTGGCTTTGACCCAATTTGTTTCTAATTTTAGCTGTCATTGTCTGAAAGGTGCATCAAAGAGCTTTCTAACAGTATATTACATGTGGGGGGTACTGTAAAGGTTACGGTTCATAATAAGAGACAAAAATAGGTACTTCTAGTAGGAAATTGCGTTCTTTCTTCTGCAATCAGTGCATTAAAATATCATTTTAAATTGATTAATGTTAATTTTTCAAGAAAAAAAAGTTCTGTGGGGGATAGATTACAGTCTCTAGAAATCAATTTTGAGAAAAAGTCAAAACACCCCAAATAGACCCTCAGCCATCTTTTCAAGTCCTGGTGCTGTTCGACTGACTGCGAGTTTAAGACTGATTTAGTGGTGGGAGGTCACATGTATGAATTACACAACACACACACACAAACACACAACGTAACACACATGCACACAGACACTTACACACACACACACACACACACACACACACACACAAACACACAACGTAACACACATGCACACAGACACTTACACACACACACACACAGACACACACACACACACACACACACACTATCTCAACATCACATATCCATAATCACAGCCAGAGCAACCACATTTGAGCCATCCATTGACAGAACAATATGACAATATCCACCCAGTAATACTATCTCCCCAAACATAATGACAAACACCTTGATATAACAATTCGATCATATTCAACAAGTAATACGATCTCCCCAAATACAATAACAAATATTCTTGATGCAACAATTCGACCATATTCAACAAGTAATACATTCTCCCCGAAAAATGACAAACACCCTTGATATAACAATTCGATCATGTTGAACAATTAATAGGTCTACAATCTCCCCAAACATAATGACAAACACTCTTGATATAACAAATTTGATCATATTCAACAAGTAATATGATCTCCCCGAACCTAATGACACTCTTGATGGAAAAATTCCATCATATTGAACAATATGATCTCCCCACAAAAAATGACAAATACACTTGATATAACAATTCAATCACATGCAACAAGTAATACGATCTCCCCAAACATAGTGACAAACACTCTTCACAGGAACAAATCAATCATGTTCAACACACTGGTGAGCGCCCTCTTCATGTGACACAAGAATAAAATATCCACATTTGTGTATAAACTACCGACACAAAGGCAAATTAAAAAAAAACATACACAAAGAAGGCACTGTGATAAAGCTGACAGGAAGTTTGACTCCCGCACCCTGTCTACCAGCATCCTGCACTGTCAACCAGGCAAGCAAAGCAACAAATTTGATTCCCTCACCCTATCCACCAACTTCCTGCAGGAAGCTGGTGGATAGGGTGAGGGAGTCAAAGAGGTTGTTTTTTGCAGTCTGTGGACAGGGTGCAGGAGTCGAAGGGTTAAAACTGGAAGAGTTTGCTGAAGGCAGACTTATCACACCAATACAAAGAGGACGTCCGGACGGAGAGAGTTAAATTAACTGTGTGAATGTGTGTGTATGTACGTGTGTGTACATGTACATACGTACCTATATAGGCCTATAAAATTCTCAACAACAAAAAAACACAAAAAAAGCATTCAATTCAAAACTGCTTTTTTTAGGATGCAAAAATCGCACTAAACTAGCAACAACAACCAAACACACACACACCACTATAATATGCAATTCATTCTTTCCCATTCATTTAAAATGTACTCTCTCTCACACACACACACATACACACACACACACACGACAAAAAAAAGAATTGTTTCGAAAGCTTTGCACACACACACACACACACACACACACACACACACACACACACACACGACAAGAAAAAGAATCGTTTTGAAAAGGCCTAAAGCTTTGAACATAGATTCCACACGCCTTTCCACACCGAGATAATCACAGCGATAGGTTTGTACCTGCGCCCATTTGTAGAACATTTTGCATATGGATCGTTTACACAGGAATAGTGCAGAAATGTGTGAATGGTGCCTGTCGTTTGTATGCTATGATGGATGATCTATATTCTAACACATTTCTGGTGGCCACATCCGACACATTTGTCGTACGCACACGAATCTCCGCCTGTGGACTTCAACTGACAAACTGCCGTTCCTGAAAACCTATCACTTTGGCTTTTGTCCATCGCCAAGGACAACAGAAGAAGCTAGGACTTAACCCTTACACTCCCACATGCCATCCGCCAACTGCAAAAACTTAACTCTTTGACTCCTCACCCTATCCACCAGCTTCCTGCGGTGAGGGAGTCAGAGGGTTAAGTTCTTGCTTTGTTAGCATTGTTGATAATGCAGGAAGCTGGTGGACAGGGTGCGGGAGTCAAAGGGTTAACTAAGCAAGAATTTGGGGGTGGGTGGTGGGGGGGGGGGGGGGTGGGGGAAACTACTCTCTGAGCTCCCTGCAAACTGTATAACATTGTTTCGTTCATTTGAAATTATGGTAAAGCAAACTTTTCGCACCTCTCAATATGTGCCTGCATCTGGGGGTTTTTAAGATGTTTTTAAATTTATTTCTCTGCTTCTGTTCCTCACCTCAACACTGTGAACAGCAGAATATTGAACGCAAAACAAAACAAAACAAAACAAAGAGATCAACTCTCTCTTTCTTCAGTCTTTTCGTTATGCTAGGATGTTATCCACGTGAGTAATATGTTGCTGGTTGTAGCTATCCACAAAATGATATTTAACATGTATAAATTTATCTGCTTGATTTCCTTGCTTTTCAGTGGTCATCAGTTCCACAGATGGTGCTTTTCTTTTTGCATTCTGCAAATTTGATCTCCACAGACTGCATGTTATTTGCATGTGTGATGCACACAATGTGTACATTTGATTGAAATTCATTTGATATACTTCATCTACATCATTTGTTCATGTGGATATATATTTGATCTACATCATTTGTTCATGTGCATACATGTTTGATCTATAAAATCTACACACTTTATCCACACAATTTTGCACCTTTGCATATTCGATCCATACACGACGTATTCCACGGGCAAGAGGACTGGGACTATATGTTTTCGTGTTATCCTCTGATGACTTTAATAATCACGTTTGACACTGATCACACAAAAATGTTTATCAAGATGAATACTACATCCACTGCAACAACAACATGTCTATCAGCAAAAAACTCAAAAGCTTCACACCAAATGAAAAACATACACATGCATCAGTAAATAAACAAAACAGATAAAATCACACCATACAAAAAACAACAAACAGTAAATAAACAAAACAGACAAAATCACACCATACAAAAAACAACAAACATCAGTAAATAAACAAAACAGACAAAATCACACCATACAAAAAACAACAAACATCAGTAAATAAACAAAACAGACAAAATCACACCATACAAAAAACAACAAACATCAGTAAATAAACAAAACAGACAAAATCACACCATACAAAAAACAACAACATCAGTAAATAAACAAAACAGACAAAATCACACCATACAAAAAACAACAAACATCAGTAAATAAACAAAACAGACAAAATCACACCATACAAAAAACAACAAACATCAGTAAATAAACAAAACAGACAAAATCACACCAAACAAAAAAAACAACAAACATCAGTAAATAAACAAAACAGACAAAATCACACCATACAAAAAACAACAAACATCAGTAAATAAACAAAACAGACAAAATCACACCATACAAAAAACAACAAACATCAGTAAATAAACAAAACAGACAAAATCACACCATACAAAAAACAACAACAAACATCAGTAAATAAACAAAACAGACAAAATCACACCAACAAAAAACAACAAACATCAGTAAATAAACAAAACAGACAAAATCACACCACACAAAAAACAACAAACATCAGTAAATAAACAAAACAGACAAAATCACACCACAACAAAAAACAACAAACATCAGTAAATAAACAAAACAGACAAAATCACACCAAACAAAAAACAACAAACATCAGTAAATAAACAAAACAGACAAAATCACACCAAACAAAAAACAACAAACATCAGTAAATAAACAAAACAGACAAAATCACACCAAACAAAAAACAACAAACATCAGTAAATAAACAAAACAGACAAAATCACACCAAACAAAAAACAACAAACATCAGTAAATAAACAAAACAGACAAAATCACACCATACAAAAAACAACAAACATCAGTAAATAAACAAAACAGACAAAATCACACCATACAAAAAACAACAAACATCAGTAAATAAACAAAACAGACAAAATCACACCAAACAAAAAACAACATACAAACATCAGTAAATAAA
The DNA here is from genome assembly GCA_030674185.1 of Monoplex corrugatus. Classification (NCBI taxonomy): domain Eukaryota; kingdom Metazoa; phylum Mollusca; class Gastropoda; order Littorinimorpha; family Ranellidae; genus Monoplex; species Monoplex corrugatus. The sequence goes on from JAPXFY010000029.1 coordinate 44,599,491, forward strand.
CAAAACAGACAAAATCACACCATACAAAAAACAACAAACATCAGTAAATAAAACAAAAACAAACAAAAATCACACCATAACAAAAAAACAAACAAAACATCAGTAAATAAACAAAACAGACAAAATCACACCAAACAAAAAACAACAAACATCAGTAAATAAACAAAACAGACAAAATCACACCATACAAAAAACAACAAACATCAGTAAATAAACAAAACAGACAAAACAACCAACACATACAAAAAAAAACAACAAAATCACCCAGTAAAATCAGTAAATAACAAAACAGACAAAATCACACCATACAAAAAACAACAAACATCAGTAAATAAACAAAACAGACAAAATCACACCATACAAAAAACAACAAACATCAGTAAATAAAAAAACAACAGATAAAACACGAGCCAGTCACACAGTTTTTCCATGATCATCATCCGTTCCCTCTAACCAGGTCGACCCCCCCCCCCCCCCCCCCAAACAAAATAAATAAAACAAACAGCTCACAACCCATTTCATACACAAACACACACAATATGACACACTACAGGAGAAAGTTTCTCCAATGCCTGACAGACTGCTTGTCTTTTGACATCAGCAGTAACAGGATGAGTGTGAATGAATGTTTTTCCCTCTTTTTCTCCTCTCTCTGTCTCTCTCTCTGTCCTCTCCTCTGTGTCTCTGTCTCTGTCTCTGTCCTCTCCTCTGTGTCTCTGTCTATCCCAGTTCAGGTTCCATTTGAAAGAACATAAACTCCCCACCGGCGTATTCTTCAAAAACCAGAATCTGCAAAAAGAAAAGAGATATATTACATTATTAGTCCTCGAAAACACTGGAGGTTGCAATCTGTAAGGTTTTAGGAAGATGTTTCCTGAAAGAGTTCTACTTCTAGTTCATTTTGCTTATAGCCCAGCCGACTACTAGAGCCATGTCAGGGATGACACCACGTCAAAAACAACAAGCAGGTTAAGACAGAAGACAACAGTTAAAAACCATGCTCACCGTTAACCTTGCAAGTCCTAAAAAGCAGTTAAAGAAAACCATACTCCGATGTAAAATTATATCAGGTGAAATCTTCTTGTTAGTGTTGTCTAAAGCCCAGCCGACTGCACACAGCCACAGCAAAGCTATAGTCATTTCAAAACATACTAAACTTCAACAGATAAAAAAGAACACAAAATTAAGTAGGGCCTACACATATTAATGCATTCGTGCACATAATATAAGGACATGCCGGTGGTGTAAACCACTCTGTCCAATTTATCGCACAGGGGATTTAAAAAACACACCTAATACAAATTTAAGTATACTTAAGGACACCAAAACATACCTAAAAAACGGGCATAAATTACCAAAAATTGCTTTCGCATATCTCACCTCCCTACAGCCAAAAATACACTTAATACATGTAACCAATTATTAGTCCTAAGAAAAAGTATGTAAGACTTTATCGAACACATACAGGTGAATGGACCAGCAAGGCAGAAAATGATAGGAAGAAATGACAGAAAGCAAAGGAACAAGGCAGAAACAAAGAGAGCGACAGAAAAGAGAAAATTTCTAGCACAGAATTTCCAGAAGGTGGGGATACTACTTAAACTGAGAGAGCCCCCAGCATCCCACAAGGGTGGTGGGGTGGTGGTGAAACCTATCATGGAATTGAGGAATAAATAACATACAATAAAACACAATGGTCAAATTTTGTTGTTGTCGTTACTGTCCCTGTTTCTACGCCATTTTAGTGAGCCACATAATCCAGGTAACACCACACCGTCATCACGGTATTCTGATCGGATTTAAAAATATACAAATGGCAACCTGGAATGCCAGACCAATGATACAAAAAGGAAAATTAGAAAATGTCAAGACCGAAATGGAAAGATTCAACATCAACATTTTAGGACTAGGGGAGGTAAGATGGAAGGGCGCAGGCATGATAACATCGGGCAAGCATAAAATAATATATTCTGGTGGGGGCACACATGAAAGACGGGAGGGCATCAAAATGGACAGTGACAAGTCAAAGTCTATCAAAGGATACTGGGCTATATCAGACCGAGTTTTATTAGTTAGATCCAAAACAAGTGCGACTGCCCGCGCCCAAGCAAACAGGAACCAGAAGAACAAGAAAACCAATGTAAGCGCGTATTTCACAAAACAAGACAAAACAAGCGCAAATTTTCGGCCAACCGGCCAGTGGACAAGGCGGCAGGGAAGTTTTTAGTCCTGTTTTTATTATCCGTTGTTTGGTGTCTGTGGTCTGTTTGTGACCGTGCGTTCGCGCTTGACAAAGGCCGGTTGGCCAAAAATGTGCGCTTGTTTTGTCTTGTTTTGTGAAATACGTGCTTACATTGGTTTTCTTGTTCTTCTGGTTCCCGTTTTTATTAGTTAGGTTGAAAGGCAAGCCATTTCATATCAACATAATCCAAGAATATGCATCAACATCTGCAAGGACTGAGAAAGAAATTTACAATTTCTATTAGCAGGATTAGAGTCAGCCAAGGCTCAGTGTAAATCACAGGACATTATAATAACGGGAGATTTCAACGCTAATGTGGGACATGAAAAAGTAGACGACATAGTTGGACCTCATGGCCTAGGCATGAGAAACGGAAGAGAGAAACTTGTTGAGTGGGCAAACGGAAATGAATTCATAATGGGAAACATCTGGTTTGAGCAACCTCTTCTTTCTGTCTGTCACTGTAAAAAGTCTATTTTGTCTGGTGCTTTTTGTCTATGACTGTAAAAAGTCTATTTTGTCTGCTGCTTTTTGTCTATGACTGTAGTCTATTTTGTCTGCTGCTTTTTGTCTATGACTGTAAAAAGTCTATTTTGTCTTCTGCTTTTTGTCTGTGACTGTAGTCTATTTTGTCTGCTGCTTATTGTCTATGACTGTAAAAGTCTATTTTGTCTTCTGCTTTTTGTCTGATGACTGTAAAAAATCTATTTTGTCTGTGCTTTTTGTCTATGACTGTAGTCTATTTTGTCTGCTGCTTTATTGTCTATGACTGTAGTCTATTTTGTCTGCTGCTTTTGTCTATGACTGTAAATCTATTTTGTCTGCTGCTTTTTGTCTATCACTGTAAAAAGTCTATTTTGTCTGCTGCTTATTGTCTATGACTGTAATCTATTTTGTCTGCTGCTTTTGTCTATGACTGTAAAAAATCTTTTTTGTCTGCTTCTTATTGTCTATGACTGTAAAAAGTCTATTTTGTCTGCTGCTTTTTGTCTATGACTGTAGTCTATTTTGTCTGCTGCTTTTTGTCTATGACTGTAGTCTATTTTGTCTGCTGCTTATTGTCTATGACTGTAATCTATTTTGTCTGCTGCTTTTTGTCTATGACTGTAGTCTATTTTGTCTGCTGCTTTTTGTCTATGACTGTAAAAAGTCTATTTTGTCTGCTGCTTTTTGTCTATGACTGTAGTCTATTTTGTCTGCTGCTTTTTGTCTATGACTGTAGTCTATTTTGTCTGGTGCTTTTTGTCTTCACTGTAAAGTCTATTTTGTCTTCTGCTTTTTGTCTGATGACTGTAAAAATCTATTTTGTCTGCTGCTTATTTGTCTATGACTGTAAAAAGTCTTTTTGTCTGCTGCTTATTGTCTGTGACTGTAGTCTATTTTGTCTGCTGCTTATTGTCTATGACTGTAAAAAGTCTATTTTGTCTTCTGCTTTTTGTCTATGACTGTAGTCTATTTTGTCTGCTGCTTATTGTCTATGACTGTAGTCTATTTTGTCTGCTGCTTATTGTCTATCACTGTAAAAAGTCTATTTTGTCTGCTGCTTTTGTCTATGACTGTAGTCTATTTTGTCTGCTGCTTTTTGTCTATGACTGTAGTCTATTTTGTCTGCTGCTTATTGTCTATGACTGTAAATCTATTTTGTCTGCTGCTTTTGTCTATCACTGTAAAAAGTCTATTTTGTCTGCTGCTTTTTGTCTATGACTGTAAAGTCTATTTTGTCTGCTTGCTTTTTGTCTATGACTGTAAAAAGTCTATTTTGTCTGCTGCTTTTGTCTATGACTGTAAAAAGTCTATTTTGTCTGCTGCTTTTTGTCTATGACTGTAGTCTATTTTGTCTGCTGCTTATTGTCTATGACTGTAGTCTATTTTGTCTGCTGCTATTTGTCTATGACTGTAAATCTATTTTGTCTGCTGCTTTATTGTCTATCACTGTAAAAAGTCTATTTTGTCTGCTGCTTATTGTCTATGACTGTAATCTATTTTGTCTGCTGCTTTTTGTCTATCACTGTAAAAAGTCTATTTTGTCTGCTGCTTTTTGTCTATGACTGTAAAAAGTCTATTTTGTCTGCTGCTTTTTGTCTATGACTGTAAAAGTCTATTTTGTCTGCTGCTTTTTGTCTATGACTGTAAAAGTCTATTTTGTCTGCTGCTTATTGTCTATGACTGTAAAAAGTCTATTTTGTCTGCTGCTTTTTGTCTATGACTGTAGTCTATTTTGTCTGCTGCTTTTGTCTATGACTGTAAAAAGTCTATTTTGTCTGCTGCTTTTTGTCTATGACTGTAGTCTATTTTGTCTGCTGCTTTTTGTCTATGACTGTAGTCTATTTTGTCTGCTGCTATTTGTCTATGACTGTAAAAAGTCTATTTTGTCTGCTGCTTTTTGTCTATGACTGTAGTCTATTTTGTCTGCTGCTTTTTGTCTATGACTGTAAAAAGTCTATTTTGTCTGCTGCTTTTTGTCTATGACTGTAAAAAGTCTATTTTGTCTGCTGCTTTTGTCTATCACTGTAAAAAGTCTATTTTGTCTGCTGCTTATTGTCTATGACTGTAATCTATTTTGTCTGCTGCTTTTTGTCTATCACTGTAAAAAGTCTATTTTGTCTGCTGCTTTTTGTCTATGACTGTAAAAAGTCTATTTTGTCTGCTGCTTTTTGTCTATGACTGTAAAAAGTCTATTTTGTCTGCTGCTTTTTGTCTATGACTGTAAAAAGTCTATTTTGTCTGCTGCTTTTTGTCTATGACTGTAGTCTATTTTGTCTGCTGCTTTTGTCTATGACTGTAAAAAGTCTATTTTGTCTGCTGCTTTTTGTCTATGACTGTAAAAAGTCTATTTTGTCTGCTGCTTTTGTCTATGACTGTAAGTCTATTTTGTCTGCTGCTTTTGTCTATGACTGTAAAAAGTCTATTTTGTCTGCTGCTTTTTGTCTATGACTGTAAAGTCTATTTTGTCTGCTGCTTTTTGTCTATGACTGTAAAAAGTCTATTTTGTCTGCTGCTTTTTGTCTATGACTGTAAAAAGTCTATTTTGTCTGCTGCTTTTTGTCTATGACTGTAAAAAGTCTATTTTGTCTGCTGCTTTTGTCTATGACTGTAGTCTATTTTGTCTGCTGCTTTTGTCTATGACTGTAAAAGTCTATTTTGTCTGCTGCTTATTGTCTATGACTGTAAAAAGTCTATTTTGTCTGCTGCTTTTGTCTATGACTGTAGTCTATTTGTCTGCTGCTTTTTGTCTATGACTGTAGTCTATTTTGTCTGCTGCTTTTGTCTATGACTGTAAAAAGTCTATTTTGTCTGCTGCTTTTGTCTATGACTGTATTTGTCTGTTTTTTGATACGCATTGCTGCTTTTTGTCTATGACTGTAAAAAGTCTATTTTGTCTGCTGCTTTTTGTCTATGACTGTAAAAAGTCTATTTTGTCTGCTGCTTTTTGTCTATGACTGTAAAAAGTCTATTTTGTCTGCTGCTTTTGTCTATGACTGTAAAAAGTCTATTTTGTCTGCTGCTTTTTGTCTATGACTGTAGTCTATTTTGTCTGCTGCCTTTTTGTCTATGACTGTAAAAAGTCTATTTTGTCTGCTGCTTTTTGTCTATGACTGTAAAGTCTATTTTGTCTGCTGCTTTTTGTCTATGACTGTAAAAAGTCTATTTTGTCTGCTGCTTTTTGTCTATGACTGTAAAAAGTCTATTTTGTCTGCTGCTTTTTGTCTATACTGTAAAAAGTCTATTTTGTCTGCTGCTTTTTGTCTATGACTGAAAAGTCTATTTTGTCTGCTGCTTTTTGTCTATGACTGTAAAAAGTCTATTTTGTCTGCTGCTTTTGTCTATGACTGTAAAAAGTCTATTTTGTCTGCTGCTTTTTGTCTATGACTGTAGTCTATTTGTGGCTCTGACTGCTTTTTGTCTATGACTGTAAAAAGTCTATTTTGTCTGCTGCTTTTTGTCTATGACTGTAAAAAGTCTATTTTGTCTGCTGCTTTTTGTCTATGACTGTAAAAAGTCTATTTTGTCTGCTGCTTTTTGTCTATGACTGTAAAAAGTCTATTTTGTCTGCTGCTTTTTGTCTATGACTGTAAAAAGTCTATTTTGTCTGCTGCTTTTTGTCTATGACTGTAAAAAGTCTATTTTGTCTGCTGCTTTTTTGTCTATGACTGTAAAAAGTCTATTTTGTCTGCTGCTTATTGTCTATGACTGTAAAAAGTCTATTTTGTCTGCTGCTTATTGTCTATGACTGTAAAAAGTCTATTTTGTCTGCTGCTTTTGTCTATGACTGTAGTCTATTTTGTCTGCTGCTTTTTGTCTATGACTGTAAAAAGTCTATTTTGTCTGCTGCTTTTGTCTATGACTGTAAAAAGTCTATTTTGTCTGCTGCTTTTTGTCTATGACTGTAAAAAGTCTATTTTGTCTGCTGCTTTTGTCTATGACTGTAAAAAGTCTATTTTGTCTGCTGCTTTTTGTCTATGACTGTATATTTTGTCTCTTATTGTCTTACTGTATCTTTTGTCTGCTGCTTTTTGTCTATGACTGTAAAAAGTCTATTTTGTCTGCTGCTTTTTGTCTATGACTGTAAAGTCTATTTTGTCTGCTGCTTTTTGTCTATGACTGTAAAAGTCTATTTTGTCTGCTGCTTTTTATTGTCTAATGACTGTAAGTCTATTTTGTCTGCTGCTTTTTGTCTATGACTGTAAAAAGTCTATTTTGTCTGCTGCTTTTTGTCTATGACTGTAAAAAGTCTATTTTGTCTGCTGCTTTTTGTCTATGACTGTAAAAAGTCTATTTTGTCTGCTGCTTTTTGTCTATGACTGTAAAGTCTATTTTGTCTGCTTCTTTTTGTCTATGACTGTAAAAGTCTATTTTGTCTGCTGCTTATTGTCTATGACTGTAAAAAGTCTATTTTGTCTGCTGCTTTTTGTCTATGACTGTAAAAAATCTATTTTGTCTGCTGCTTATTGTCTATGACTGTAAAAAGTCTATTTTGTCTGCTGCTTATTGTCTATGACTGTAAAAAGTCTATTTTGTCTGGTGCTTTTTGTCTGTGACTGTAGTCTATTTTGTCTGCTGCTTTTTGTCTATGACTGTAGTCTATTTTGTCTGCTGCTTATTGTCTATGACTGTAAAAAGTCTATTTTGTCTGCTGCTTTTTGTCTATGACTGTAGTCTATTTGTCTGCTGCTTTTTGTCTATGACTGTAGTCTATTTTGTCTGCTGCTTTTTGTCTATGACTGTAAAAAGTCTATTTTGTCTGCTGCTTTTTGTCTATGACTGTAGTCTATTTTGTCTGCTGCTTTTTGTCTATGACTGTAGTCTATTTTGTCTGCTGCTTTTGTCTATGACTGTAAAAGTCTATTTTGTCTGCTGCTTTTTGTCTATGACTGTAAAAAGTCTATTTTGTCTGCTGCTTTTGTCTATGACTGTAAAAAGTCTATTTTGTCTGCTGCTTATTGTCTATGACTGTAAAAAGTCTATTTTGTCTGCTGCTTTTTGTCTATGACTGTAAAAAGTCTATTTTGTCTGCTGCTTTTTGTCTATGACTGTAGTCTATTTTGTCTGCTGCTTTTTGTCTATGACTGTAGTCTATTTTGTCTGCTGCTTTTTGTCTATGACTGTAAAAAGTCTATTTTGTCTGCTGCTTTTGTCTATGACTGTAGTCTATTTTGTCTGCTGCTTTTTGTCTATGACTGTAAAAGTCTATTTTGTCTGCTGCTTTTTGTCTATGACAGTAGTCTATTTTGTCTGCTGCTTATTGTCTATGACTGTAAAAAGTCTATTTTGTCTGCTGCTTATTGTCTATGACTGTAGTCTATTTTGTCTGCTGCTTTTTGTCTATGACTGTAGTCTGTTTTGTCTGCTGCTTATTGTCTATGACTGTAAAAAGTCTATTTTGTCTGCTGCTTTTTGTCTATGACTGTAAAAGTCTATTTTGTCTGCTGCTTTTTGTCTATGACTGTAAAAAGTCTATTTTGTCTGCTGCTTTTTGTCTATGACAGTAGTCTATTTTGTCTGCTGCTTTTTGTCTATGACTGTAAAAAGTCTATTTTGTCTGCTGCTTATTGTCTATGACTGTAGTCTATTTTGTCTGCTGCTTTTGTCTATGACTGTAGTCTATTTTGTCTGCTGCTTTTGTCTATGACTGTAGTCTATTTTGTCTGCTGCTTTTTGTCTATGACTGTAAAAAGTCTATTTTGTCTGCTGCTTATTGTCTATGACTGTAAAAAGTCTATTTTGTCTGCTGCTTTTTGTCTATGACTGTAGTCTATTTTGTCTGCTGCTTTTGTCTATGACAGTAGTCTATTTTGTCTGCTGCTTTTTGTCTATGACTGTAAAAAGTCTATTTTGTCTGCTGCTTTTGTCTATGACTGTAGTCTATTTTGTCTGCTGCTTTTTGTCTATGACTGTAAAAAGTCTGTTTTGTCTGCTGCTTTTGTCTATGACTGTAAAAGTCTGTTTTGTCTGCTGCTTTTTGTCTATGACTGTAAAAAGTCTATTTTGTCTGCTGCTTTTTGTCTATGACTGTAGTCTGTTTTGTCTGCGCTTTTTGTCTATGACTGTAGTCTATTTTGTCTGCTGCTTATTGTCTATGACTGTAGTCTATTTTGTCTGCTGCTTTTGTCTATGACAGTAGTCTATTTTGTCTGCTGCTTTTTGTCTATGACTGTAAAAGTCTATTTTGTCTGCTGCTTTTTGTCTATGACTGTAGTCTATTTTGTCTGCTGCTTATTGTCTATGACTGTAAAAAGTCTATTTTGTCTGCTGCTTATTGTCTATGACTGTAGTCTATTTTGTCTGCTGCTTATTGTCTATGACTGTAAAAGTCTATTTTGTCTGCTGCTTATTGTCTATGACTGTAAAGTCTATTTTGTCTGCTGCTTTTTGTCTATGACTGTAGTCTATTTTGTCTGCTGCTTTTGTCTATGACTGTAAAAATCTATTTTGTCTGCTGCTTATTGTCTATGACTGTAGTCTATTTTGTCTGCTGCTTATTGTCTATGACTGTAGTCTATTTTGTCTGCTGCTTTTTGTCTATGACTGTAGTCTATTTTGTCTGCTGCTTATTGTCTATGACTGTAAAAAGTCTATTTTGTCTGCTGCTTTTTGTCTATGACTGTAGTCTATTTTGTCTGCTGCTTTATTGTCTATGACTGTAGTCTATTTTGTCTGCTGCTTTTTGTCTATGACTGTAAAAAGTCTATTTTGTCTGCTGCTTTTTGTCTATGACTGTAAAGTCTATTTTGTCTGCTGCTTTTGTCTATGACTGTAGTCTATTTTGTCTGCTGCTTTTGTCTATGACTGTAGTCTATTTTGTCTGCTGCTTTTTGTCTATGACTGTAAAAAGTCTATTTTGTCTGCTGCTTTTGTCTATGACTGTAAAAAGTCTATTTTGTCTGCTGCTATTTGTCTATGACTGTAAAAAGTCTATTTTGTCTGCTGCTTTTTGTCTATGACTGTAGTCTATTTTGTCTGTTGCTTTTGTCTATGACTGTAAAAAGTCTATTTTGTCTGCTGCTTTTGTCTATGACTGTAAAGTCTATTTTGTCTGCTGCTTTTGTCTATGACTGTAGTCTATTTTGTCTGCTGCTTTTGTCTATGACTGTAGTCTATTTTGTCTGGTGCTTTTGTCTATCACTGTAAAAAGTCTATTTTGTCTGCTGCTTTTGTCTATGACTAAAAGTCTTTTTGTCCTGTTTTTGTCTGAGTATATTTGTGTGTTTGTTTGTGTAGCTTTGTTTTTGTCATGAGTATTATTGTTGCTTTTTTGCTATCTTTTGCGCTTTTCTTGCGTGTCTGCTCTCTTTGTTATGACTGTAAAACTTTTGTTTGCTTTGTCTATGTATCTATTTTGTGTTGTCTACTGTAAGCATTGTTGCGCTTTGTCTAGTGTCTTTTGTCCGCTTGTCATGACTGTATATTTTTTTTTTTATAGTTTTGTCGTGCTTTTGTCTAGACTGTAGTTATTTGTGTGCTTGTCTAGACTGAAAAATTTTGTCTCGCTTTTGTCTAGATGTAGTATTTTTGCGTATCATCTTTCTATTTCTTGTTTGTAATAGTTATTGTTGCGTTTAGCTTAAAGTATTTGTTGCGCTTTGTCATGGAGTTATTTTGTTGTGCTTTTGTCTTATGTATCTATTTTGTTGCTGCTTGTCTCGAGTTTTGTTGCTGTTTTCTGCTGTTGTATATAGTCTATTGTCTGCTCTTTTGTTATATGTAAAATTTTGTTGCTGCTTTTGTTGCTGCTTTGTCTATATGTAAAGTCTATTTGTTGCTGCTTTTTGTCTATGACTGTAAAGTCTATTTTGCTGCTTTTTGTCTATACTGTAGTCTATTTTTGCTGCCTTTGTCTATGACGTAGTCTATTTTGCTGTGCTTTTTGTCTATGACTGTAAAAGCATTGTCGCTGCTTTTGTCTATGACTGTAGTCTATTTGTTGCTCTTTGTCATGACTTATCTTTTGTCTGCTGCTTTTGTCTAACTGTAGTCTTTGTCTGCTGCTTTGTCTATGATGTAAAAGTCTATTTTGTCTGCTCTTTTGTCTATGATGAAAACTTTTTTGTTTTTGTCTATGACTGTTTGTCTGTCTTTTTGTCTATGACTGTACTATTTGTCTGTCTTTTTAACTGTGTCTATTTGTCTGCTGCTTTGTCTATGACTTATTATTGTCTCCTTTCTTACTTAGTCTATTGTTGTGCTTTTGTTATGACGTATCTATTTTTTTTGTCTATCTGTAAAGTCTATTTTGTCGTCTTTGTCTATGAAATCTATTGTTGTTTGTTTACTTTATTTTGCTGCTGCTTTTTAGACGTAAAGTTATTGTGTGCTTTTTGTCTACTGTAGCTATTTTTTGTGCTTTGTCTATGACGTAGTTATTTGTTGCGCTTTTGTCTTGACTGTAGTTATTGTCTTTCTGCTGCTTTGTCTATGACTGTAGTCTATTTGTCTGTGCTTTGTCTATGACTGTATCATTTTGTTTGTTGTCTTACTGTAGTCTATTTGTCTGCTGCTTTTGCTATGACTTTCATTTTGTCTGTGCTTTTTGTCTAGACTGAAAAATCTATTGTCTGTGTTTTTGTCTACTGGTTATTGTCTGCTGCTTTTGTCTATGACTGAGTTATTTTGTCTGGCTTGTCATGACTGTGTCTATTGTCTGCCTTTGTCTAGACTGTATCTTTTCTGCTGCTTTGTCTATGACTTATCTATTTCTGCCTTTTCTATACGTAGCTATTTGCTCTGCTTTTGTTTGACTGTAAAAATTATTTGTCTGTGCTTTTGTCTAGCTGTATCTTTTGTCTGCTGCTTTTGTCTATGACTGTAGTCTATTTTGTCTGCTGCTTTTTGTCTATGACTGTAAAAAGTCTATTTTGTCTGCTGCTTTTTGTCTATGACTGTAAAAAGTCTATTTTGTCTGCTGCTTTTTGTCTATGACTGTAGTCTATTTTGTCTGCTGCTTTTTGTCTATGACTGTAAAAAGCTTTTTGTCTGCTGCTTTTGTCTATGACTGTAAAAAGTCTATTTTGTCTGCTCTTTTTGTCTATGACTGTAAAATCTATTTTGTCTGCTGCTTTTTGTCTATGACTGTAAAATCTATTTTGTCTGGCTACTGCTATTTGTTGCTAATGACTGTAAAAAGTCTATTTTGTCTGCTGCTTTTTGTCTATGACTGTAAAATCTATTTTGTCTGCTGCTTTTTGTCTATGACTGTAAAAGTCTATTTTGTCTGCTGCTTTTTGTCTATGACTGTAAAAAGTCTATTTTGTCTGCTGCTTTTGTCTATGACTGTAAAAAGTCTATTTTGTCTGCTGCTTTTTGTCTATGACTGTAGTCTATTTTGTCTGCTGCTTTTTTGTCTATGACTGTAAAAAGTCTATTTTGTCTGCTGCTTTTTGTCTATGACTGTAAAAAGTCTATTTTGTCTGCTGCTTTTTGTCTATGACTGTAAAAAGTCTATTTTGTCTGCTGCTTTTTGTCTATGACTGTAAAAAGTCTATTTTGTCTGCTTCTTTTTGTCTATGACTGTAAAAAGTCTATTTTGTCTGCTCTTTTTGTCTATGACTGTAAAAGTCTATTTTGTCTGCTGCTTATTGTCTATGACTGTAAAAAGTCTATTTTGTCTGCTGCTTTTTGTCTATGACTGTAAAGTCTATTTTGTCTGCTGCTTATTTGTCTATGACTGTAAAAGTCTATTTTGTCTGCTGCTTTTGTCTATGACTGTAAAAAGTCTATTTTGTCTGCTGCTTTTTGTCTATGACTGTAGTCTATTTTGTCTGCTGCTTTTTGTCTATGACTGTAGTCTATTTTGTCTGCTGCTTATTGTCTATGACTGTAAAAAGTCTATTTTGTCTGCTGCTTTTTGTCTATGACTGTAGTCTATTTTGTCTGCTGCTTTTTGTCTATGACTGTAGTCTATTTTGTCTGCTGCTTTTTGTCTATGACTGTAAAAAGTCTATTTTGTCTGCTGCTTTTTGTCTATGACTGTAGTCTATATTTTGTCTGCTGCTTTTTGTCTATGACTGTAGTCTATTTTGTTCTGCTGCTTTTGTCTATGACTGTAAAAGTCTATTTTGTCTGCTGCTTTTTGTCTATGACTGTAAAAAGTCTATTTTGTCTGCTGCTTTTTGTCTATGACTGTAAAAAGTCTATTTTGTCTGCTGCTTTTTGTCTATGACTGTAGTCTATTTTGTCTGCTGCTTTTTGTCTATGACTGTAAAAGTCTATTTTGTCTGCTGCTTTTTGTCTATGACTGTAAAAGTCTATTTTGTCTGCTGCTTTTTGTCTATGACTGTAGTCTATTTTGTCTGCTGCTTTTTGTCTATGACTGTAAAAAGTCTATTTTGTCTGCTGCTTTTTGTCTATGACTGTAAAGTCTATTTTGTCTGCTGCTTTTTGTCTATGACTGTAAAAAGTCTATTTTGTCTGCTGCTTTTTGTCTATGACTGTAGTCTATTTTGTCTGCTGCTTTTGTCTATGACTGTAAAAAGTCTATTTTGTCTGCTGCTTTTGTCTATGACTGTAAAAAGTCTATTTTGTCTGCTGCTTTTTGTCTATGACTGTAAAGTCTATTTTGTCTGCTGCTTTTTGTCTATGACTGTAGTCTATTTTGTCTGCTGCTTTTTGTCTATGACTGTAGTCTATTTTGTCTGCTGCTTTTTGTCTATGACTGTAAAAAGTCTATTTTGTCTGCTGCTTTTTGTCTATGACGTAGTCTATTTTGTCTGCTGCTTTTTGTCTATGACTGTAAAAGTCTATTTTGTCTGCTGCTTTTGTCTATGACTGTAGTCTTTTTGTCTGCTGCTTTTTGTCTATGACTGTAGTCTATTTTGTCTGCTGCTTTTTGTCTATGACTGTAGTCTATTTTGTCTGCTGCTTTTTGTCTATGACTGTAAAAAGTCTATTTTGTCTGCTGCTTTTTGTCTATGACTGTAAAAAGTCTATTTTGTCTGCTGCTTTTTGTCTATGACTGTAAAAAGTCTATTTTGTCTGCTGCTTTTTGTCTATGACTGTAAAAGTCTGTTTTGTCTGCTGCTTTTTGTCTATGACTGTAAAAAGTCTGTTTTGTCTGCTGCTTTTTGTCTATGACTGTAAAAAGTCTGTTTTGTTTGCTGCTTTTTGTCTATGACTGTAAAAAGTCTATTTTGTCTGGTGCTTTTTGTCTATCACTGTAAAAAGTCTATTTTGTCTGCTGCTTTTTGTCTATCACTATAAAAAATCTATTTTGTCTGCTGCTTTTTGTCTATGACTGTAAAAAATCTATTTTGTCTGCTGCTTTTTGTCTATGACTGTAAAAAATCTATTTTGTCTGCTGCTTTTTGTCTATGACTGTAAAAAATCTATTTTGTCTGCTGCTTTTTGTCTATCACTATAAAAATCTATTTTGTCTGCTGCTTTTTGTCTATGACTGTAAAAAATCTATTTTGTCTGCTGCTTTTTGTCTATGACTGTAAAAAATCTATTTTGTCTGCTGCTTTTTGTCTATCACTTAAAAAATCTATTTTGTCTGCTGCTTTTTGTCTATGACTTTAAAAAAATCTATTTTGTCTGCTGCTTTTTGTCTATGACTGTAAAAAATCTATTTTGTCTGCTGCTTTTTGTCTATCACTATAAAAATCTATTTTGTCTGCTGCTTTTTGTCTATGACTGTAAAAAATCTATTTTGTCTGCTGCTTTTTGTCTATGACTGTAAAAAATCTATTTTGTCTGCTTCTATTTGTACATCACTGTAAAAAGTCTATTTTGTCTGCTTCTATTTGTGCATCACCATAAAAGTCCATTCTGTCTGCTTACTTTTGTCTATCACCCTTAAAAAGTCTGTTTTGTCTGCTACTTTTTGTCCGGTTGTACAATGCAAGGGAGGCAATCCTCTGGGAGATGTATCGTACAAACATTTAATTGACAATCATCCTGGCAGTCACTTTTTTCTTTTTCTTTTTTTTAACACAAGAAAACTCAATGAATTGCAATCCATATTGTAACAATGGAGGGAGAAGGGCTGGTGAGGAGAGACTGTTGAAATGATGATGATAATCTCCATGGACAGCAAAGAAAACAAACAAGAGTCTTGATGGAGGCAGACACCAGTAGATCACTCATAAGGAAGATTTAGAAAAGACAAGCAACATTTATAGGCCAGTTTATGAGGAAGGGGGATTTGGAGCACCTGGTCACAACGGGAAAGCTGGAGGGAAAGAGAGCACCAGGTAGACCCTGGGAGAGAATGCTGGACAGACTTGCAGAGTGGCTGGGGATGAGGAGGGTGGGGGAGATGCTAGGGGCAACGAGAGATAGAGGCAGATGGAATGAATCCATGGTCGCCAACGCCATGCGGCAGGGCACCTAATGATGATGATGAATTTTCGTAAAGTTTTATCTTACAATGGTACATATATCAGCACAACAGCCAACCTGCATACATGCCACAAAAACAAACTACATACATAAAAACTATGGAGTGAGAATAAGTGAGAGAGAGGAACAGACAGACAGAGAGACAGACAAAGAGAGAGGGAGGGAGGGAGGGAGAGAGGAGAGAAAGAAAGTGACAGAGAGAGAGAGAGAGAGAGAGAGAAAGAGCGAGGAGGAGAGGAAAGAGAGAGAGGAGAAGAGAGAGAGATGGAGAGAGAGAGACGAAAGAGAGAGAGAGAGAGAGAGAGAGAGAGAAAGAGAGAATAGAGACGAGAGAGAGAAAGGAGAACAGAGAGAAAGAAGAGAGAGCGAGAAAGAAGAGAGAGAAAGAGAGAAGAGAGACGGGAGAGAGAGAGAGAGACAGACAGACGACGAGAGAGAAGAGAGAGAGAGAGAGAGAGAGAAAAGACGAGAGATGAAGAAAGAGAAGAAGATAGAGACGGACGAGAGGGAGAGAGAGAGAGAGAGAGAGATCAGACAGACAGACAGACAGATGAGAACAGAGATGGAGAGAGAGAGACAGGCCTGATACAGAAATGGAGTGAGTTCACCACAAACTCAGATCAGACAGAGAAAGAGAGGAAGATAATGAAGATTGTGGGGAGGGGTGGTGGTGGTGGTGGTGGTATTGCTGACCTCGTTTTTCCCTTGTTTAAGGAAGGGGCGGGCAGGTAGAGCGTTTTCTGAGGCCCTATATCCCAGTAGCGACCCAAGTTGATTCCATTGACGATGACGATGCCCTTCTTCCAATCCTGCCACGGGCCAAAACAGAAAGAGTACAATAATCATGTAGGCCTACAAATCTTGCTCGGGAACATGAAGGTTAGTTTGAAATATTTTGAGGACGACCCTGGTGTGGTAAAAAACTGAATTATGACAGAATGGAAACCAGCCAATATTTACCCGCATGCCTTTTATGGACTTATGTTGTTTAAAGCCCAGCCGACTGCGTAGAGCCATATCAGGGCTATAACCGCTTCAAAACATACAAAACTTCAACAGAAAAAAAAAGGAAGAAAATTATGTACACATATGAATATTCGTGCACACAATCTAAGGACATGCCCCTTGCGTTGACCACTCCGTCCAATTTATCACACAAAGGATTTAAAAAACAACCTGAATACAAATGTAAGCATACATAAGGACACCAAAGCATACACAAAAACGGACATAAATTACCAAAAATTGCTTCCGCATATCTCACCTCCCTAGAGCCAAAAATGCACTTAATACATGTACCCAATTATCAATCCTAAGAAAAAGTACGCAAACTTTATCGAACACATACAGGTGAATGGACTGACACGGAAGAAAATGACAGGTAGAAAGACAGCGCCCAAAAGCAAAGAACCAGTCCGAGCAAGAAACAAACAAGTGACAGAAAAGGGGAAATTTCTAGGATTTCCAGAAGGTGGGGATACTATCTATACTGAAAGAGCCCTCGGCATCCCCATGGGGGAATATATGAACCCTACCTGAGTGCCTCACACTGTTTCAAGAAATTATGAGAGGGCAAGTAAGTAGGCCTACTACCAACAACGTCATCCTCAAAACACCATGAATTAGCTTATATCTTCCTATGTATGACTTATTTCAATTCTATACTAGTTTCCCGGTCAACAACTGGTCATTGGATAATTACCTGAGACTTCAGCAAGTGGAATACAGGTAAATCAAAAGAGAAATGTCTTTCAAGTACTCCTTACAAATACTGTTTTCAAAATATTGCAATGCAAACTGTGCTCTCTTTTTAAATATTTCTTTAAAAAGAAAGATTATTTTACACTGACCTAAGGGAGGGGTGTGTGTGTGTGTGTGTGTGTGTGTGTGTGTGTGTGTGTTGTGTGAATGCTGTGTGCTGTGTGCGTGGTGTGTGTGTGTGTGCATGCAAGCATACGTGTGTGTGTGTGTGTGTGTGTGTGTGGTTTTGTGTGGTGTGCGTGTGAATGTGTGTGCGTGTGTGCGTGCGTGGTGACATGAGTGTGTTGCGCAGTGTGATGTGAGTGTGATCTGTGTGTGTTTTGTGTGTTGTGAAGCTGTGTTGTGTGTGTGTGTGTGTATGTGTGTGTATGTGTGTGGTGGGGATGTGTGTTGTGGTGTGTGTGTGTGTCGGTGTGTGTGTTGTGTGTGTGTGTGTGTGTGTGTGTGTGTGTGTGTGTGTGTGTTGTGTGTGTGTGTGTGTGTGTGTGTGTGTGTGTGTGTGTGTGTGTGTGTGTGTGTGTGTGCACGCATATTTCTCTGGTGGATAGGGTGACGGAGTGAAAGGGTTAGGTTTCTGCTCCGCTCTCATGGTTGATAATGCAGGAAGCTGGTAGAAGGGTGAGGGAGATAAAACGATATGACAAAGAGTTGGGTATCAATCTCCACACTATCCAGCATTTGTATGAAAAGAACAAAGACCTACCTTCATGTTGATAAAAGTGTCGTGGGGTTTGTCACGAATGTCGAGGTAGGCACGGAAAAGCGTTGGGGTGTTTTTCTGTGGGACGTACGACTTCCACTCCGCGGCACGAGATATTCTGAAAACAAGACAAAGATCAAGGTTGTTATCTATTTCCCCTGCTGTTCCCCCTCTTCTCTGCTGTTTTCAGAGTCAACATCTGAGACAGAGGCATGGAATATTCTGGAAAAAAGACAAAAGATGAGGGATTTTTTTTCTCTGCTGTTCCATCGTCTACGCAGCTTCAGGATTACAGAGTCTGGACAATTTTCCCCTACAATGGTGAGATAATACATGAAATCGGGGATAAGCAGATGTTTATGCGATAAATAGTGAGAATGTCATAATAGCTAAATAATTGTTGCAATACTTTAAAAAACTTTACACGCACCTAGTTCAATGTCAAATGATACTATATAACAGGGTAGATGCAGCAGGCTAAAAGGCTGGTCTAAACTCAAGCGCCAAGAAAACAAAAGTGCTACATATCAAAGGCGAAGATGCAGAAAACAATCATGACATCACAAACAAAGTTCCTTTAGAAAATGTTAAGGATTTCAAATATCTTGGCTCTGTAAAAGCTGATGATGGAACCTGCTCCAACGACATCAACGTAAGAACTAATGGCAAAGCAAAAAATGGTCCAACTTAACAACATCTAGAAAGACAGAGGCATACCAAATTGCCTGAAAGTTAGACTTCTAAAATGTTTGATCTGGCCAGTCGTGATTTATGGCTGCAAAGCCTGGATTCTGAGAAAAACTGATTGCAGAAGAATTGAGGCAGCAGAGATGTGGTTTTATCGGAGACTACTATGTGTCAAATGGACAGACAGAAGAACTAATGAAAGTGTCCTGGAAGAACTTGATACCACTAGAAAACTACTAGCAGATCAAACAAGAGAAGACTAAATACACTGGCCATGTGTCATGCAGCAAGAACACAGACGTCTTGGCAACCATCTTTCAAGGAAAAACAATGGCAAAAAGGAAGAAAGGCAGACCTCCAATCTCATACACTGAGAACATAACCAACATCAGTGGCCTAAATATTCAAGAAATTGTCCACAAAAGTCAAGACAGAGTGGCCTGGAGGGATATGGTGGCATCTAGATATGCAGCGCACGGCCAACACCAAACCCTTGATGCCGACAGGTGAAACAGGAGAGTCCAATGATTCCATAATTGATAATACATGAGAATGGAGGTGATAAGATGTTCAGTCAACAGATAGCAAGAATGTCATAATAACTTGAGAACATCTGAGAAATGCTCAAGTAGTGTTTTCATGGCTACTCAATGCAGTTCTCCACAAAATAATATAGGGACCTACTACATATTGAATTAATAAGGAAGTAGGTATACCATGGGCTGTGTAATTTCTCCAACGCTGTTCATGTTAGCAAGGAGGTTGTTTTGAAAGCAGCAGTGAGGACTTCAACCCCAGCTGACCTGGGAAACAAATGCTCCCTCTAAAAGCCTTCATGGATACACAACAGTGCTTTGACACACAGGATCCTGAAGCAGTTGGACAAAGTCGTCACCTCATCTAGCATAAATTTCAAACCAAAAAAGTCACAAGTCTCTCACTGAGGAAAGGTAAAGAAAATCAAACAGTAACGTTTACTGTCACTAATCAATCCATTCCAACAGTGACAGAACCAGTGAAAAGCCTCGGAAGGTGGTATCACGACTCCCAGACAGATACACAAAGGGTAAGGAAACCAAGCAAATGGCAGAAGAAAGTTTGCAGGCAACAGACCACTTTGGCCTTCTTGGCAAGTACAAATTATGGTGCCCGCAGTTCATGCTGATTCCAAAGCTCCTCTGGCCTCTCAGACGTTACATATCACATACTGATACACTCATTATATGTAATAATGAATGCACACATAATCTGTGATAATGAATATACACATTATATGTAATAATGAATACACATAATCTGTGATATCATGAATACACACATTATCTGTGATAATAAATACATTGTCTGTGGCAATGAAATACACACACTATCCAGTGATAATGAATCAACACATTGTGATAATGAAAACGCAAGTTATCTTTCACACACAGAATGTACACATTATCTGTGATAATAAATACATTGTCTGTGCGCATATGAAATACACTAAACACTTAAGTCCAACTGATGAATAATGAATACAACACATTGTTGAATAGATAATGAAAACGCAAGTTATCTTTCACACACAGAACGTACACATTATCTGTCAAGCAAGGAGTAAACACACTTAGTGTAACAAAGAGAAGAACCAACGGCTCACTTAAAGAGAAAGTCATCATCAAAATCCAAAGCCAGGACCGTCCAGTCTCTCACATATTTGCCATCAATCTTCACGTCTCCCTCCAGTCCTGCATGTAAACACACACATATGCACGCAACCCCGCAAGCATGCAACATGCACGTACGCACACACATACACACACCATTCCCATTCACACCACACACACACACTATACACACATACACACACACACACACACACACCACCACCAATATATGAATGAAAAAAGTTTAGAATTCAGTTTGTTCCAAACAACTCTAAATATTTAAGTTTCAAGGGGACATAAGGCCTTGAAAAAAGCAACTCACACTTCAAAGGCTTTCAAGGAACATTTCAAGGAGCTTTCAAGGAACAAGTGAACCCTGTTTCAGTTTCAATTTCTCAAGATGACGTCTCTGTGCTTGGAATGAGTTCCATAATCTCTAATGTCACAGGTCCATGTAATGGAGAAGATCCAAAACAATCACGGCACAAGCCGTAAGCCAGCACATAAACCCACAAGCTGGCCAGGTCCTGAGTCCTACCTAGATAGTGCTATAACCCTGTGGTCGTAGGGGAGTGAGGTGGTAGAGACCTCAAATCTGAGTGAACCCAGCAGATGTTTTCTAACAAAGACACACCAAAAAACATCTGAAATCATTTCACATAAACAGACATTCAATGAAAGAAAAATAACAGAAAAACACACAAGCAAAGTGGTCCATATTAACACAGACAAAGAACAATACAGAAAAACACACAAGCAAAGTGGTCCATATTAACACAGACCAGCCTTGGCGTCGTTCCACACTCCTCCACGCTACTGGGGCCACTACATGAACGACACTATGACTGTACTGAAAAGATCGATGGTAGAAGACTTCACGAACCATCTCAACAACCAACACCCTGCCATCAAGCTCACCTATGAGGTAGAAGAGAATGGCAGCATCGCGATGTTGGATACCCGCATCACCCGGATGGAGACAGGCCTCGCCTTCTCCGTCTATAGAAAGCCAACCCACACGGACCAGTACTCACAATTTGACAGTCACCAGCCACTGGAACACAAGCTTGGAGTAATCCGCACCCCGACCCACTGAGCGAAGACCATCTGCTCTACTGACACCGCTAGGAAAGATGTGCAGTACATCAAAAAAGTACTCAGAGTGTGTCAGGATACCAGAAGTGGGCCTGGGATATTCCGGGGGCAAGAAAACCATACCCCACTCCTCCACTGAATGGCCAACCCCTTCGAGAGGGCACGTCTCCATGCCAAACGTCAGCGGCGTCACTGAGGCTCTCAGCAGGAAGATCAGGAAGTTGGGAGTCAGTGTCCACGCCAAGCCCACCAACACCATCAGAAGCCAGTTAGTCCACCCCAAAGACAAAACAGACAAATTGGATACATCAGGGGTGATATACAAGATAGACTGCCAGGACTGTGACCATAGTTATATTGGCGAAACTGAGCGCAACTTGCACAAAAGATAAAAAGAACACAAACGTGAGTCCTCTCCAGTGGGAGAACATCTGACCCACACCCAACACCACTTTGAAAAGGACAGTGTGCAAGTTCTTGACAAAGAAGCAAGATGGTTCCAGAGGGGAGTAAAGGAGGCAGTTTACATCGCCGCAAGGAACCCCACCCTCAACCGTGACCGGGGCCGACACAACCTGCCATCGGTGTACTCCTCACTTATTCAGTCGCACTGTCGTGAGTTCGCTCATGGCGGTGCGCACTAAAGCCAGTTCTCAACCCAGCAGTTGCGCTGAAGAAGTCGGCCGGATCGCCGATGAAAGCTACGCAGTAAGTAGCTTTTTTGTCACTGAGAGACAGGTTCAGCTAGGTAGCCATTACAGACCACTTTTCTGCACACAAAGCTGCAATTCTGCACAGAATAAAATCTGTACAGGAAAATTTCTCTTTCTGTACATTTCTTTGTTTTTATAATATATAATTTTCATGAAGCAAAAATGAGACAACTCTCTTCAGGAAATAATTCAGTAATTTCTGAAGGCAGAGGGAGACCAATGTGGAAAAACGACACTGTCAGCGCTATCTTTCAGATATCTCACAACGCGAAACACTTTGACAGTCCACAAAAGCTGCAGGTTTTTGAGTTTTCTTCTGCAGTGCTGACAGTCTTTTTAAAGACGAGCGTCTGAAACAACACCAACCTTTGCGCTGTTTGTTGAGGATGACTGGGTCGGGCATGTGCTTGTTGGCAAAGTTGACGCGCGCCAGGTTCTCCACCACAAGGTCCAGCTGATTCTGAGGCTGAAACACAGGCACACATGCTCATATATGCTAGCGCCCACACCACAGAAAGCGACAAATGCATGCAAGCCAAAAGACTAAGAGATGAGCCAACTTGTTATTGTTATTGTTGTTTAAAGCCCAGCTGACTGTGTAAAGTCATATCAGGGCTATACCCACTTCAAAACATACAAAACTTCAACAGGAAAAAAAGGAAAAGAAAATTAAGGACACACATCAACGCATTCGCACACACAATCCAAGGACATGCCACTGGCGTTGACCACTCCGTCCAATTTATCGCACAGGGGATCCAAAAAACACATCTGATTACAAATAAGCATACCTAATGACACCAAAGCATATATAAAAACAGGGCATAAATTACCAAAAATTGCTTCCTCACATCTCACCTCCCTAGAGCCAAAAATGCACTTAATACATGTACCCAACTATCAATCCTAAGAAAAAGTACTTAAGACTTGATCGCACACATACAGGTGAATGGACCATTAAGGCAGAAAATGACAGGAAGAAATGACAGAAAGAAAAAGGAACAAGGCAGAAACAAAGAGAGTGACAGAAAAGAGGACATTTCAGAATTTCCAGGTGTGGATACTATTGATACTGAAAGAGCTCCCGGCGTGGGGGGTGGGGGGGGGGGAATGAGCCAACAACAATCATCAATGACAATGCAATGATGGGCCACATGTAACAAAGGCATCATGAAAAACAGACATCAGGGGTACTTCAGTCGACTCCTCAACCCCTACGCTGAGAAAAGGCACGGTATCGTTTCCAGACAACTTGCGCAGAAGAAGAACCAACAACCTTGAAGTCAGAAGTATAGTAAGCACTGAGGACCAGCCCACAAAATACAAGAGCTGGAATAAATGGAACAGCAGCAGAAACCATTCTAAGATGTAGGGAAACGGGAACTGTATAGCAGACAACATTATTCAAAAAAATGTGGAGACAAAGAAAAGTCCATGTAGACTAGCAACACTCAAGTGGTTCCCATCTTTGGCAAAAACCACACTAATTTGTTGATTACAGACCAATTTGCTATATGCGTACTTAAATGTTGTATTCATATGGTGAGAGAAAAAAGCCCTGCAAACAATCAACAACTACACCCATGCATCCCACACATGTCCCCCTCCCCTCCTCAAGCACACACGCATACACATACACATGCAAATATGTACATATGTATGCACACATTCACACACACACACACACATATAAACACACACACACATACTCATACAACATTATTTTCCTTTTCTTGGGGTCATAAAAAAGTACCAGTGTTTACTCTATTTACCCTTTCAGTCGCTTTTCCCTGATGTCTGAAGACACAGTTTAGTTCTTTAACTCTCATTACGAGTGTCGGGATTTCCTGATCATGTCTCAACAACGCTTGTCTGCGAACGTTGGAGAAATCCGACTCGAGTTTTGAAAATTTGTGGGGCTTTCAGTATTTCCGTTAACCGAAACTAATAGCCAGAAATAGATTCTTTGGTCATTCCTAGTCTCGTTGCAGGCCATGAGGTCACTGTACTATGCAGTTGGTGTGTGGACAGTGCAAAGTTCATGACCCACTATCTCCGCAGCGAAGAAGACGACGGAAAAGCAAATGGCTGAACAATACTCAACAACTCGGCGCTGTACAACACCATCTCTTCCTTCAGTGCACGTGGAGTGTGTGCACGCTGGATTTTATGAAATTTCATTCAAAATGTGATTGTAGGAACTGATGTATTGACCTGACTGTCTATTTTGTAAGACATTTTTCACCTGAAAATGTCTCTAATTTTACTTGTACCATTCATTACTCAGCTACCATGAGAGTTAACCCTTTGACTACTGCACCCAACCTACCAACTGTAAAAACTTAACCTTTTGACTCCCTCACCCTATCCACCAGCTTCCTGCAAGAAGCTGGTGGATAGGGTGAGGGTGTCAAAGGGTTAAGTTTTTGCGGTAAGTTTTGCTTTGCTAGCATAGTTGACAATGCACGATGCTGGTGGACAGGGTGCAGGAGTCAAAGGGTTAAACAGTTGAAATTTCAGCATTTTGTACACCAATCTTTTAGTAGGCTATATCATGACCTGCCAAATTTCAAAACTCTCTGTTTTCATTTGTTTGTATGAGAATTTTTCTCATGACCTATACAAATGGTGCATATCAGGGGAACGGCAAGGGGCATAATCGTACATAGCAAGCGAATTAATTGTTCTTTGTCTTTTCAAAAAGCTGTCTGAGAGCAGAGACAGTGTCATGCCATCTTTTTCTTTCGTGAACCCCATCTGTGCCTCATTCAAAAGGGGTTTCACCTTGTATCTAGCACATTGTTCCAGACATCAGTATACAGTTTGCCAACATGGATCAGGAGTGATTATCCTCTATACATGCCACATTTGGTGTCTTTCTTTGCACAGGGCCATATCAGGCCTAAACTATCTCAACACCATATTTCACTGGACAGAACAAAAAAATCTCGAAAAGAAAGCTAAGTACAAATATCAATGCATCTGTCCACATAACCTAAGGATATGCCCCTGGTGTTGACCACTCTGTCCAATTTATCACCAGGAGATTAAAAGAATACCCAAACAAAACTGAATAAAGACTTAAACGTAAGTAACGACTTGTTAAACATATATCAAATGGGGCCTGAATTACCTAAAATTGTTCCTGCACATCTTATTTCCCTAGAGCCAAAAAGGAAAAGAAAATTAAGGACACACATCAATGCATTCGCACACACAATCCAAGGACATGCCACTGGCGCTGACCACTTCGTCTAATTTATCGCACAGGGGATCCAAAAAACACATCTGATTACAAATAAGCATACCTAATGACACCAAAGCATATATAAAAACAGGCTTAAATTACCAAAAATTGCTTCCTCACATCTCACCTCCCTAGAGCCAAAAATGCACTTAATACATGTACCCAACAATCAATCCTAAGAGAAAGTATGTACGGCTTTATCGAGACACATACAGATGAATTGACCAGCAAGGCAGAAAATTATATATTTTTTGCTGTTCTATCGCCACGCAAAAATAACACAAGAACATAACACATCCACATTACTACTACTGATTGTGTGGGTGTTACACAACGTACAACCTGAAATTCAGACAGAGTCTACTTAACAGACCTCACCAGCATGAAGATCAGAGTGTGTCATGCATGCATCAGTCTACTCATGCTGTCAAGCTCACCTGACACTTCAAAGTGGGAAGTAACAGGGACATAAAGAATCAATTGACGTTTCACCTGACACTTCAGAGACAAAGCTGGAAGTAACAGGGACAAAACAATCAACTGACGTTTCACCTGACACTTCAGAGACAAAGTGGGAAGTAACAGGGACAAAACAATCAATTGACGTTTCACTGACACTTCAGAGACAAAGCTGGTAAGTAACAGGGACATAAACAATCAACTGACGTTTCACCTGACACTTCAGAGACAAAGTGGGAAGTAACAGGGACATAAACAATCAATGACGTTTCACCTGACACTTCAGAGACAAAGTGGGAAGTAACAGGGACATAAAGAATCAATTGACGCTTCACTAAACCATTCAGAGACAAAGTGGGAAGTAACAGGACATAAAGAATCAATGACGTTTCACCTGACACTTCAGAGACAAAGCGGTAAGTAACAGGGACAAAACAATCAATTGACGTTTCACCTGACACTTCAGAGACAAAGTGGGAAGTAACAGGGACAAAAAATCAACTGACGTTTCACTGACACTTCAGAGACAAAGTGGGAAGTAACAGGGACAAAAACAATCAATTGACGTTTCACCTGACACTTCAGACAAAGTGGGAAGTAACAGGGACAAAAAATCAATGACGTTTCACCTGACACTTCAGAGACAAAGTGGGTAGTAACAGGGACAAAAACAATCAATTGACATTCACCTGACACTTCAGAGACAAAGTGGGTAGTAACAGGGACAAAAACAATCAATGACGTTTCACTGACACTTCAGAGACAAAGTGGGAAGAACAAGGGACAAAAACAATCAACTGACGCTTCATCTGACACTTCAGAGACAAAGTGGAAGTACAGGATATAAGATCATGACGCTTCATCTGACACTTCAGAGACAATGGAGTCATCATCATCATCATCAAGTGCCTTTGCCACATAGCGTTGGTGATCATGACCATCCATATGCATCTGTCCCTTGTTGCCGCAAGCACATCTTCCATCTCTCTCGTCCTCAGCCACTCTGCAAGTCCATCCAATATTTTCCCTGGGTGTGCCGGTGCTCTCTTTCCTCCAGCTTTCCTGTTGTACCAGGTGCCCTAATTCCCCTTTCTTCATAAAATGGCCTATAAATGTTGTCTGTCTTTCCTAATCTTCCTTATCAATGATCTTCTTGTGTCTGCCTCCATCAAGACTGTCTCGTTTGTTTGTTTTTTGCTGTCCATGGAACTCTCAACATTCTTCTTAGAAACCACATCTCGGCTGCCTCAATCTTGGGAAGTATCAGGGACAAAAACAATCAACCGACCTTCTTGTGTTGTCCAAAACAGGCTCAAACAACACTAATGCAGATGAATCTAAACAATCTGCAGGTGAACAGATATGACTTACCTGTGAGGCATGCATTTCCACATTCAGGTTTTTGGATTCCGTATCAAAGGTGGTGATGTACCAGGAGTTCAGCAACACCTGAAAACAAACGCTTTATCATTAATTTCCTGAAATGTGCTTCCAAGGTCACATTCATACGAGTCAATTTTCTTTCACAAAAACAGATTTTTTTTTCAATACAATAGATTCCTGAACGGAGGTTCCTCCAACGTAAATCCCATATCATTTTACACATTTGTCAGGTTCAGATTTATTTCACATTAGCCGGCTTCATTGATGATAGAATACCATTCCAATTTTTTCTCACAAAAATCATTACTAAAATCCTGTGAATTCGATTTGCAAGAAATGTTCTCTATGTAATTCAGTTGCATTTTCTCCATTCTAGAAAAATACATCCCATATAAAATATTCTGAATTTTGTTCACAGTCAAAACTGCTGATTTACACCACATAAATCCACTTTAGGCCTATTATTAACTGATTATTTTATTTATTCTGTTTTCAGTTCAATTGTTTACTTCTCCCCGTCCCCCCACTTTTCTTTCTTTTTTTTCTTTTTTGAGAGATATCCAAATATTTCAACATGAAATCAGCATCTGCTTCACTAAAACCTGACACATGCTGATGCATCCCACATAAATCCACTTTAGAGTTATTCATTAACTGATTATTCATTTATTCTGTTTTAAGTTCAATTGTTCATTTCTCTCCCCCCCCACCTTTTTTTTTTTCTTTTATGAGCGACAGGCTAGATATTTCAACATGAATTCAACATCTGTTTCACCAAAGCTTGATAATAAATTTTCAACAAAAGCCTGCATTTTGTCCCACACTACACACAGCCCCAATTTTTCACAAAACTGCTTGAAGAAGATAAACAAGCCAACCAACCAACCAACCAACCAACCAAACAAACAAAGGCTGACTGACCTGCATGTGGTCATGCACTGTGCCAGTCAGTTCCAAGTTGTTGCCCGAGCCACACTGTTTGCGATAGATGATGTAGCCGTAGGACTGACCCACTCCGTTGGCAAACTTGTACATCTCCATCGGCTGCACCGTCTCTGAGGTGTCCTTTTTCTGTTATCACACAAATGATCAGTTACGAATACATGAATAATCTTAATTCTCTAATGGTAAAGAAAACATCAATTACCATCAGGAAAAGAGTTCTTGATTGTTATACAGAACCGATACTGTTGCACGGTTGTGAGGATCCGCAAGGCAGAAAATGACAGGAAAAAATGACAGAAAGCATTGGAACAAGGCAAAAACAAAGAGACTGACAGAAAAGAGGAAATTTCAAGCACAGAATTTCCAGAAGGTGGGGATACTATTCATATGAAAGAACCCCCAGCATCCCCACGGGAGTTATTAGTACTCATGGGGGAGGGGCGGAGGAGGGTTTGGGTAAAGGGTGGAGAATTTGTTCA
Source organism: Monoplex corrugatus (assembly GCA_030674185.1). Lineage (NCBI taxonomy): Eukaryota > Metazoa > Mollusca > Gastropoda > Littorinimorpha > Ranellidae > Monoplex > Monoplex corrugatus. Next base: position 44,627,685 of record JAPXFY010000029.1, read on the forward strand.
ATGTCCCAGGTCAACATGTGTGCAGACCTACATAGTGCTAAACCCCCTCTGTGTACATGCATATGCCAAACATCAAATACATGTATCAAATATCATGTAAACCAAGTCAGTGATCAATGATTTATGGAAACATAAAAATATATAATATGCACACACACCCTATTCAGAACATGACTGCCTACATGTCAGGGCAGAAAGTGGTCATACTCATGAAAGCCCCCTTGTATCATTACACAAGTATATATAAATATGCAATCTGAAAATAGAGAAGGAAAAAAAGAGGCCTCACAATGACAAATGAAAAAAAATCTTGAAAATCTAAGGGGGACCCATGGGCATGCTACCCCAGGAAATTTTAACATGGATGCGAAATAGTGCAATCTGATGTTATCTGGCACAACTTTGGGTTGTTTATGATCCTTTGTACTGAAGCAAACAATTTATACCACTGGTGTCAGATTTCAAGAAAAATAATTTGGTATTTTTCTAAAGTATGCTCCAACATTAAATGACCGACTACACTGAATATCTTCATGGTTCTCTGCAGTTTTCTGCCTCATCTGCTGATTCTTTGGCTTGAAATGATCTGAAAGTTTGGGGATGCCTGCTCGACTAGAGTTAACTTGATGTTGTTGCAGCGGCACAAGACACAGTGTGACAGTGGGCTATGCCAGCCTTTCTTATTTTGGAAAATTGTGTGCTCACTTCCACGACAACGTAAACTCATTCCCAACAATGTTTATTCCTGCAGTCTTTGTCAAACAATTTTTGCTGTGGCTGACCCTCTCTCCAGAATATCAGCTCAAGACATGGTCACACACCTCAAAAGTTTGCAACTGGTTCTGAAGACAAGCCATGCTTGACAGACAGACAATGACAACAACAACAAAACAACAACAACAACACACAACAAAACAACGGAAGTGACTTTAGCAGAAATTGATACCAGATTTATCCCTGTTCCTGAAGTTTCATGAGAGACTGACAGTCTGACAAACAACTACTGTTTTGCAGAACAAAAAAAATTGTCGATTTTTTTAATTTTCACAAAAGCACTTTTTTTTTTTCTTGAAAGCAACCTGTGGATTTCCGAGAAAATTGGAAAATTGGGAGCCCTAAAAAGGAGGTAGGGGGTTTGGCCCAGAACAGGCACTGCTGAATGCCACTTAAGTGATCCAACAGAGGTGCACAGTGGCCTCTGGTAGGAGGCTATATGGCAGCTTGACAAAGCCGCACCTGGAGACTTTCATGCACTTTATTGTGAATGAACAAACATAGGCTTGGTGGCATGTCGATGAGCCAGAATGAGTATACACACTATGACATTACAGGCAACTATTTGCTTCCCTTAACCGTCAACTAAAAATATCTGCAACAAATACATTATTACGAGGGTCACTCATTATGTTTTGCAATCTGGTTTTTCACAACACTTACAACCTCTCTGTCTACTCCAGTTTTTCGAAGAAATCCCCCTCAGCCTGTACACATTTGACCATCCTCTCAAACCAGCTGTCTATGACACCCGACCACGTTGACCGGGGTATGTCCAAAATGACGCCTCGAAGAAAGCTCGGGCATCTTCGGCGTTCTGAAACTGCTTTCCCTTCAGCTGCCTTTTGACGGAAGGGAACAAAAACCAGTCACAGGGGCTAAGTCAGGTGAATATGGTGGGTGGGTGACCAGCTGAATCATCATTGGCGGCTAGAAAGTCCAGAGTTACAGCTGCTGCGTGCCGCTGGCATGTCATGATGGAGCAGTAGACCATGGACACCCGTTCGGGGACGCCGTTTACACCATGCCTGGAAGACTTTAGGCAAAAGTGGTTGACATACCAGTCAGCCGTAACCGTCTTTCTGTCCTCAAGCGGTATGGTGGCAACGTGGCCGAATTTTGCAAAGAAACACGCTATCATTTGTTTGGAAGCACTTCTGTTTCTTTTGAATTTCACAGATGGGTTCTCATCTGGGAAGACCCACACCGCCGACTGTTGCTTCTTCTCGGGGTCGTATTGGTATACCCAGGTTTCGTCTCCTGTTACGATGTCCCAAACGTGAGGAGACCTTCCTCCGTCCAATTTTCTTAGCATGTGGGTGCACCAGTCCACCCTATCCCGCTTCTGCTCTTCACTCAGGTTATGGGGCACCCAACACACGTTTAGAAGCATCGGAGCGTGAGACTTCCCGATGAAATCTTCATGATATCCTGTATTTCAGCGTATGTCATTTTTGGGTCCTTCTTAATCAGGGACTCTACCCTAGAGACGTTTTCTGGGGTAACGGTCGTTGCCATTCGACCACAACGGTCATCGTCTTCCAACTTCTCACTCCAGACATGAACTGTCTGAACCACCTGAAAACAGTGGCTTTGGATGGAGATTGATCTCCAAAACAGTGTTTTAAACTTTGAAAGCACTCTTGAAAAGATTTTCCTTGGCAGTAGTCATAATACATCATAGCTCGAAAATCCCTTCGCGAAAGGTCAACACTGCTGGCAGAAGACCCGTCACCCTTACCGGACATTTTGTCGCATGGAATGACAATGGTTGTACGGAATCAAGTAAAATTTTTTGTCACAAGTATTACGAAATTGGTCTATGATGTAATGTAAAAAACAAAGTAGTGACTCATATTTATGCAAAACATAATGTGTGCCCCTCGTATACACTTTTTACTTTGAGGAGGGGTGGGGAAGTTATTACAAAATCTGGGCTACTCTCGCTGAGAAAACCCGCATAACCAAGGCACACTACCACTGGGTCATTTGTAATGCTGTATTAGGGAACAAATCGCACACACAGAGTAAATGAAAAAAGTACGGGCAAAAAAATGTGTATATATGTGGAATGAAGTCTAGTTAGCAGCCCTATTCAAAGGTTGGAGAAGATAAAGCAGTAAAGGAGAGGAGATGGGCACCACTGTCATAATGTTGGCCCAAAGATACACTGAGATCTCCACCACCTCACTCCCCCATAGTTTGGGGAAAGCTTTTTACCTTTTATCCTACACGCAGAAATTCAGAATGCAGAAACTCATAAAATGAGCTGAACGTTTTCTGTATGATGTCAGTTGAATAAATGAAAGAAATCAAATGATCACCACTGGTTAAACCATTATGCAAATGCCTGATATTTAACCCTTTCACTCCCACACCCTGTCCACCAACTGCAGAAACTTAACCCTTTAACTCCCTCACCCCATCCACCAGCTTCCTAAAAGGAAGCTGATGGATAGGGTGTGGAAATCAAAGGGTTAAGTATTTGCTTTGCTCTCATGGCTGACAATGCGGGATGCTGGTGGATCGGGTGAGGGAGTCAAAGGGTTAACTGGAATTAGCCAAATATTTACCATGATATGAGATGTCAGGTCTTTCCAGCTCATGTATTCTTGCATCTTCAATTTATCTGGCAAAAGAAAATACACAATGACACTCAAACACTGCCCCTCAATAGGTCACACTCAAAGCTTCTCTGATGGGGGTAAATACTAAACTTTTAGGCGTATTCAAAATACAATGATCCAAGATTGCCACAACTGTCTAGTGTATATTCTACAGTACCTGTCACATACAAAATTGCCACGATTGTCTTGTATATATTCTATTGTACCAGTTACCTCGAATCTATAGTATACAGTATATACTGCCAGTTCCTTTGGCAAAAACCACAACAATTTATTATTTACAGACCAATTTGCTATATGCATGGTTAAATGTTGTATTCATATGGCGAGAGAAAAAAAGCCATGTGAACAATCAACAACCACACACATACATCCCTTACATGTCCCCCTCCCCTCCTCAAGTACACATGCATACACATACACATGCAAGTATACATGAATGTATGCACACATCCACACACATACACATAAATACACATACTACATACAAACACACACACATACTCATACATACACACACACACACACACACACACAACAACACACACACACAACACCACATACACACAAACACATACATACACACATACACACACACACATACATACACACAACACACACAAACACATACATACACACACACACACAAACATACACACACACACACAAACACAACATACATACACACACAAAACACCAAACATCAACACACACACAAACATACATACAACACACACACAAACAATACACACACACACACACACACACAAACACACAACACACACAAACACACACACACAAAACACATACATACACACAACACAAACACACAACAACACATACACACACACACACACACACACACACACACACACACACACACACACACACAATGTACCATAAGCAAACTTGGGAATGTTGGGAGGTACGTCAGGTAACTGCATGATACCTGCACAACACAGTAAAAACACACAAGTCAACAAGCGACAAACCCATTTGGGAGAAAAACCAACCAACAAACAAAAAAACAAAAGACAAAAGAACAATAAATACAAAAATGAAACATTTTTTCCTGACTGCTTTTCCATTTTTACAGAACTCCATTCATACGGATGCAGCAGAAAAGGACAAACTTGTTGCTGAACATTCTATTCATGGTCTTGATACTGATATATAAGAAGTCACAGAATCCACAACTGGCATAAATGTGATGGAAAAGGGTTCTGTGCTTGGTGTATCAGCAGGTAAAGGTAATGATCCATAAGCAGAGGCAGTCAATTAATGGTGCTGTGATTGCTTCTTATTCCTGATTGTTATTGTTATTTTAATCTAAAGCCCAGCCGATTGCATAGAGTATACCAGGGCTATAAACCTGTCTCGCTTGTCCGCGTCACTGGGTTCGGTGTTGGCCGCTGCACACCTGGACACCACCATCTCCCTCCAGGCCACTCTGTCTTGACCTTTGTGGATAATTTCTTGAATATTTAGGCCACTGATAGGTTATGTTCTTGATGTATGAGACTGGAGGTCTGTCTTTCTTCATTTTTGCCGCTGTTTTTCCTTGAAAGATGATTGCCATGAGGTCTGTGTTCTAGTTGCTGACACATGGCCAATGTATTTTAGTCTTCCTGTTGATGTCTGCTAGTAGTTTTCTGGTGGTATCAAGTTCTTCCAGGACATTTTCATTAGTTCCTCTATCTGTCCATTTGACACGTAGTAGTCTCCGATAAAACCACATCTCTGCTGCCTCAGTTCTTCTGCAATCAGTTTTTTCTCAAAATCCAGGCTTTGCAGCCATACATCATGACTGGCCAGATCAAATAGGGCTATAACCATTTCAAAATATACTATACTTTGATAGGTTAAAAAGGAAAAGAAAATTAAGTGTACAAATCAATGCATTTGCAAACATAATGTAAGGAGATGCCCCTGGTGTTGACCACTCCGTCCAATTTATCACACACGGGATTTAAAAAACAAACCTGAATACAAATTGAAACATAACGAAGAATACTGAAACGTATATAAAACAGGCCTAAGTTACCTAAAATTGCTTCCACATACCTCGTTTCCCTAAAGCCAAAAATGCACTTATACATGTACCAAACTGTCAATCCTAAGAGAAAGTATTTAAGACTTTATCAAACACATACAGGTGAATGACCAGAAGGCAGAAAATGATAGGAGGAAATGACAGAAAACAAAGGAACGAGGCAGAAACAAATAGACAAAAAAGAGGAAATTTCTAGCACAGAATATCCAGAAGATGCGGATACTATTTATACTGAAAGAGTCCCTGCCATCCCCATGGGGGATTCTTCTTTCTGATGGTTCTTGTTTATTATCGTTTTTCATGAGGAGCAAATGTCCAGATTAATACCTACAACTATTAGGGATCATTAATGCTCTGCTGTTATTTAACAACAGCTTGATGATGAAATTTTCCGTTGTACTTTTGGCAGATATCTCTGTTTGTATTCTCCTTTTGTTTCAGTCTGCTGGTGTGAGGAAAGTGTGAGCAGGAATAGCTGGCACCTGTCCCTCCACCATCTTGTACATAAAAATTAAAGACATAAATGGAGTTTCTGACCTTGTAATTTAGACAGCTGAAGGTCTTGTAGCAATATGGTTATGTCGTAGCGGTCTCAGGTGTAAGTTGCCAATCATAAACTGGGTTTAATCTAATATCAAAAATAAACTAACCAGAGAAAAAGAGTCATTTTAGTGAAATAAGCAAAATCAAACCACATACCCAAAGGTTTGTAGACTTTCTCAAGAATGATTTCCTTGTCTTCAAGTACTTCTCAGTGATGTCCCCTGCCTCTGACAATGGCGCATCATAGTCTGCAAGCACAAGTGCGTGACAAAAAAGAGGATTAACACACAAGGTTAAAAGAATAAATCAAAGTCACGATTGTTTTGTGGTAATAAAGTGGTTGGAACGATGGGCGCTAAATTGTGAAGGCACTTATTGTCTGGTGTTGCCGAGCAGTCTAATACTCTTTGTCTGGTGTTGCCGAGCAGTCTAATACTTTGTCTGGTGTTGCCGAGCAGTCTAATAACTTTGTCTGGTGTTGCCGAGCAGTCTAATACTCTTTGTCTGGTGTTGCCAAGCAGTCTAATACTCTTTGTCTGGTGTTGCCGAGCAGTCTAATACTTTGTCTGGTGTTGCCGAGCAGTCTAATACTCTTTGTCTGGTGTTGCCGAGCAGTCTAATACTCTTTGTCTGGTGTTGCCGAGCAGTCTAATACTCTTTGTCTAGTGTTGCCAGAGCAGTCTAATACTCTGTCTGGTGTTGCCGAGCAGTCTAATACTTTGTCTGGTGTTGCCGAGCAGTCTAATACTCTTTGTCTGGTGTTGCCAAGCAGTCTAATACTCTTTGTCTGGTGTTGCCAGCAGTCTAATACTCTGTCTGGTGTTGCCGAGAGTCTAATACTCTTTGTCTGGTGTTGCCGAGCAGTCTAATACCTTTGTCTGGTGTTGCCGAGCAGTCTAATACTCTTTGTGTGTGCCAGCAGTCTAATACTTGTCTGGGTTGCCGAGCAGTCTAATACTCTGTCTGGTGTTGCCGAGCAGTCTGCATACTCTTTGTCTGGTGTTGCGAGCAGTCTAAAGTTCTTTCATACTCTTTGTCTGGTATTGCTGGGCACTCTGCATACTCTTTGTCTGGTGTTGCTGGGCAGTCTACATATTCTTTGTCTGGTGTTGCTGGGCAGTCTACATACTCTTTGTTTGGTGTTGCTGGGCAGTCTACATATTCTTTGTCTTGTGTTGCGGGCAGTCTACATACTCTTTGTTGTTTGCTAGCAGTCTGCATCTTGGGTGCTGGCAGTCTACATACTCTTTGTCTGGTGTTGCTGGGCAGTCTACATACTCTTTGTCTGGTATTGCTGAGCAGTCTACATACTCTTTGTCTGGTGTTGCTGGGCAGTCTACATACTCTTTGTCTGGTGTTGCTGGGCAGTCTACATAATCTTTGTCTGGTATTGCTGGCAGTCTACATAATCTTTGTCTGGTAGTTGCTGGGCAGTCTACATAATCTTTGTCTGGTGTTGCTGGGCAGTCTACATAATCTTTGTCTGGTGTTGCTGGGCAGTCTACATAATCTTTGTCTGGTATTGCTGGGCAGTCTACATAATCTTTGTCTGGTGTTGCTGGGCAGTCTACATAATCTTTGTCTGGTATTGCTGGGCAGTCTACATAATCTTTGTCTGGTATTGCTGGGCAGTCTACATAATCTTTGTCTGGTATTGCTGGGCAGTCTACATAATCTTTGTCTGGTGTTGCTGGGCAGTCTACATACTCTTTGTCGTGTTGCGGGCAGTCTACATATCTTGGTGTTGCCGGGCAGTCTACATACTCTTGTCTGTGTTGCCGGGCAGTCTACATACTCTTGGTGTTGCCGGGCAGTCTACATACTCTTGGTGTTGCCGGGCAGTCTACATATCTCTTTGGTGTTGCCAGGCAGTCTACATACTCTTTGTGTGTTGCCGGCAGTCTACATACTCTTTGGTGTTGCCGGCAGTCTACATACTCTTGTTGGTATTGCCGGCAGTCTACATACTCTTTGTCCGTTGTTGCCAGGCAGTCTCATACTCTTTGGTGTTGCCGGGCAGCCTACATACTCTTTGGTGTTGCCGGGCAGTCTACATACTCTTTGTCTTGTGTTACCAGGCAGTCTACATACTCTTGTTTGTGTTGCCGGCAGCCTACATACTCTTTGTGGTGTTGCCAGGGCAGTCTACATACTTTTTGGTGTTCCGGGCAGTCTACATACTCTTTGTCTTGTGTTGCCAGGCAGTCTACATACTCTTGTCTTGTGTTGCCGAGCAGCCTACATACTCTTTGTTGGTGTTGCCGGGCAGTCTACATACTCTTTGTCTGGTGTTACCAGGCAGTCTACATATCTTTGTCTGGTGTTGCTGGGCAGTCTACATATTCTTTGTCTGGTGTTGCCGAGCAGCCTACATACTCTGTCTGGTGTTGCCGGGCAGTCTACATATTCTTTGTCTGGTGTTGCCGAGCAGCCTACATACTCTTTGGTGTTGCCGGGCAGTCTGCATATTCTTTGTCTGGTGTTGCCGGGCAGTCTACATATTCTTTGTCTGGTGTTGCCGGGCAGTCTACATATTCTTTGTCTGGTGTTGCCGGGCAGTCTACATATTCTTTGTCTGGTGTTGCCGGGCAGTCTACATATTCTTTGTCTGGTGTTGCCGAGCAGCCTACATATTCTTTGTCTGGTGTTGCCGGGCAGTCTACATATTCTTTGTCTGGTGTTGCCGGGCACTCCACGTACTCTTTGTCTGGTGTTCCAGGCAATCTGCATATTCTTTGTGTTGCCTGGCAGTCTAGATAATCTTTGTCTGGTGTTGCCGGGCACTCCACGTACTCTTTGTCTGGCGCTCCAGGCAGTCTGCATACTCTTTGTGTTGCCTGGCAGTCTAGATAATCTTTGTCTGGTGTTGCCGGGCAGTCTGCATACTCTAGATAATACTAATAAAAAAAAGTAGACTATGTAAAACAGACTAGGTAGGACCTCAGGACCTGGCCAGCTCATGGGTTTATGTGCAGGCTTTAGGCTTGCGCCATGATCACCATACACATGGTAGGCTACTTGTGATGTTAGTGCATATGGAATTCATTCTAAGCGCAAAGACATCTTGAGAAACTGAAACTGAAACCTTTTTTTTTTCCATCCCATTTTCAATGCCACCATAATGGCCACAGAAGCTGGCACAGTTTTTTATTATGCCATGATGATGATGACAATGAAGATGATAATCATGATACTTTGGAGTTCCATCTATGACGTGACAGGGCTGTACTCTACGCTTACTATTATAATATATCCTGGCATCAACCAGTCTGAGAGATACAGACACCTGCGGTGCTGGTCAGAAGATTTGAGCAACACCCTCAATGATGCATCTGTGAAGTGGATGAGACTCGACTGTGTGGTCCCAGTCTTCCCAATGAGTCCCATAACACACCTAACTCAGGGTAGGAGTCGGTTAGAGCCGAAAAATCCCACAATAGTTTTTGAAGGGACTGATGGCAATTTGAACTCACAACCTTCCAGTCGGCAGTCCATTGCATTAACCACAAACACCACGGTGACAGGTTCTAAAACTGAAACTAAAATCGATGTGAATGCTGGGTATTTCCATAAGTCACCAAACACAGACATGCCTTACTGGGTCTTTACTGTGTGTACTTGATGTCCAAATTGTGTTTACACACAAAGACAATCAGGCATTTGCCACAGACTGATTTGCACATAATACTGACTTGGGGAGACATGGAAAAATCTGCAGCTTTTGCCCACAAGTCAATATCCAAGTAAGTTCAAATTCACTTGTTTTCAGAGATCTAGTACTGTCTAGGCCTAGCTTCCTTTCTGTGCAAGTGGCATTCCAAGTGACAGAGTCCATTCCCAAAGATTTATACCCTATCAATATCCCTATCACAAGGCTCCTAATGGCAAATGAAAAAAATCTAAAACTCTAGGGAGGTCCGTTGCGTGCTCCTCTGGAAAATGTTTTTGAATATAGATACATTAATAGTACAATCTGATGCCATCTGCCACAACTTTGGGCTTGTTCATGATCCTTGGTACTGAAGCAAATAATTTATACACTGGTGCCAGATTTCAAGAAAAGTAATTTGATGTAGGCCTACATGTTTCTACTGTATGCTCCAAGAAACATTAAGTAACAAACTAGACTGAACATCTTTGTGGTTCATGTAGCCCTACATGTTTCTACTGTACGCTCCAAGAAACATTAAGTAACAAACTAGACTGAACATCTTTGTGGTTCATGTAGGCCTACAGGTAGAAAGAAACTCTAGGGAGAGCTAGACAACAGAAGGTCTTCAGAGAAGTAACCCCCTTTAGACAAGTGTTTCGGCCCTGAATTCCTTACACTCTCGGGGGGCCGGGCCACATCCAGGTCATGACTCCTGGATGCCCTTCTGCTGTTGTCTATTTTTTTTTTTTTTTTTTCCCCCGCCGGGGAGCGAACCTGGGCGATTCTGCGCTTCAGAACTGCGGTACGCGGTTTTACCAATGTGCTAACGGGGCACACATCATCTGTAGGGAATTTAATCCTTATGAAGTTCACTTTTGGTTCCTCCTTGCCCAGATCCAGCTTGAGCTCCTTTCTGCTGCCTCTGCCATCGCTTTAAGGGCTCTAGTCCTCTTCTTCCCAGAAATGGCGAGTTGTTTCATGAGATCATAAGCGGAGGTGCCCACAAACCCTCTTGCCCCGACCTCTATGGCGAAGATTTTGACCCGCAGACCTGCTTTCTTCAGGGTGCTGGCAAGACCGGCGTATTTTTCGGTCTTGTAGATATGTGCTTCTTCCATTCTGCTTTCGTATGGCACAGTGAGTTCTATCAGAATCACTTGTTTCGAGGAGTCAGAGTGGAGAGCGATGTCTGGTCTCATGCCTGTCTTGCTGATGACATCTGGGTAATTTCTCCACTCTGGGAGGTCTGCTGTACACTCCCAGTCGACTGCTCCATCCAGAAGACCCTTTGGCAATGTGCTGGTTGTCATAGCACTTTCGGGCCAGACCTGTTTCCCTCCTGCTTTGTAGAATGTTGTCATAGCAATTGGTGCGTTTGGGGTCATGGTTTTTTCGCTAACCACGTCTGTGATCACTTTCAGAACTTGGTTGTGCCTCCATGTATACCTTCCTTGGGCTAGCGCTACTTTGCAAGAGCTTAGGACATGTTCCACTGTTTGTTTCTTCTGACAGAGCGGACATGCTGGGTCGTCTGATTTCCCCCATTTCACTAAGTTTGCATTCGAGGGGAGCAGGTCATATACAGATCTGAGGAGGAAGCTTATCCTTAGAGGAGCCATGTGCCATATATCGTTCCAGCTGAGACTTCTTTGGAGTGCACTGTCCCATGTTGTCCATTGCCCCTGCTGACCTTGCTGGACTGCCTTCTGCACTCTTTTGACATCTTCTTCTTCCTCCAACTCCTGTATGATCATGTCTCTTTTTTCCTTCCCTTTGGCTTTGGACCACCACTGCATTTTTGTTGCTCCCAGTCCCTGTCTGTTGGTTTGCGTGTGTCCAATTATTTCTTTGATGCTGAGGTTTCTCTTGGCATTGTTTACAGCCTCTTGGACTTTCCACTTTCTGCCAGTTCTCAGCTTTGGATGAACTGATCTCACGATATTGTCTTCCGATTCCTCCAGCATGCTCAACAGTCTTGCTTTTCCGACTTTGTATTCCTCCACTATGGATTTGAGAGGTAGCTTCAGCATTGCTTGACGACATGTTTCTACTGTATGCTCCAAGAAACATTAAGTAACAAACTAGACTGAACATCTTTGTAGTTCATGTAGCCCTACATGTTTCTACTGTACGCTCCAAGAAACATTAAGTAACAAACTAGACTGAACATCTTTGTGGTTCATGTAGGCCTACATGTTTCTACTGTATGCTCCAAGAAACATTAAGTAACAAACTAGACTGAACATCTTTGTGGTTCTCTGCAGTTTTCTGCCTCATCCACTACTTCTTGGGCTTGACATGGTCTGAAAGTTTGAGGATGCCTGCTCGACTATAGTTAATTTACTTTGCAGCGGCACGAGACACAGTAGGTTATGCCAGTCTCTGCTGGTTTTGAAAGCCATGTGCTCATTTCCACCACGACAACTTTTCATGAAACTCGCTCCCAACCCCAATTATTTGTGCAGTCTTGGTCAAATGTTTTTGCTGCGGCACACCACCTCTCCAGAATATCAGCTCGTGACATGATCACACTCCTCAAAAGTTTTGCAATTGGCTCCAAGGACAAACCGCGCTTGCCAGACAAAAAAAGACGGGAAGCGACTTTAGCAGAAATTGATAACATATTTATCCCCCTTCTCTAAGTTTCGTTGTCTGCTACAAGAGATCTACAGTCTGACAATGGCCTACTGTTTTGCAGATGAAAAAAATATCAATTTTTTTTCCTTGGAAAGCACTTCTTTTTTTTTTCAGAAGTAGCCTAGGGATTTTCTCAGATTTCTGAGAAAAATCGGAAAATTGGGAACCCTGTATCATCATCATCATCATCATCATCATCATCATCATTATCATCACTGTTATCATAATCGTTATTAAGGATAAGTACAACTGTCTTATCTCTGTAAATTTGTGAAAGGTGTTAACAGCATGTTACAAACACAAACACTGCACTATATAATCAAATATTATTTGACATTATGAAACGTAAGTAATACATATGGGTTTCTGTCATTGTCATCAATACTGGTTGGTGATGTTGTCATTATTACTACTATCCTTCTGCTATCTTTACCATAACTTGTGACGTCAGGTTTGTAATGTTTGAACTCATTGGCTCCTGCCATGAAGCCAAAGTTGGTCCCTCCATGAAACATGTAGAAGTTGATGGAGGCTCCAGCCTCCAGTATGGCTGTCACCCTCTCTGTATATTCTGCACACAGACATGACATTATCATAGCTTTATACATTGTGAAGATAAGACCTCTCTCCATATGTTCTGCACATGATATTCTGCACACAGACATGACATTATCATAGCTTTATACATTGTGAAGACAACACATCTCTCTCCATACATTATGCACACAATATTCTATACACAGACATTATCATGTGACTACACCTTTAGTTCACCTTGTTCATTAGCTTGATGACAAGACACTCTCTCCATACATTCTGTAAACAGATCATGTGGCTACACCTTTAGTTCACCTTGTTCATTAGCTTGATGACAAGACACTCTCTCCATACATTCTGTACACAGACACTGTCATGTGACTACACCTTTAGTACACCTTGCTCATTAGCTTGATGACAAGACACACTCTCCATACATTCTGCACACAGACACTGTCGTGTGACTACACCTTTAGTACACTTTGTTCATTAGCTTGATGACAAGACACACTCTCCATACATTCTGCACACAGACTGTGTGACTACACCTTTAGTACACCTTGTTCATTAGCTTGATGACAAGACACACTCTCCATACATTCTGCACACAGACATTGTCATGTGACTACACCTTTAGTACACCTTGTTCATTAGCTTGATGACAAGACACACTCTCCATACATTTTGCACACAGACATTGTCATGTGACTACACCTTTAGTACACCTTGTGACAACAAGACAATATTTCCATACATTCTGCACACAGACCTTCAGAACACCTTGTTCATTAGCTTTCTGTGATAACAAGAAACTCTCTCCATACATTCTGTACACAGATTGTGTGACTACACCTTAGTACACCTCATTCATCAGCTTGACAGACACTGTACAACCTCTCTAACCCCATCTGTAACAGGACATACTTGCTGTCGTGTGACTACACCTTTAGTACACCTTTTTCATTTGTTTGATGACAAGACACACACTCCATGCATTCTGCACACACAGACATTGTACAAGCTCATGAAGTGTACCAGACAACAGAAGGCGGGTTGGGTGGGTGTATGGAATTGTTGCAACATGTGCCATGAATCTCTGTGGAATAGACTGTAACTTTCACACTCTGACTGACATCCAACATTTTTCTCTGCTCTCCCTCTTCCTCTTAAAGAAAATTCAGCACACGCGCGCGCGCGCACACACACACACACACTCACACTACACTCACACACACACTACACACACACACACACACTACACTACACACCACACACACACACATACACACACAAACACACACATGCATGCATGCACGCACCACACACACACACACACACACACCACACACAACACACATACACACCACACACACACACACACACCACACACACTACACTACACGCACACAAACACACACACAACACACACACACACTACACACACTACCACGCACACACACACTACACTACACACACACACACACACACAACACCACACATACATGTGCACACACACACACACACACACACACACACACCACACACACACACACACACACACACACACTCACACTACACTCACACACAAACACACACTACACGCGCACACACACACACACACACACACATCACACTACACACACACACATACATGCGCGCACACACACACACACACACACACACACACACTACACACAACAACTACACACGCACACACACGCACACACCACACACACGTACACACTACACACACACACACACACACCACACACACACACACACACACACACACACACACACACACACACACACACACTACACACACACAACACACTACACTACACACACTACACACACACACATACACACACACACACATATACACACAAATAAACACACATGCACACACAAATGCACACACACACAAACACACACATGCACACCATATATATATACACACACACAAATGCAAACAAACACGCACACACACACACACACACATACAAATACACAACACACACACACACACACACACACACACACACACACACACACAACACAAAACACACACAGACCACACACACACACATACAAATACACACACACCACACACAAACACACAAATGCAAATACACACACACACAACATACACACACATACAAACACACACACACACACACATTATTTTACTGTTATTTTCATTTAAAATCCAGCTGACTGCATACACTGACATCAGGGCTATACCCACTTCAAAACATACTTCAACAAGAAAAAAAAAAGGAAAAGAAAATTAAGTACCGATATCAATGCACTCGCGCACATAATCTAAGGAGAAGCCCTTGGCGTTGACGACTCCGTCCAATTTATTGCACAGAGGATTTAAAAAATATACCTGAATATAAATTCAAAACATAACTAAGGACACTAAAACATATATGCAAACGGGTCTAAATTACCTAAAATTGTTTTCCCATATCTCACTTCCCTTGAGCCAAAAATGCACTTAATGCATGTACCCAGTTATCAGTCCTCGGGGAAAGTACGTAAGACTTTATCCAATACATACAGGTGAATGGACCAGCAAGGCAGAAAAGAGTAGTAAGACATGACAGAAAGCAAAGGAGGAAGAAAGAAACAAAGAGTATGACAAAAAAGAGGAAATTTCTAGCGCAGAATTTCCAGAAGTGAAGGTACTATTTATACTGAAAGAGCCCCCCCCCCCTAGCGGTAAATACAAACACACACACACACACAAATACATGATACACATAAACACAAACACATACACACACACAAATACATATACACATAAACACAAACACATACACACACAAACACATATACATACACACATAAACACAAACACACACACAAATATATATATATACATATACACATAAACACAAACACACAAATACATATACACATAAACACACACACACACATACACACACACGTGTACACACCATCCAGGTCATCAGTGTTGTGTGGCTGCCCCCAATGGTCAAACCAGCCTGTCCAGAACTCCATCACCATCAGGGGAAAGTCCTCACTGATCTGTTTGATCATTTCAAAATGGGCACGACCCTCTTCAATGTCCTTGAAGTTGGCCGTGGGCAGGGCGTCTGCAAGGTTAAGGCATAGACAGTATCATTACTCTGCTCTTTGAAGCATTATCTTTTTTCGGTGTCTGCAAGGTTAAGGCATAGACAGTATCACTACTCTGCTCTTTGAAGCATTTTCTTATTTCGGTGTCTGCAAGGTTAAGACATAGACAGTATCACTACTCTGCTCTTTGAAGCATTTTCTTATTTCGGTGTCTGCAAGGTTAAGGCATAGACAGTATCACTACTCTGCTCTTTGAAGCATTATCTTATTTCGGTGTCTGCAAGGTTAGGGCATAGACAGTATCACTACTCTAGTCTTTGAAGCATTATCTTATTTCGGCGTCTGCAAGGTTAAGGCATAGACAGTATCACTACTCTCTCTTTGAAGCATTATCTTATTTCGGCGTCTGCAAGGTTAGGCATAGACAGTATCACTACTCTGCTCTTTGAAGCATTATCTTATTTCGGCGTCTGCAAGGTTAAGGCATAGACAGTATCACTACTCTAGTTCTTGAAGCATTATCTTTTTTCGGTGTCTGCAAGGTTAAGGCATAGACAGTATCACTACTCTGCTCTTTGAAGCATTTTCTTATTTCGGTGTCTGCAAGGTTAAGACATAGACAGTATCACTACTCTGCTCTTTGAAGCATTATCTTATTTCGGTGTCTGCAAGGTTAAGGCATAGACAGTATCACTACTCTAGTCTTTGAAGCATTATCTTATTTCGGCGTCTGCAAGGTTAAGGCATAGACAGTATCACTACTCTGCTCTTTGAAGCATTATCTTATTTCGGCGTCTGCAAGGTTAGGCATAGACAGTATCACTACTCTGCTCTTTGAAGCATTATCTTATTTCGGCGTCTGCAAGGTTAAGGCATAGACAGTATCACTACTCTAGTTCTTGAAGCATTGTCTTATTTCAGTTTCACTCTGTTTTAGGTAAGTTTTACAATTAATTCAGTTATTTTATCTCATTCATCTTTTCACTTGGTAGTTATTTTATCTCATTCACCTGTTCACTTGGTCTGTTTGGTCATTCAACTGAATACCGCATCTCATATCTTATCACAGTGAATTCTTTGTTTTACTAGTAACGTCTCTCTCTCTCTCTCTCTCTCTCTCACACACACACACACACACGTGCACACTCACACAATCACACAAAGAAAGACAGCTCCTATAATGGAAAACTACTTATCTATGTATTGTTTGTGTGTGTGTGTGTGTGTGTGTGTGTGGTGTGTGTGTGTGCGTGCGTGCGTGCGTGCGTGCGTGTGTGTGTGGTGGTGCGTGAATGGTGTGTGTGTGTGATGTGTGTGTGTGTGTGTGTGTGTGTGTGTGTGTGTGTGTGTGTGTGTGTGTGTGTGTGTGGTGTGTGTTGTGTGTGTGTGTGTGTGTGTGTGTGTGTGTGTGTGTGTGTGGTGTGTGTGTGTGTGTGTGTGTGTGTGTGTGTGTGTGTGTGTGTGTGTGTGTGTGTGTGAGCAAGCACGTGTGTCTGTGTGTGTGTTTCGTTGTCGTTACTATTGCCGTTTTAAGAATGGAGGAGTAGAGAAGTGGCAACACAGGTCTCTGGTGTCTGTCATCCACTTACAAAGACAACCTGATATTGCAGCTACACTATTTGGTGACTTTCTTGCAGAAAAATGGAGAAAAATGAATGCAGAATGGAGGGCAGAACACAACGGATTAAAATATAAATTTGCAATGACCCAGAGTTAGAGTAGCAGGAGGAAGAGGAGGAGGTGAAGGAGGATAGGCAGAAGAAGAAGGAGAAGAAGAAGAAGGAGGAGGAGGAGGAGAAAAGAAGAAGGAAAAGAAGAAAAAGAAAAGAAGAAAAAGAAAAAAAAGAAAAAGAAGAAGAAGGAGAAAAGAAGAAGAAGGAGAAAAAGAAAAACCCGATTAGAAAAAGAAGAAAAAGAACAGGAGGAAGGAGAAGAAGAAGAAGAAGAAAAAGAAGAAAGAAGAAGAAGAAGAAGCAGAAAAAGAAGAAAAGAAGAAGAAGAAGCAGCAGAAAAAGAAGAAGCAGAAACACTCAAACACTCTCAACCAAAAAAACAACAACAACAAAAACAAAAAAAACCTGAAAGAAATCCCCAATGATAAATCCTTTCAAACATAGATATGCAGACATAACCATTGTAAAGTTACGTTCATGAAATGAAGGGTTTATCATAGGCAAAGAAGTGTGATTGTTGACTGCAATCTCCTTAAGGCCATATATGCCATGTCTGTGTTTGTAAGCATCCTGATTTATTTTTCTATGAAACTGCATTATGTCAAGCACAAAGTTTGACTTTCATTACACAGTGTCAGTTTTATCATGACTGCATCTCTATGCTCAGAAAGTTTCATACTCACAGAGTGAACACCAAGTGATGGGAAAGGATATAGAGAGGAAAAAACCCACCACCAATGGCATATGCCATAAGCCTTGTTTTGGACAGTATGTTTCATTACACAAGCACATAAACTTTATATACTGGTGAGGTGTTTGATACGTATTTGAAAATAACACCAATAAATAACACCAATACTGATGTGAAAGAGGAATGTTTAGTACTGGAGTGTGTGGAAATAAGAAAATAACAACTAAAATGATATATAAACATACATATATATACATACATGAAAAAAAAAAGAAGAAAATTCAGTACTGAAATCTGGGATGGTACAGTACAATACAAATTTATCTCCCTGCATCATCAGAACTTCCTTCAAAATACATTGTATCAAACACAAAGCTGACACTGCCAGCATAAACACCACACCGATTCTTTAGCTGCCCAGCGCCAGAATATTCCATTAACAAGTCTGTGCCATCTGTTAAACATACATCCACATTAACTCTCTCACTACGAACGTCGGGATTTCCTGATTATGTCCCAACAACGCTTGTGTACGAGCATCAGAGAAATCTGACTTGGGGTTTTGAAAACTCACGGGGCTTTCAATATTTCCGTTATCCGAAACTAATGGCCAGAAACGGATTCTTCGGTCATTCTTAGCCTTGTTTCAGGCCATTAGGTCACTGTACTCTGCAGTTGGTGTGTGGACAGTGCAAAGGTCATGACCCACTAGCTCTGCAGCAAAGCAGACAATGGAAAAGCAAATGGCTGAACAACACTCGACATCTCAGTTCTGTTCAAGACGATCTCTTCCTTCAGTGCACTTGGAGTGTGTGCAAGTTGGATTTCATGAATTTTCATTCAAAACGTGCCTGTAGGAACTGACATATTGAACTGACTGTGTCTTTTGTAAGACATTTTTCACCTGAAAATTTCTTATTGACCTCGGTCTTGACCGAGGTCAATGACTGTCAGTAAGAGACCAAACAAACTGGATATCAACATCAACGGAACCCAGTTGAAGCAAGCCAGTGAATTTAAATACCTGGGCAGCATCTTCACTGAAAATGGCAAACTAGACAGAGAAATCAAGACCAGATGCCAGAAAGCCAACGCAGTCAGCTACCAACTTGCCCCTCTCCTGAAACACCCCAGCATTCCCACCAGCACTAAGGCGAAACTCATCAACACCATTTTTCTACCAACGCTGACATACCAGTGCCAGACATGGTCCCTAACTAAAGTCCTCGAGAGAAAACTGATCACCTGTGAAATGAAATGCCTGAGGAAAGCAGTAAACAAGACAAGGCGGGACAAGATCAGAAATGAGGTGATACGAGACATGGTAGGAGCAACACCAATCCTACAACACATCGAACATATGAGGATCAAGTGGTTCGGACACCTCACACGTTTGCCCCTAAACCATCCAGCTCTTCAGGCATACAACACCAGATACTCTGGCTGGAGAGCCAGAGGAAGACCAAGACGATGATGGAGCGACTCCGTGGCAGACACCCTCAGAGCTTACGAAATGTCCCTTCTCCAGGCCACCCGCCTTGCTGCTGACAGACAACTGTATCTCCCTGCAACGCCCACCGGTACAAGCGGAAGGAAAAATTAAAGTAAGTAAGTGATTTCTCTTATTTTACTTGTGCCACTACTCAGCAACCATGAGGGTTAGACAGTTGAAATTTCAGCATGTTGTACACCAATCTTTTAATAAACAACCCGCTAAATTTCAAAGCTCTCTGTTTATATTTGTTTGTATGAGAATTTTTCTCATGACCTATACAAATGGTACGTATCAGGGGAGCGGCAAGGGGCATAATTGTACGTAGCAAATGAGTTAATGCTACCCACCAGTGAATTTTTCAACATTCTTTCAATACAGCCTATTACACATGTAACTATGATTACTTCTTTTCTTTAAAAACATTAGCACATGTGACTACAATTACTTCTCTTTTTGAACACTAGCATATGTGACAAGGATTACCTTTCTTTGAGCACTAGCACATGACAATGACCAAGTGTGTGAACAACTGCTGTTAACGGTGGGTTGCCCTTGTGAAAATTTGACTGACTGCCAAGAGGCAGGAGTTCTAACACCCAGAAATGGAGTGGTGCACTTCACAGTATTGTACGACAACCCATCAAATATGCCATGGCTAGAAACATGGTCTGCTGTACCCACCTTTATAGAACGGAGCTCTCCTCAAACCTTCTCCGTTGTCTGAAGTGACCAGAAGTTCCTTGATGCCGTGCAGTCGCAGGATCTGAACACACAGAGAACAGGGATACAGAACAGGAATCCTGAACCAGTCGCCATGGTGTAGTGGTTAGCGCAATGGACTACTGACTAGAAGTTTATGGGTTCGAATCCCCATCAGTCCCTTAAAAAAAAATCATTGTGGGATTTTTCAGCTCTAACCGTCTCCTATCCAGATTTGGGAATGCAATGGGCTCACTGGGAAGACTGGGACCACACAGTCGCGTCTCATCCACTTCACACATACGTCATTGAGGGTGTTGCTCAAATCTTCTGACCAGCAACGCAGGTGTCTGTATCTCTCGGGCCTGGATGACGCCAGGATATATCTTGATAGTAAGCGTAGAGTACAGTCCTGTCACACAGTCTCAATAGCATCAAGATTATCATCATCACTGACATCATTATCATCGTGATCACAATGTAAACACTGTGCCAGCTTCTGTGGTAATTATGGTGGCATAGAAAATGGGACGGAAAAAAAGGTGAGCAGAAAGGTAATCCTCCATGAGTGCATGATCCTAAAAAAAAAAAAAGCAAAAAAAAAAAAAAGACATTCCTGGATTTTTGTTAACAAGAAATTATCATATTCAGACACTTCAGACAGACACAAACAGGTACAAAGCAGAGGGACAAACAGACAGACAGACATTATCATATTCAGACACTTCAGACAGACACAAACATGTACAAAGCAGAGGGACAAACAGACAGACAACATTATCATATTCAGACACTTCAGACAAACACAAACAGGTACAAAACAGAGGGACAGACAGACAGACAACATTATCATATTCACACTTCAGACACACACAAACAGGTACAAAACAGAGGGACAAACAGACAGACAACATTATCATATTCAGACACTTCAGACACACACAAACACGTACAAAACAGAGGGACAAACAGACAGACAACATTATCATATTCAGACACTTCAGACAGACACAAACAGGTACAAAACAGAGGGACAAACAGACAGACAACATTATCATATTCAGACTCTTCAGACAGACACAAACAGGTACAAAGCAGAGGGACAAACAGACAGACAACATTATCATATTCACACACTTCAGACAGACACAAACAGGTACAAAACAGAGGGACAAACAGACAGACAACATTATCATATTCAGACTTCAGACAGACACAAACAGGTACAAAACAGAGGGACAAACAGACAGACAACATTATCATATTCACACTTCAGACAGACACAAACAGGTACAAAACAGAGGGACAAACAGACAGACAACATTATCATATTCACACACTTCAGACAGACACAAACAGGTACAAAACAGAGGGACAAACAGACAGACAACATTATCATATTCACACACTTCAGACAGACATTATCATATTCAGACACAAACAGGTACAAAACAGAGGGACAAACAGACAGACAACATTATCATATTCAGACACTTCAGACACACACAAACAGGTACAAAACAGAGGGACAAACAAACAGACAACATTATCATATTCAGACACTTCAGACAGACACAAACAGGTACAAAACAGAGGGACAAACAGACAGACATTATCATATTCAGATATTTCAGACACACACAAACAGGTACAAAGCAGAGGGACAAACAGACAACATTATCATATTCAGACAGACACAAACAGGTACAAAACAGAGGGACAAACAGACAGACAACATTATCATATTCAGATATTTCAGACACACACAAACAGGTACAAAGCAGAGGGACAAACAGACAGACATTATCATATTCACACACTTCAGACACACACAAACAGGTACAAAACAGAGGGACAAACAGACAGACAACATTATCATATTCAGACACTTCAGACACACACAAACAGGTACAAAACAGAGGGACAAACAGACAGACAAAATCATCATATTCAGACACTTCAGACACACACAAACAGGTACAAAACAGAGGGACAAACAGACAGACAAAATCATCATATTCAGACACTTCAGACACACACAAACAGGTACAAAACAGAGGGACAAACAGACAGACAACATTATCATATTCAGACACTTCAGACACACACAAACAGGTACAAAACAGAGGGACAAACAGACAGACAACATTATCATATTCAGACACTTCAGACAAACACAAACACGTACAAAACAGAGGGACAAACAGACAGACAACATTATCATATTCACACACTTCAGACACAAACAAGTACAAAACAGAGGGACAAACAGACAGACAACATTATCATATTCAGACACTTCAGACAGACACAAACAGGTACAAAGTAGAGGGAGCAACAGACAGACAACAAGCTTACCCCTTTAATAAACAGCAGATGATCCACCTCCTCGCTAAAGGAACCGAACTCATTCTCTACTTGTACTGCAATGATGGGCCCTCCTTCAAGGTACTATTCAAAAACAAAACAAAAAATGATCAACGGAAAAACTATACGCCAATGTTCTCCCTGTAGAAAACAGAGTTTCTTCGTGACATGTTTCTTGAATATTGATGTACATAATAAAACCATCATTGATTACAGTATTGTCATGTTTTGTAAGCTATACGTTGTTTTTATGTGAACAATAATTGTCTTATTTGTATAAACTGAATGATTTCTGTTACAACATTGTTCGATGATGCTTGATTATTGTTAAGCAAAGGAATGTGGTTTTTGAAACAAATTCATAGGGGAAATGTTGACATGTGTTAAATCTTAATGTTCATTTTTAAACTTCCAATGTGAAAAATATCATTCTGTACATTCTGTATATTGTGCGGAGTTCATGTGTCAAAGTTTTCTATTCATTTTGTGTAAAAAAATGTTGTTTTTCGTTTTTGTTTTGTTTTGTTGTCACTCTTTGTTGCCACATTGTATGATGGATGTCTGTTTGCTGTGAAACAAAAATGAATATACAAAAGTTTCAACGATAAAAAAAAAGATCAAAACTATTCTGTTTATAAGACATCATAAAGACAACATGAAAAACAAGTTTTCTGCCATTTCATAACCAAACACACACACACACACACACACACACACATACACACACACATATGCACACACACTCATCCATCCACACACACATATGCACAAACACACTTCTCCCTCCACACACACACACACACACACAACACACACACACACGTACACGTGTGCGGGCGCACACACACACACACAAACACACCTAACACACACACACACATGTACCCAATCAACAGCCTAATACCTGTAAGTCAGCCACCCTAGGCAGCAGATCCCCAAGGAAGCGGGAGATGGCCTCCTGGTAGCCAGGGTAATTACTGCGCACATTCATGTCTTTGTCTGCCAACAGCCAGCTGTACATGAACAGATAAATCGTACAGATAACGGCTGTGAACAACCCCATACACATGGACACATACTGGGAAAGGAGGCTGGCACCTGACTGACCCTGTCAAAATCTATGGAGAAGAAATGTGACCTCCCACACGAAATCAGTCTTAACTAGCATTTTGGGCATTTTGAGATATACATATCACTGGAAAGTGTACATTCTGCTGATTATTTTGGTACTTGAATAAAGCTTGTACTCAAAAAAATGTAGAAGTTATGTATGTTTAAAGTCATTAATTGTATGACGGCCATTTTGAGAAAACGGCCTCTTAAAGTTTTTGTGTGCTCTCCTACACATTTTCCTTAAATTTCTTTATGTGGTGGCTTTGACCCAGTTTGTTTCTGATTTTAGCTGTCAATATCTGAAAGGTGCACCAAAGAGCTTTCCATCAGTATATTACATGTGCGGGTACTGTACAGGTTGCAGTTCATAATAAGAGACAAAAATAGGTACTTTTGGTAGAAAATGGTGTTCTTTCTGCTGCGAGCAGTGCATTAAAATACCGATTTAAATTGATTAATAATATTTTTTTAAGAAAAAAGTTTCTGTGGGGGATAGATTATAGTCTACAGAAATCAATTTTGAGAAAAAGTCAAAACACCCCAGATAGACCCTCAGTCACCTTTTCAGCTCCTAGTGCTGTTCGACTGACTGCGAGTTAAGACTGATTTCGTGGTGGGAGGTCACAAATACTCAACAGAATCTGCTTCAATATCTCTTGATGTGAGCTTTCCATCCTTCATGCAACCTTTGTCAAACAAGATGGATTCCTAAGCAGATGGCTGACTGTTATTGTTATTGTTGTTGTTGTTTAAAGCCCAGCCGACTGTGCAGAGCCACATCAGGGCTATAATCTTTTCAAAACAATTAAAATACTTCAACAGGAAAAAAAAAGTACACACATCAATGCATTCACGCACATAATTTAAGGAGATGCCCCTGGTGCTGACCACTCCATCAAATTTATCGTACATGGGGATTTAAAAAAACACCTGAATACAAAGTTAAGCATACTTAAGGACACTAAAACATAAAAATAGGCATAAATTTTCCTAAAATTACGTTCACATATCTCATTTTCCTACAGCCAAAAATGTACTCAATAAATGCACCCAATTATCAATCCTAAGAGAATGTACGTAAGACTTTATCAAACACACACAGGTGAATGGACCAGCAAGGCAGGAAATGATAGGAAGAAATGACAGAAAACAAATGAACAAGACAGAAAAAAAGAGGATGACAGAAAAGAGGAAATTTCTAGCACAGAATTTCCAGAAGGTGGGGATACTATTTACACTGAAAGAACCCCCGGCATCCCCACAGGGGTGTGCAGATGACTCTGCTCCCATACAGCACAGACATCTTTGAAAAACTTTGAAAAACAGAGAATACACATTTCCCCATAACAGACTTAATGCAAACTAACTAGTTTAACCCTCTGACTCCCGCACCCTGTTCACGAGCATCCTGCTTTGTCAACCATGCTAAGCAAAGCAAAAACTGAATCCTTTGATTCCCTCATCCTATCCACAAACTTCCCGCAGTAAGCTGGTGGATAGGATGAGGGAATCAAAGGATTAAGTTTTGGCGGCTGGTGGATAAGGCGCCAGAGTCAAAAGGTTAAGAGAACAGAAACACATAAACACTTATCGACCTACCTTGGCATACCCCCAAAGTCCCACTCAGAACAGATGTAAGGACCTGGCCGCAGTATGACATTCAGTCCTAGGGAGTCGGCCAACTTCACATACTTTCTGCACATCACGATATAATACAATATCAGTCATAATAATGTCACAAATATCACACAGCAGATAACTTCAGGTACTTCCTGCACATCAGACATAATACAAAAGTCATAATAATGTCACAAATATCACACAGCAGATAACTTCAGGTACTTCCTGCACATCAGACATAATACAAAAGTCATAATAATGTCACAAATATCACACAGCAGATAACTTCAGGTACTTCCTGCACATCAGACACAATACAAAATCAGTCATAATAATGTCACAAATATCACACTGCAGGTAACTTCAGTTACTTCACATCCTACAGCGCATTCAAAACAATGCTGCACGCCTTGTACTCAAAAAGAAAAAGCTGACCACATATCTCCTCTCCTGGCACAACTTCACTGGCTCCCTGTATCAAAGCGCATACAGTACAAACTAGACACCATGTGCTACAAAAGCCTCAATAACGCAGCCCCCGATTACCTGTCAAGCCTACTTGAGATCTATGTTCCCTCACGTACCCTCCGCTCTGCCTCTGATCCTCTGACTCTTCGCTTTCCACGCACTAAGCTCAATACCTATGGTCCACGAGCCTTCTCTGTTTCTGGTCCACTCTCCTGGAACAAACTTCCTCTCTCAGTCCGTCAGCAACCTACTTTTGTCTCCTTCAAGTCCGCTCTCAAAACTCACCTTTTCTCTCCTGCATAAAATCCTAACCTCACTCAACCCTCCCCTCTGCAGCCTGTCTCCGCTCGGAGGGAATCACATGGTTATAATATATAATTGTATGCTATGCTCTCTATAATTTTCCATTGCTTTTATTCTTGCTTTTATTGCTTTTATTCTTTCTCCCCATTTATAGCCATGCGTGTGTGTGTGTGTGTGTGTGTGTGTGTGTGTGTGTGTGTGTGTGTGTGTGTGTGTGTGTCTGTGTGTGTGTGCGGGCGTGCGTGCCTGCGTGTGTGTCTGCTTCAGCGCTTAGATTTGATTTTATCAAGATTTTGCGCTATATAAATATTGTAATTATTATTATTACTTCCTGCACATCAGATACAATACAAAATCAGTGTACAGCAGGTAACTTCAGGTACTTCCTACACATCAAACATACTACAAAATCAGTGTACAGCAGGTAACTTCAGGTACTTCCTAGACATCAAACATACTACAAAATCAGTGTACAGCAGGTAACTTCAGGTACTTCCTAGACATCAAACATACTACAAAATCAGTGTACAGCAGGTAACTTCAGGTACTTCCTACACATCAAACACACTACAAAATCAGTGTACAGCAGGTAACTTCAGGTACTTCCTACACATCAAACACACTACAAAATCAGTGTACAGCAGGTAACTTCAGGTACTTCCTACACATCAAACACACTACAAAATCAGTGTACAGCAGGTAACTTCAGGTACTTCCTACACATCAAACACACTACAAAATCAGTGTACAGCAGGTAACTTCAGGTACTTCCTACACATCAAACACACTACAAAATCAGTGTACAGCAGGTAACTTCAGGTACTTCCTACACATCAAACACACTACAAAATCAGTGTACAGCAGGTAACTTCAGGTACTTCCTACACATCAAACACACTACAAAATCAGTGTACAGCAGGTAACTTCAGGTACTTCCTAGACATCAAACACAATACAAAATCAGTCATAATAATGTCACAAATATCACACAGCAGGTAACTTCAGGTACTTCCTACACATCAAACATACTACAAAATCAGTGTACAGCAGGTAAGTTCAGGTACTTCCTACACATCAGATACAATACAATATCAGTCATAATAATGTCACACATATCACAGCAGGAAAGTTCAGGTACTTCCTACACACCACCACACACAATGGCACAGTACAAAATCAGTCAAGCTGTTGCTAATGTCACAGTCATGCTATTGCTAATGTCAGTCATGCTATTGCTAATATCACAGTCATGCTATTGCTAATGTCACAGTCATGCTATTGCTAATATCACAGTCATGCTATTGCTAATGTCACAGTCATGCTATTGCTAATGTCACAGTCATGCTATTGCTAATGTCACAGTCATGCTATTGCCTATGTCACAGTCATGCTATTGCTAATGTCAGTCATGCTATTGCTAATGTCACAGTCATGCTATTGCTAATGTCACAAATATCACATGGTAGGTAACTTCAGATACTTCCTGCACACCACACACAATGGCATAATACAAAATCAGTCATGCTAATGTCACAAATATCACACAGTAGGTAACTTCAGGTACTTCATGCACACCGTACACCACTCCACAATACAAAATCAGTCACGTTAATGTCACAAACATATATCACACTGTAGGTAACTTCAGGTAATTTCTCCACACCATACACAATGGCACAATACAAAATCAGTCACGTTAATGTCACAAACATATATCACACTGTAGGTAACTTCAGGTAATTTCTCCACACCATACACAATGGCACAATACAAAATCAGTCACGTTAATGTCACAAACATATATCACACTGTAGGTAACTTCAGGTAATTTCTCCACACCATACACAATGGCACAATACAAAATCAGTCACGTTAATGTCACACACACCACACATAATGGCACAACACAAAATCTGTCATGTTCATGTCACACACACCACACATAATGGCACAATACAAAATCTGTCATGTTCATGTCACACACACCACACATAATGGCACAACACAAAATCTGTCATGCTCATGTCACACACACCACACATAATGGCACAACACAAAATCTG
This sequence comes from Monoplex corrugatus, assembly GCA_030674185.1. Classification (NCBI taxonomy): domain Eukaryota; kingdom Metazoa; phylum Mollusca; class Gastropoda; order Littorinimorpha; family Ranellidae; genus Monoplex; species Monoplex corrugatus. The sequence continues at coordinate 44,656,108 of JAPXFY010000029.1, forward strand.
TCATGTTCATGTCACACACACCACACATAATGGCACAACACAAAATCTGTCATGTTCATGTCACACACACCACACATAATGGCACAACACAAAATCTGTCATGTTCATGTCACACACACCACACATAATGGCACAACACAAAATCTGTCATGTTCTTGTCACACACACCACACATAATGGCACAACACAAAATCTGTCATGTTCTTGTCACACACACCACACATAATGGCACAACACAAAATCTGTCATGCTCATGTCACACACACCACACATAATGGCACAACACAAAATCTGTCATGTTCATGTCACAAACAAAATTAATATCACACAGCCGATAATTTCAGGACTTCCTGCACACCACACACCACTCCACAATTCAAAATCTCTCATGTGCATGTCACAAATACCACACAGCAGCACAATGTACTGCAGCTCTATCCCTCTTTGGACTGGAGTGTGTTCAAAAAGAATCCATCTCACTCAGACAATTCCATATGTGCTCTGCCTGTGCCCATAATATCTATCCAAGAAACAAGACATTTCCCAGCCTGATTCCCACTTGGAAAGTGATTTGTTTCCCCTTTCCACTTGACCATGAATAGTGTGGTCTGGGTAATAATCTTTCTGATGAGATGCAAAGCTGAGGTCCCCTGTGCGGCAAGCATTAAGCGCATGTGCACAGATCCATGGCTAAATAAAACAGGAAAAAAGTCTACTTTAACCCTTTTACTCCAACACCGTATCCACCAACTGCAAAAATTTAACCTTTTCATTCCCTCATCCTATCCACCAGCTTCCCACAAGAAGCTGGTGGATAGAGTGAGGGAATCAAATGGTTAAGTTTTCGCTGTTTAAGTATGGTTAACAATACAGGCTGCTGGTGGAGATGGTGCGGGAGTCAAAGGGTTAATAAGTACACAAAAATACTAGCATACACTGAGGGAAAGTAAAGGTGGCACTGTACTGTGGCTATACACTCTCCCTGTGGAAAACAACCTGAATCTCACAGGGTAAATCCACTGTGACAAAAGCAAGCAAAACAACAAAATATAAGATAAATAAGCAGACACAAACAACATACAACTGAAAGTCAGTGAAGAAAACAAAACTAACACTGTCCTGATTTTTCCAAAGCTGTACTATATAAAGTAGACCAGTATTCATTCTGTCCAGAACCACTGGGGAATAGAATGAAATTGGAATCCAAATTTGTTCTGGAGCGGTTTATTATGCTCACACAGTTCAGCATGTGCTTCACCCAAACCTGCCAGAAATATCCTGAAAGACTTCTAAAGCCTACAAGAAAACCTGAGATGGAAGACTGACAAGAACTGGTTTCCACATTGAGCACAAAAACTGACATCACTACAATACTACCATAGGACAGGCTGCAAACAGGCATGTCTTTGCAGCGAACAGGCATGTCTTTGCAGCAAACAGGACTGTCTTTGCAGCGAACAGGCATGTCTTTGCAGCAAACAGGACTGTCTTTGCTGCAAACGGGACTGTCTTTGCTGCAAACAGGACTGTCTTTGCTGCAAACGGGACTGTCTTTGCAGCGAACAGGCCTGTCTTTGCAGCGAACAGGCCTGTCTTTGTAGCGAACAGGCATGTCTTTGCAGCAAACAGGCATGTCTTTGCAGCAAACAGGACTGTCTTTGCTGCAAACGGGACTGTCTTTGCAGTGAACACGCATGTCTTTGCAGCGAACAGGCATGTCTTTGCAGCAAACAGGCATGTATTTGCAGCAAACAGGACTGTATTTGCAGCAAACAGGACTGTCTTTGCAGCAAACAGGCATGTATTTGCAGCAAACAGGACTGTCTTTGCAGAAAACAGGCATGTCTTTGCAGCGAATAGGCATGTCTTTGCAGCAAACAGGACTGTCTTTGCAGAAAACAGGCATGTCTTTGCAGCAAACAGGACCGTCTTTGCAGAAAACAGGCATGTATTGGCAGCAAACAGGACTGTCTTTGCAGAAAACAGGCATGTATTTGCAGCAAACAGGACTGTCTTTGCAGCAAACAGGCATGTCTTTGCAACAAACAGGCATGTCTCTGCAGCAAACAGGCATGTCTTTGCAGCAAACAGGCATGTCTTTGCAGCAAACAGACACGTCTTTGCAGCAAACAAGCACGCATGTTTTTGCAGCAAACAAACACGCATGTCTTTGCAGCAAACAAACATGTCTTTGCAGCAAACAGACACGTCTTTGCAGCGAACAGGCCTGTCTTTCCAACAAACAGACATGTCTTTTAGGTTATAAGCCAGGACTGAACCCATGTTATCAGAGCCAGCCAGCCAGTCTGTACGTGAGATAAAACAGAATTTTTTTTAAAATGTTGTTTTTGTGCCACTTCACTGGCCACAGAGTCTACGACGAATGTCCACAATGCTGTGATGATGATGATGACAATGGAGATGATAATCATGATGCTAGAGTTCCATTCTGGTCTGAGACTATGATAAGGCTGTACTCTATAGTCTATGTTTCCTTTCATAATATATCCTGGTGTAAATCAGGCCCAAGAGATACAGACGCCTGCAGAGTTAGGAAATAATAGCGATGCCTTCAATGACGCATCTGTGAAGTGGATGAAACTTGACTGTACAGTCCCAGTTTTGCCACGAGCTCACAGCACGCTCAACTTTGGATAGGAGCTGGTTGGGGCTGAAAAATCCATCAATGATTTCAAAAGGGCCGACGGGATTCGAACCCATACCCTTCCAGTCATTTGTCTGTTACCCTAACCACTGCAACTAGTAACAGAGACTATATATATATATATATATATATATATATATATATATATATATATATATATATGGTCGACTATCGTGGTTGATAAAAGTCCAACCTAGCATTTTATTTGTGTACCCTCTTGTGGAATCTCAGGCCAAAGTCTGATGCACGCAGGCGGCCACATACTGGACATCAATGGAACGCTCTGCAGAGTTGGTTCTGGCCTTTATAGCTGCACGCTTTTCCACTTGGCTGCTTCGTCTTGCATTTTGAAAAGCTCCTGTTCCCTTGCGAATAGCCTGCCTCCATTCAGACCTGTTTGTGGCCATGATTTCCCATTGTTCTCCATCAATGTCGCATTTCTAACAGCCTAACTAAAAACAAATAAAGAAGAGATAAGAGAGAATCATTGACACTCACCGTAGATCCAGCATGCCTTCATAATTAAACTTTCCCGGCCAAGGCTCATGAAGGTTCCATGCAACGTATCTGTAAAAGTGTAAGCACAGACAATGTCAGTATATGACAAGGCAGGTCTGCCATTCTTCATGTAACAGAGTGCATCACTCCGTTGTGGTGTGCTGTCCACTTACTCTGACCATCCACCACACAGTCTAGGTGTCTCTGAACAGGATGCTTGCTCCTTCTTATTTAAAGGCATTCACAATATGATCACAGCAACCTCACTTGTTATTGTTAATGTTATTGTTGTGTAACCCTTTGACTCCCGCACCATGTCCACCAGCATCCTGCGCTGTCAACCATGCTAGCAAAACAAAAAAATCACCCTTTGATTCCCTCACCCTATCCAACAGCTTCCTGCAGGAAGTTGGTGGATAGGGTGAGGGAGTCAAAGGGTTAAGTTTTTGCAGGTGGTAGATAGGGTGCGGGAGTCAAAGGGTTAAAGCCCAGCTGACTGCACAGAGCCATATCAGGGCTATAACTGTTTCAAAGTACACACAATACTTTAACAGGAAAAAAAAATGAAAAGAAAATTAAGTACACATATCAATGCATTCATGCACATAATCTAAGGACATGTCCCTGGCGTTGACCACTCCGTCCAATTTATCACACAGGGTATTCAAATTACATAACTGAAAACAAATTCAAACATAAATAAGGACACTAAAATATAAACAACAACAACAACAAAACCAGGCCTAAATTACCTAACATTGCTTCAGCATATCACATTTCCCTGGAGCCAAAAATGCACTTAAAACATGTACCCAATTATCAATCCTAAGAGAAAGTACGCAATACTTTATTGAACAAATACAGGTGAATGGACCAGCAAGGCAGAAAATGATAGGAAGAAATGACAGAAAGCAAAGGAGCAAGGCAGAAACAAAGACAGTGACAGAAAAGAGGAAATTTCTAGCACAGAATTTCCAGAAGGTGGGGATACTATTCATACTGAAAGAGCCCCCAGCATCCCCACAGGGGAGAACCTACCCTTTACCATTCACCCCAATCACATTATACAATACAAGTTCCCTTAACCCTTCGACTCCCACACCATATCCACTAGCTTCCTTCTTTGTCAAGCATGCGAGCAAAGTAAAAACTTAACCCTTTGATTCCTTCACCCTATCCACCAGCTTCCTGCAGGAAGCTGGATAGGGTGAAAGAATCAAAGGGTTAAGTTTTTGCTGTTGGTGAATAGGGTGCGGGAGTCAAAGGGTTAACTCAACACTGGATAACAACAGGACTCTGCAACAGGTAAATCATAAATACCAGACTTTAACCCCTGGTGTCCCAACACATGCAGCATCTCATGATGTTAATCCCATAGCTGCTCTCACTTCACAACACACCACCCTCCTTACAGTCATACACCATCCTCCTTACAGTCATACGCCACCCTCCTTACAGTCATACACCACCTTCCTTACAGTCATACACCACCCTCCTTACATACACCACCCTCCTTACAGTCATACACCACCCTCTTTAGTCATACACCACTCTCCTTACAGTCATACACCACACTCCTTACAGTCACACACCACACACCATACAGTCATACACCACCCTCCTTACAGTCATACACCACCTACCTACAGTCATACACCACCCTTCTTACAGTCATACACCACCTACCCTACAGTCATACACCACCCTTCTTACAGTCATACACCACCCTCCTTACAGTCATACACCCTCCTTACAGTCATACACCCTCCTTACAGTCATACACCACCCTCATTACAGTCATACACCACCCTCCTTACAGTCATACACCACCTCCTTACAGTCACACACCACCCTCCTTACAGCCACACACCACCCTCCTTACAGTCACACACCACCCACCCTACAGTCATACACCACCCTCCTTACAGTCATACACCATCCACCCTACCATCACACACCACCCTCCTTACAGTCATACACCACCCTCCTTACAGTCATACACCACCCACCCTACAGTCATACACCACCCTCCTTACAGTCATACACCACCCACCCTACAGTCATACACCACCCTCCTTACAGTCATACACCACCCACCCTACAGTCATACACTACACACCCTACAATCATACACCACCCACCCTACAGTCATACACTACACACCCTACAGCCATACACCACCAACCCTACAGTCATACACCCACCCACCTACAGTCATTACACACCCACCCTACAGTCATACACTACACACCCTACAGTCAACACACCACCCACCCTACAGTCATACACTACATCACCCTACAGTCATACACACACCCACCCTACAGTCATACACTACACACCCTACAGTCATACACCACCCACCCTACAGTCATACACTACACACCCTACAGTCACACACCACCCACCCTACAGTCATACACTACACACCCTACAGTCACACACCACCCACCCTACAGTCATACACTACACACCCTACAGTCATACACCACACACCCTACAGCCATACACACACACCCTACAGTCATACACCACCCACCCTACAGTCATACACCACCCACCCTACAGTCATACACCACCCACACTACAGCCATACACCACAACCTACAGCCATACACTACCACACCCTACAGTCATACACTACACACCCTACAGTCATACACTACACACCCTACAGCCATACACTACACACCCTACAGTCATACACTACACACCCTACAGCCATACACTACACACCTACAGTCATACACTACACACCCTACAGTCATACACTACACACCCTACAGCCATACACTACACACCCTACAGTCATACACTACACACCCTACAGTCATACACTACACACCTACAGTCATACACCACACCCTACAGCCATACACACCCACCTACAGTCATACACACACCCTACAGTCATACACCACCCACACTACAGCCATACACCACATCACCCCTACAGTCATACACCACCCACACTACAGCCATACACACACCCTCAGCATACACCACCCACCCTACAGCCATACACCACACACCCTACAGTCATACACCACCCACCCTACAGCCATACACCACACCACCCTACAGTCATACACCACCATCCTTACAGTCATACACCACCCACCCTACAGTCATACACCACCACCCTACAGTCATACACTACACACCCTACAGTCACACACCACACACCCTACAGTCATACACCACACCCTACAGTCACACACCCACCACCCTACAGTCATACACCACCACCCTACAGTCATACACCACACACCCTACAGTCATACACCACCCACCCTACAGTCATACACCACCACCCTACAGTCATACACCACCACTCCTACAGTCATACACCACCCACCCTTACAGTCATACACCACACCCCTACAGCCATACACCACCATCCTTACAGTCATACACCACACCCTACAGCCATACACCACACCCTACAGTCATACACCACCACCCTACAGTCATACACCACACCCTACAGCCATCACCACACACCCTACAGTCATACACACACACCCTTACAGCCATACACCACACACCCTACAGCATACACACCACCCCTACAGTCATTACACCACCACCCTACAGTCATACACCACACACCCTACAGTCATACACCACCACCCTACAGTCATACACCACACACCCTACAGCCATACACACACACCTAAGTCATTACACCACCCACCCTACAGTCATACACCACACACCCTACAGCCATACACCACACCCCTACAGCCATACACCACACACCCTACAGTCATACACCACCCACCCTACAGTCATACACCACACACCCTACAGTCATACACCACCCACCCTACAGTCATACACCACACACCCTACAGCCATACACCACCCACCCTACAGTCATACACCACACACCCTACAGCCATACACCACACACCCTACAGCCATACATCCCACACCCTACAGTCATACACCACCACCCTACAGTCACACCACACACCCTACATCATACACCACACACCCTACAGTCATACACCACCACCCTACAATCATACACCACCCACCCTACAGTCACACTACACCACCTACAGTCACACACCACCACCCTACATCATACACCACCCACCCTACAGTCACACCACACACTCTACAATCATACACCACCCACCTACAGTCACACACCACACACCCTACAATCATACTCCACCACCCTACAGTCACACACCACACACCCTACAATCATACACCACCCACCCTACAGTCAATACTACACACTCTACAGTCACACACCACACACCCTACAATCATACACCACCACCCTACAGTCATACACTATACACCCTACATCATACACCACCCACCCTACAGTCATACACTACACACCCTACAGTCATACACAACACCCTACAGTCATACACCACACACCCTACAGTCATACACCACACCACCCTACAGTCATACACCACAACCCTACGTCATACAACACCCACCTTACAGTCACACACCACACACCCTACAGTCATACACCACCCACCTTACAGTCACACACACACACCCTACAGTCACACACCACACACCCTACAGTCATACACCGCCCACCCTACAGTCATACACCACTCACCCTACAGTCACACACCACACACCCTACGTCTCATACACCACCCAACTTACAGTCACACACCACCCACCCTACAGTCACACACCACACACCCTACAGTCATACACCGCCCACCCTACAGTCAAATTTATGTTCATTTCATATTACCTAATATTTTCAGTTACAATGTGAGCGCAGTTGTCTCACTTGAAAGACCAGCAATCAGCCTATCACTCAAGATTACACACACACACACACACACACACACACACACACACACACACACACACACACACACACACAAACACACACACACGCATGTGAGCGTGTGCACATGCGCACACACACACACAAACATACATAGATGCGCACACTCACACACATACAAGTTTGTGCACACACCCACATATATGCACTCGCACGCATGCACACACACGCGCATGCACACTCGCACAGATGGACAAACACACACGGACACACACACACACACGGACACCCACCCACACAAAACCACGTACGTTTCTAAAGTGTTGAGGCCGCAGGCTTTCATCTTGAGCATGCGGTCTTCCCAGTAGGGCTCGGGCACACGGAAATAGTGCATGGCCCCACTGAGGATGCGGAAAGGCTTCTTGTTGAGGAAAAACTGTCGCTTGGTGAAGGTCAGACCTTCCGACCTCTGCTCCTTCCCTCCTAGACCTGCACACAACCAGACAACCACAGCTCTATATATACACTCTTCTATGGTTTTGGATCTGTTTGCATATAACAATGGTCAGCGCTTTCTGCACACAGCAATGGCTGGAACTTTATGCATTCAATAATAAGTTTTATGCACATAACAATGGTAAAATGGAGCTTTCTGCACAATAATCAGAGCTCTATGCATATAAGAATGGTAAAATGGAGTTTTAAGCACACAATAATCCGAGCTTTATGCACATAACAATGGTAAAATGGAGCTTTAAGCACATAATAATCAGAGCTCTATGCACATAACAATTGTAAAATGGAGCTTTAAGCACACAATAATCAGAGCTCTATGCACATAACAATGGTAAAATGGAGCTCTAAGCACACAATAATTGGAGCTTTATGCACATAACAATGGTAAAATGGAGCTCTAAGCACACAATAATCCGAGCTTTATGCACATAACAATGGTAAAATGGAGCTTTAAGCACACAATAATCAGAGCTCTAAGCACATAACAATGGTAAAATGGAGCTCTAAGCACACAATAATTGGAGCTTTATGCACATAACAATGGTAAAATGGAGCTTTAAGCACACAATAATCTGAGCTTTATGCACATAAAAATAGTAAAATGGAGCTTTAAGCACACAATAATCAGAGCTCTATGCACATAACAATGGTAAAATGGAGCTCTAAGCACACAATAATTGGAGCTTTATGCACATAACAATGGTAAAATGGAGCTTTAAGCACACAATAATCTGAGCTTTATGCACATAAAAATAGTAAAATGGAGCTTTAAGCACACAATAATCTGAGCTTTATGCACATAAAAATAGTAAAATGGAGCTTTAAGCACACAATAATCTGAGCTTTATGCACATAACAATGGTAAAATGGAGCTCTAAGCACACAATAATCTGAGCTTTGTGTATATAGCACTGGTTAAAATGGAGCTTTAAGCACACAATAATCGGCGCTTTATGCACACACAATGGTAAAATGGAGCTTTAAGCACACAATAATCGGCGCTTTATGCACACACAATGGTAAAATGGAGCTTTAAGCACACAATAATCAGAGCTTTATGCAGGTAACAATTGTAAAGTGGAGCTTTCTGCACATAATAATTGGAACTTTACACACACAACAATGGTAAAATGAAGGTTTAAACACAATAATCTGAGTTTTATGCACATAACAATGGTAAAATGGGAGGTTTATGTACACAACAATCAGAGCTTTATACACCTGACAATGGTAGGCTACTCGTAAAATGGAGCTTTGTGCACACAACAATCAAAGCTTCATGCACCTAACAATGGTAAGTGATTTCTGTGCTCAAAAAATGGATGCAGTTCTTACACACCATGAAGAGTCAGCAGAGCTCTCTGCACGCAACAGACAGAACTTCATTCACATGCTAACAGCTGATTTGATTTTATCAAGATTTTGCGCTATATAAATATTGTAATTATTATTATTATTATTATTGTTATTGCTGTTATTTTTGTTTTAAGCCCATACAAAACATACAAAACTTCAACAGGAAAATAAAAAAAAAGAAAATTAAGCACACACATCAATGCTTTCGCGCACACAATCCAAGGACATGCCCCCTGGCACAGACCACTCCCGTCTAATGAACTCTGATTGATCATTTCTGACCCCTGTCCCTCTGTTCTCTTTTAAAACCTCTTATAGTATGTGGAATATACTAAGAAAAAACTCACAGACAGCACGACTGATCTGTTATTTTTTAAAAAAGTCAATCTTCCTTTCTCCCTTACTCCACTGTGTGTGTGTGTATGAGTGTGGGGGGGGGGGGGGAGGTGTGTGTGTGAGTAGTGTGTGTGTGTGTGTGTGTGTGTGTGTGTGTGAGAATGCTCATGAGTAGAAGAAAACGAAACATGTCAAAAATGTTTTTTCTATGCTAGTTCTGCACCATTTCATGTCTGGAACAATTCTTTGTACTTTTCAAAACATATCCTGGCATCAACCAGGCCCAAGAGATACAGACACCTGCAGTGTTATTATATTTGAGCAACACTTTCACTGACACATCTGTGAAGGGGACAGAGCTGGCAAAGACCCAGAAAGCACAAAGCATAATATTCTGATATTTTACGTGTAGTACTCCAAATTTAAGAATAATACTTGTGTGCGATATCACGGAAGCTGGAGTTTTTTTTTCCTTTGTGCTTAATTTAAGATATATTCTGAATATGGCCAATGAAGAAGACCAGAATCTTTCTAGCCATCACATGGTTCTGATCTGGCCTACAAATGTTCAAAACTTAACGACCAACAACACAACCAATCGATAAAGCAGAAAATCGTGATACTCTTTAAAGGATTTTTCTTCTGCTTTCTTTTCTTCCCTTCACTGAACTTTGCCTTTTCTTTTCTTTTTTGATGAAATAAGTTTACAGTCTAATCACTGAACTTTGCCTTTTCTTTTCTTTTTTGATGAAATAAGTTTACAGTCTAATCACTGAACTTTGCCTTTTCTTTTCTTTTTTGATGAAATAAGTTTACAGTCTAATCATGAATTTGGCCTTTTTTCTTTTGATGAAATAAGTTACAGTCTAGATACACTGCTTAGTTTCGTTAAACCCACAGTTAGGCCCAAGAAGACCCACCCACACACCCACACCCACCCCCACCAAGAAGTCCATTTTATCACGAAGTGTGGTAGCGTAGCATTTTCAACAAAAGTGTAATATCTCATCTCATCTCATCTATCTCCATCACCATGGACGATGGTGGGAGCGCCATTCTTTGTCACAAAGGATCGCCAGGCGACACGGTCTCTGCTCCTGTGTATGATGTCATGGAGCCCCAGTTTGCAGGCGTCAGCCATGTTGTCCATGAAACATTTTGCTGACCTGCCTTGTTTTCTCTTTGCCTCGACTCTCTCCTGCAGGACTGATGTCACCAAGTCGGTTCTTGTGTTTCTGTTCATGTGCCCGATATACTTCAATTTCCTTTAGTTGACCTCTGGGAGCATTTTACGTTGGACAGCTAATTCCTTCAGCACGCTTTCATTGGTTCTTCTGTCTGTCCACTTTACTCTGAGAAGACGCCTGTAGAACCATGCTGAAAACAAAGCACTTGGCAGTTCTGACACTGGATGTGTGGTCCCAGTCTTCCCAATGAACCTGTAGCCAACTCAAGTCTGGGTAGTGACCCACTGGGACCAAAAACAAATCCCACAATGATTCTGACAGCAATGAAGGGATTGGAACCCACAACCTTCGCGTCATTCGTCCACTGCGCTAACCACCACACCACAGCAACTGGATGCAAAGAATCTCCTGCTGTTGATACAATGACCTCTCACTAATGTAGATTTCAACCGCTGGCAAACACAAAATAACAGATGAACAGATACCAACACTCACATTAAACTAAAAGTCAGGCATCTGTACGTGCACGCATGATGCCTGAAAAATGTCACAGCCAAAGCCTACCAAAGTTTGACATGCAAGTGGAAAACATGCAAAACAGAGACCAGGGCGAACAGTTTACATGTCAAATTTTACATGTCTACACGGGCAATTCATTGAGTAAAAATGCTGAAGAAGTCATAATTTACTACAGCACATGTTTCAAAGCCACGAGGCCATAATTTCAAGTGTCAAAAATATAATCTGAATTTTTGCAAAACAAGTCTGCAATGCCAGAAAAGTTTCAAGGACAACAATCTATAATTCACATACACAAAAAAGGTATGAATGCATGGGTCTAGATTATCACAGCATACATAAACATGCAAATATATCAATCCTAACTGACAATCATGGTAGTTAAGTGGGTAAATGTCAGACTTCAGATATTTATTGTTATTGTTATTGTTTTGTTTTTATAGCCCAGCCGACTGTGTAGAGCTACATCAGGGCTATAACCGTTTCAAAACATGCAAAACTTCAACAGGATAAAAAATGAAAAGAAAATTCAGTACACATATCAATGCATTCGTGCACATAATCTAAGGACATGCCCCTGGCACCGACTCTCCGTCCAATTTGTCGCACAGGGGATTTAAAAAACAAACCTGAACATAAATTGAAACATAACTAAGGACACTAAAACATACATAAGAGCGGGCCTAAATTACCTTAAATTGCTTCCACATATCTCACTTCCCTACAGCCAAAAATGCACTTAATTCATGTACCCAATTATCAGGGCTTAAAACAGGAGGAAAAAAAACACTGAAACTAGGGGGGTCCGGGGGCAAATCAGGGGCCATAACTTGCGCGCCGTTGCTATGAACGCTTGCAAGCTAATCACGGATGCCTTGCTCCTTTCGGTTTTTTTTGTTGTTGTTGTTGTTTGTTTGTTGTTTTTGACAAACCGAAATCGCGGAATTCCGCCCAGACGCGGAACGTTTTAAGCCCTGAATTATCAAATCCTATGAAAAAGTAGGCTTACATAAGACTTTATGGAACATATACTGGTGACTGAACCAGCAAGACAGAAAATAATAGGAAGAAATGACAGAAAGCAAAGGAACAAGGCAGAAACAAAAACTGAAAAGAGTGACAGAAAAGAGGACATTTCTTTCTAGCACAGAATTTCCAGAAGGTGGGAATACTATTTATACTGAAAGAGCCCCTGGCATCCCCACGGGGGGAGACTTCAGTTTGAAAGTGCGGGTTCAACACTGCCTCGGTACCTCCTTCCTGGTAGGAGAAGGGTATATTCTTTTTGATTTCCCAGACCTGCCACAGCCTAAATCCTATCATGTGTATGTAGGTAAGGGGTGATCAGTAAAAAACATGAAATCCCCTCATGCAAAATAACAGCAAATGGCACAACCTTGACACAGGTTGATAAGTTTAAATACCTGGGAACAATCATTTCATCAGACGGCAGATGCACATCAGAAATAGCCGGCAGAATCGGCCAAGCCAAAACAGCATTCAAGAAGATGACAAGCATTCTTACCAACAAATGCCCATCAATTAATATCAGGAAGAGAGTTCTTGAATGTTATATAGAACCAATACTGTTGTACGGATGTGAGGCGTGGACAGTCAACAAGCAAAGCCAGAACAAGACTGAGGCAGCCGAGATGTGGTTTCTAAGAAGAATGTTGAGAGTTCCATGGACAGCAAAGAAAACAAACGAGACAGTCTTGATGGAGGCAGACACAAGTAGATCATTCATAAGGAAGATTAGGAAAAGACAGGCAACATCTATAGGCCATTTTATGAGGAAGGGGTATTTGGAGCACCTGGTCACAACGGGACAGCTGGAGGGAAAGAGCACCAGGTAGACACAGGGAGAAAATGCCAGACAGACTTGTAGAGTGGCTGAAGATGAGGAGGGTGGAGGAGATGCTTGGGGCAACAAGAGATAGAGACAGATGGAAGTCCATGATCGCCAACACCATGCGGCAAGGCACCTGATGATGATGATATATATATATATATATATATATATATATATATAAGAGAGAGAGAGAGAGAGAGAGAGAGAGAGAGAGAGAGAGAGAGAGAGAGAGAGAGACAGTATAGAGGCCATAATCTCCTGCAAGATTCAAAACCAAAAAATACTGCAAGATTCAAAACCAAAAATACTGCAAGCTTAAACACCCTAAAACAGTAACTCTACTACAAGTTTCAAAACAATTAAGTCATAATCTACTACATGTTTCAATACAATTAAGTCATAATCTACCACAAGTTTCAATACAATTAAGTCATAATCTACTACAAGTTTCAAAACGATTTAAATCATAATCTACTACAAGATTGGAAACAATTAAGGCATAATCTACTACAAGTTTTTAAACAATTAAGGCATAATCTACCACAAGTTTCAAAACAATTAAGTCATAATCTACTACAAGTTTCAAAACAATTAAGTCATTATCGACTACAAGTTTCAAAACAACTTAAGTCATAATCTACTACAACTACAAGTTTCAAAATAACTAAGTCATCTACCACAAGTTTTGAAACAATTAAGTCATAGTCTACTACAAGTTTCAAAACAATTACGTCACAATGTACTAAAAGTTTCAAAACGATTAAGTCATAATCTACTACAAGATTGGACACAATTCATCATTATCTACTACAAGTTTTTAAACAATTAAGTCACAATCTACTACAAGTTTCAAAACAATTAAGTCATAATCTACTACAAGTTTCAAAACAATTAAGTCATAATCTACTACATGTTTCAAAATAACTGAGTCATAATCTACAATGTTTCAAAACAATTAAGTCATAATCTACTACAAGTTTCAAAACAATTAAGTCATAATCTACTACATGTTTCAAAATAATCAAGTCATTATCTACAAGTTTCAAAACAATTAAGTCATTATCTACTACAAGTTTCAAAACAACTGAGTCATAATCTACAATGTTTCAAAACAATTAAGTCATAATCTACCACAAGTTTCAATACAATTAAGTCATAATCTACCACAAGTTTCAATACAATTAAGTCATAATCTACCACAAGTTTCAATACAATTAAGTCATAATCTACTACAAGTTTCAATACAATTAAGTCATAATCTACTACAAGTTTCAATACAATTAAGTCATAATCTACTACAAGTTTCAATACAATTAAGTCATAATCTACTACAAGTTTCAATACAATTAAGTCATAATCTACTACAAGTTTCAATACAATTAAGTCATAATCTACTACAAGTTTCAATACAATTGAGTCATAATCTACTACAAGTTTCAAAACAATTAAGTCATTATCTACTACAAGTTTCAAAACAATTAAGTCATTATCTACTACAAGTTTCAAAACAATTAAGTCATTATCTACTACAAGTTTCAAAACAATTAAGTCATAATCTACCACAAGTTTCAAAACAATTAAGTCATTATCTACTACAAGTTTCAAAACAATTAAGTCATTATCTACTACATGTTTCAATACAATTAAGTCATTATCTACTACAAGTTTCAAAACAATTAAGTCATTATCTACTACAAGTTTCAAAACAACTGAGTCATAATCTACTACAAGTTTCAAAACAATTAAGTCATAATCTACTACAAGTTTCAAAACAACTGAGTCATAATCTACTACAAGTTTCAAAACAATTAAGTCATTATCTACTACAAGTTTCAAAACAACTGAGTCATAATCTACTACAAGTTTCAAAACAATTAAGTCATTATCTACTACAAGTTTCAAAACAACTGAGTCATAATCTACTACATGTTTCAAAGCAATTAAGTCATTATCTACTACAAGTTTCAAAATCAACCAGTCATAATTTACTAAAAGTTTCAGAACCAAGAAATCATGATCTACAACAAGTTTCAAAACAATTAAGCCACAAGGTACTCAAAGTTTCAAAGTAAATAAGTCATAAATCTATTACAAGTTTCAAAACCATACTCTGAACTTTACATATCAGGTCATAGTCTCAATTTTACATTTCACGCCTTAGTTTGAATTTTACATATCACGCCATAGTTTGAATTTTACATATCAGGCCATAGTTTGAATTTTACATATCAGGTCATAGTTTGAATTTTACATATCAGGTCACAGTCTGAATTTACATATCAGGTCATAGTTTGAATTTTACATATCAGGTCATAGTTTGAATTTTACATATCAGGTCATAGTTTGAATTTTACATATCAATCATACTCTGAATTTTACATATCAGGTCATACTTTGATTTTACATATCAGGCCATAGTTCAAACTTTACATATCAGGTCATAGTCTGAATTTTACATATCAGGTCATAGTCTTAATTTTACATATCAGGTCATAGTCTGAATTTTACATATCAGTTCACAGTCTGAATTTTAAATATCAGGTCACAGTCTCAATTTTGCATATAGGTCTAGTTTGAATTTTACATATCAGGTCACAGTCTCAATTTTACATATCAGGTCATAGTCTTAATTTTACATATCAGGTCATAGTCTGAATTTTAAATATCAGGTCATAGTCTCAATTTTACATATAGGTCTAGTTTGAATTTTACATATCAGGTCATAGTCTTAATTTTACATATCAGGCCACAGTCTCAATTTTACATATCAGGTCACAGTCACAATTTTACATATAGGTCTAGTTTGAATTTTACATATCAGGTCACAGTTTGAATTTTTTTTATGTCAGGTCATAGTTCGAATTTTACATATCAGGTCACCGTCTGAATTTTACATATCAGGTCATAATCTGAATCTTACAAATCAAAACTGCAATGACAGAAACTGCAAGAGTTCTGATTTTCTATAAAAGCACTCTGCAGTTCACACAATAAAAGGAATAAATGTACGAGTCCAAATGTCAGATGTACATACATCTCAATGTTAAACACTATAATAATTATTTTTTATAAGAATTACATGTGAAAACATCTCAATGCAAACTGAACACTATAACAATCATTTTTACAACAATCACATGTGAAAACATCTCAATGCTAACTGAACACTATAACAATCATTTTTACAACAATCACATGTGAAAACATCTCAATGCTAACTGAACACTATAACAATCATTTTTACAACAATCACATGTGAAAACATCTCAATGCTAACTGAACACTATAAACAATCATTTTTACAACAATCACATGTGAAAACATCTCAATGCAAACTGAACACTATAACAATCATTTTTACAACAATCACATGTGAAAACATCTCAATGCAAACTGAACACTATAACAATCATTTTTACAACAATCACATGTGAAAACATCTCAATGCAAACTGAACACTATAACAATCATTTTTACAACAATCACATGTGAAAACATCTCAATGCTCACTAAAATGTTAATAATTATTTTTACAACAATCACATGTGAAAACATCTCAATGCTCACTAAAATGCTAATAATTATTTTTACAACAAACACATGTGAAAACATCTCAATGCTCACTAAAA
>JAPXFY010000029.1:44678448-44680948 GCA_030674185.1 Monoplex corrugatus
CCCCTGGCATCCCCATGGGGGTACATGCGCACATGCACATGCATACCCATCACTGTCAGTGAGGTACTAGTATCATCATATTGTATGTAAATGAAGTAACATCTGGAAGTCTTGGAACACACACACGCACCATATATATATATATATATATATATATAAGCATTCATACGAACATGCAAACATGCTAGCAGAGCACAACATGAATGCACATACGGACACACACACACACACACACACACACACGTGCACGCACACACACATGTACACACAGACATGCAGGCATGCACACAAACACAAGCACTAGAAATATCCAATGAGAAGACACACATGATGCTTGATGCTTTTTAATAATGGTCTCAGTCCTAAACAGCTACCGTTGCTTTAAACTGATAATGAGGAACTGAAATATGTTACTCAGGTGAAATTTCTGGGAGTGCATTTGACTTCTAGTTTACAGTGGAAAGCACATACTTAAGCCTTGTTATATAAAGCTATGAAAAGCTGTAACTTAATAAAAATTATTAGTCAACAGTAATGGGGACAGGACACTAAAACGTCGTCACATCTTGTAACAGCTTTAGTCAGACTGAAGTTGGCTTATGGCCAAGAGGTCTATTTTTCAGCTCCAAAATGCTGTCTGAAAAAATTTTAAAGCTTAGATAGTAAAGCTGTTAAATGTGCGCTTGGGGTACCAATGTATACAAAAACTCAAAAACTATACAAAAAAGCCGGCATCCTTCCTTTGGAAGACTGAAGGAAGTTATCAGTTGCTAAATATATAGTTAGAGCAAATGCAGTAGCTAATTATGCCAATACGGAATTTAAAATTCGGTCTGACATCCATTTCCCCAAGAGAGCACAAACAATAAAGGCACAAGAAAAAATATCCACTTACACAAATGAGCTCTTCAGAATTTCCCACGTAGTACCTAACAAAGTTTCACATAAAATATATTTTCCTCTACCACCCACCCACCTCCGGGAATTGTCCAATGCTACTATTGATATCAACTACACTGATGACTTGAGAAAAAATATTAATCCACACTTGTTAGCAATTGACGTTCTGTCACATCTACATACAAAATATTTTTACATTACTTGAAAATATTTACTGATGGCTCTGTTCTAGATGATGGTGCAGCGGGCGCTGGCTTTCTAATTCCAAAATCTAAAGTAGAAAAGGCTTACTCTTTAGGACAGGGACATTCAATCTTCACTTTTGAATTAGTTGCCATCCTAATGGCACTGAAATACACAGTAGATCTACCCATAACTTTGTTTAGTATCTTATTATGTGTCGATTTGAAATCTGCATTACAATCCCTAAAAAGTTGGAATATAAAGTAAATAGTACGTTGATATTTGAAATAAAATTTCTAATTCATTGTTTAATAACAAATAATACACAAGTTACTTTTTGTTGGACCCCATCACACTGTGGTATCATATATAACGATCCGGTCAACAGAATGGCTAAAAGTGCAGTACTGAATAGGGCTGGCAGTACTAAACTTGATTCAGCACTCTCTGAACATGAAATGAATACTACATTAGAAAACAAAATAAAAGCGCAATGTGACCTTCGCCCCTTCATGGTAAATTACCAGGGTTTTACAAGACTGGAGGTAACTTTAGCTTACCGACTAGCTCTCAACTCACTTCGAACTAAATTCAGTAAAACTATCAAATGTATCTGTCGAACTAAATTCAGTGAAACCATCAAATGTATCTGTAGTGATTATATAACAGTTAAACACCTTTTGTGTTGTCAGCGAATGTGACCTTATTTCCCTGCATCATTTACAAATTTAAAATCGAAATATACTCTGCTAGGCATTTACTGCACAGTCCCATAGGTTGTTTTCTTTGATTAAGCCCTATTGTTTTATGTTTGTAACTCCCACCTACTTCTGTTTGTGTGCTTGTTAGGTTTTATATTACTCCTTGACTGTTACAATGCTTTTAATGTGAAAAGACAATCCTCTTCTCCCCCTTCTACCTCAACATATAATAACAGATGACTTGTCATGCACCAACAACAGGACCTTACATGTTTGTAGCACACACACACACACACACACACACACACACACACACACACACACACACACACCACACACACAACACACACATACACACACACACACACACACACACACACTCGTCAAAAGCACTATTGAAAGACTTAAAAGAAATAAATACACACAAATACACAACAAAACAAACATTACCACCACACGACCACGCACATATGCATGCACAAATACACGCAACCCTGAGCAATTTGATGAAGCTTTATCGTTCTCATGTTTGGTTTGTTTTCTCTTGTTCGTTAATTTGCTTGACTTTACCTTATACGGTACAATGCCTTTGTGATTTCATAGATTCATTCACCCCACAGACACCTCTTTCTCTTATCTTATTTATCTATTTCTTGTTCATTAATGTTTGACTTTACCTTACATGGTACAATTCCTTAATGATTTCATAGATTCAT
>JAPXFY010000029.1:44685948-44728448 GCA_030674185.1 Monoplex corrugatus
CAATATCAATTGCTGGGGGGATCATTGCACTTAGGCAATATCACTGCAGGAAGGGGGGATCATTGCACTTAGACAATATCAGTTGCTGGGGGGATCATTGCACTTAGGCAATATCAGTTGCTGGGGGGATCATTGCACTTAAGGCAATATCAGTTGCTGGGGGGATCATTGCACTTAGGCAATATCAGTTGCTGGGGGATCATTGCACTTAAGCAATATCAGTTGCTGGGGGATCATTGCACTTAAGCAATATCAGTTGCTTGTGGGGATCATTGCACTTAAGCAATATCAGTTGCTGGGGGGATCATTGCACTTAGGCAATATCAGTTGCTGGGGGATCATTGCACTTAAGCAATATCAGTTGCTGGGGGGATCATTGCACTTAGACAATATCAGTTGCTGGGGGATCATTGCACTTAGGCAATATCAGTTGCTGGGGGATCATTGCACTTAGGCAATATCAGTTGCTATGGTGGGGGATCATTGCACTTAAAAGCAATATCAATTGCAGGGGGATCATTGCACTTAGGCAATATCAGTTGCTGGAGGGATCATTGCACTTAGGCAATATCAGTTGCTGGAGGGATCACTGCACTTGGCAATATCAGTTGCTGGAGGGATCACTGCACTTAGGCATTATCAGTTGCTAGGGGGGGGGGATCATTGCACTTAGGCAATATCAACTGCAGGAAGGGGGGGGATCATTGCACTTAGGCAATATCAGTTGCTGGGGGGATCATTGCACTTAGGCAATATAAGTTGCTGGGGGTGGAGGATCATTGCACTTAGGCAATATCAGTTGCTGGGGGGGATCATTGCACTTAGGCTATATCAGTTGCGGGGGGGATCATTGCACTTAGGCAATATCGTTGCTGGTGGGGGATCATTGCACTTGGCAATATCAGTTGCTGGGGTGGGGGATCATTGCACTTGGCAATATCAGTTGCTAGGGTGGGGGATCATTGCACTTTGGCAATATCAGTTGCTGGGGGGATCATTGCACTTAGACAATATCAGTTGCTAGGGGTGGGGGATCATTGCACTTAGACAATATCAGTTGCTAGGGGTGGGGGATCATTGCACTTTGGCAATATCAGTTGCTGGGGGATCATTGCACTTAGACAATATCAGTTGCTGAGGGGGGGGGGGATCATTGCACTTTGGCAATATCAGTTGCTGGGGTGGGGGATCATTGCACTTAGGCAAAAACAAATGGTGTCAAAATGTGTAGGGTAATATAAATGGTGTCTAAAGATGTAGGGTAATATAAATTGTGTCAAGAGGTGTAGGGTAATTTAAACTGTTTCAAAAGATATAGGGTAATATGAATTCTGTCAAAAGATAATAATAATAATAATTACAATATTTATATAGCGCAAAATCTCGATAAAAATCAAATCTAAGCGCTGAACATACACTTACGCACGCGCGCACACACACACTTACACATGGCTATAAATGGGGAAAAAGAATAAAAGCAATGGAAAATTATAGAGAGCATATTATATACAAATATATATTACAATGTGATTCCCCTCCGAGTGGAGACAGGCTACAGAGGGGATGAGTGAGGTCAGGATTTTATGCAGAGGAGAAAAGGTGAGTTTTGAGAGCGGACTTGAAGGAGACAAAAGTAGGTTGCTGACGGACAGAGAGAGGAAGTTTGTTCCAGGAAAGTGGACCAGAAACAGAGAAGGCTCGTGGACCATAGGTATTGAGCTTGGTGCGTGGAAAGCGAAAAGTCAGAGGATCGGAGGCAGAGCGGAGGGTACGTGAGGGAACATAGATCTCAAGTAGGCTTGACAGGTAATGGGGGGCTGCGCTATTGAGGCTTTTGTAGCACATGGTGTCTAGTTTGTACTGTATGCGCTTTGATACAGGGAGCCAGTGAAGTTGTGCCAGGAGAGGAGATATGTGGTCAGCTTTTTTCTTTTTGAGTACAAGGCGTGCAGCATTGTTTTGAATGCGCTGTAGGATGTGAATGGTGGAGGCAGGAAGACCAGACAGGAGTGAATTGCAATAGTAAATGCGAGACAGTATGAAGGAGAGAACGAGTTTTGCAGTTGTTTCCACAGAGAGATACTTCCTGATCAAGCTTATACGATGGAGGTGAAAGTAGCAAGATCTGGCAGTTTGAGAAACAAAGTTGTTCATGGAGAGGGTAGAGTCAATGCAGACACCAAGGTTTTTAGCTGAATCAGAAATTGGGACTGATGTGTTACATAATGAGAGAGAAAGAGGAGGCAGCTGAGAAAGTTTCTGACGGGTGCCAATGAGGATAGCTTCTGTCTTGTCGTCATTAAGCTGAAGTTTATTGAATGTCATCCAGTTCTTAATGTCCGAGTAACACTCAGTGGTGCGAGTCAAGAGGCGCTGTATATTGTCTGGTGTGTCACTGTCTAGAAGTTGGGTGTCATCAGCATAGAAGTGGTGTTTTATAGAGTGGGAGTTGATGATGGTGGACAGGGGGAGGTGTTCTTTTCAGGGCCAAGGACAGATCCTTGTGGAACACCACAGGTCAGGCATGCAGGTTGAGAGTAAGTGCCATTAATGAGAACAGTTTGTTTTCTGTTTGACAGATATGAAGTGAAAAAGGAGAGAGCAATGTCAGAGATGCCAAAAGTATGATGAAGTCTAGAAAGGAGAATACCATGATCAATGGTATCAAAGGCTGCAGACAGATCAAGGAGTGTGAGGAGAGAGATATAGGGTAATATAAATTTTGTCTAAAGGTGCAGAGTAATATAACTTGTGTCAAAAGGTAATATAAACTGTGTCTAAAGGCGCAGAGTAATATAAATTGAGTCTAAAGGTGTGGAGTCATATAAAATGTGTTTGAAGGTAAAGGGTAATATAAATCGTGTCAAAAGGTATGGAGTAATATGAATTGTATCTGAAGGTGTGTGGAGTAATATAAGTTGTATCTGAAGGTGTAGGGTGATATAAGTTGTATCTGAAGGTGTAGGGTGATATAAATTGTATCTGAAGGTGTAGGGTAATATAAATTGTATCTGAAGGTGTAGGGTAATATAAATTGTGTCTGAAGTGTAGGGTGATATAAGTTGTATCTGAAGGTGTAGGGTAATATAAATTGTATCTGAAGGTGTAGGGTAATATAAATTGTATCTGAAAGGTGTAGGGTAATATAAATTGTATCTGAAGGTGTAGGGTGATATAAATTGTGTCTGAAGGTGTAGGGTAATATAAATTGTGTCAAAAGGTGTAGGGTAATACAAATTGTGTCTGAAGGTGTAGGGTGATATAAATTGTGTCTGAAGGTGTAGGGTATATAAATTGTGTCTGAAGGTGTAGGGTAATATAAACTGTGTCTGAAGGTGTAGGGTAATATAAACTGTGTCAAAAGGTGTAGGGTGATATAAATTGTGTCAAAAGGTGTAGGGTAATATAAATTGTGTCAAAAGGTGTAGGGTAATATAAACTGTGTCAAAAGGTGTAGGGTAATATAAACTGTGTCAAAAGGTGTAGGGTGATATAAATTGTGTCAAAAGGTGTAGGGTAATATAAATTGTGTCAAAAGGTGTAGGGTATATAAATTGTGTCTGAAGGTGTAGGGTAATATAAATTGTGTCAAAAGGTGTAGGGTAATATAAACTATCAAAAGGTGTAGGGTGATATAAACTGTGTCAAAAGGTGTAGGGTAATATAAATTGTGTCAAAAGGTGTAGGATATAAAATTGTGTCAAAAGGTGTAGGGTAATATAAATTGTGTCTGAAGGTGTAGGGTAATATAAATTGTGTCTGAAGGTGTAGGGTGATATAAATTGTGTCAAAAGGTGTAGGATAATATAAATTGTGTCAAAAGGTGTAGGGTAATATAAATTGTGTCAAAAGGTGTAGGGTAATATAAATTGTGTCAAAAGGTGTAGGGTAATATAAATTGTGTCAAAAGGTGTAGGGTAATATAAACTGTCTGAAGGTGTAGGGTAATATAAATTGTGTCTGAAGGTGTAGGGTGATATAAATTGTGTCTGAAGGTGTAGGGTAATATAAATTGTGTCTGAAGGTGTAGGGTGATATAAATTGTGTCTGAAGGTGTAGGGTAATATAAATTGTCTGAAGGTGTAGGGTGAAATAAATTGTGTCTGAAGGTGTAGGGTAATATAAATTGTGTCTGAAGGTGTAGGGTGATATAAATTGTGTCTGAAGGTGTAGGGTAATATAAATTGTCTGAAGGTGTAGGGTGATATAAACTGTGTCAAAAGGTGTAGGGTAATATAAATTGTGTCTGAAGGTGTAGGGTGATATAAATTGTGTCAAAAGGTGTAGGGTAATATAAATTGTGTCTGAAGGTGAAGGGTAATATAAATTGTGTCTGAAGGTGTAGGGTGATATAAATTGTGTCTGAAGGTGTAGGGTAATATAAATTGTGTCTGAAGGTGTAGGGTAATATAAACTGTCTGAAGGTGTAGGGTAATATTGTGTCTGAAGGTGTAGGGTGATATAAACTGTCTGAAGATGTAGGGTAATATAAACTGTCTGAAGGTGTAGGGTAATATAAATTGTGTCTGAAGGTGTAGGGTAATATAAACTGTGTCTGAAGGTGTAGGGTAATATAAATTGTGTCTGAAGGTGTAGGGTAATATAAATTGTGTCAAAAGGTGTAGGGTAATATAAACTGTGTCAAAAGGTGTAGGGTAATATAAACTGTGTCAAAAGGTGTAGGGTAATATAAACTGTGTCAAAAGGTGTAGGGTAATATAAATTGTGTCAAAAGGTGTAGGGTAATATAAATTGTGTCAAAAGGTGTAGGGTAATATAAACTGTGTCAAAAGGTGTAGGGTAATATAAACTATCAAAAGGTGTAGGGTGATATAAACTGTGTCAAAAGGTGTAGGGTAATATAAATTGTGTCAAAAGGTGTAGGATATAAATTGTGTCAAAAGGTGTAGGGTAATATAAATTGTGTCTGAAGGTGTAGGGTAATATAAATTGTGTCTGAAGGTTGTAGGGTGATATAAATTGTGTCAAAAGGTGTAGGATGATATAAATTGTGTCAAAAGGTGTAGGGTAATATAAATTGTGTCAAAAGGTGTAGGGTAATATAAATTGTGTCAAAAGGTGTAGGATGATATAAATTGTGTCAAAAGGTGTAGGGTAATATAAATTGTGTCAAAAGGTGTAGGGTAATATAAATTGTGTCAAAAGATGTAGGGTGATATAAATTGTGTCAGAAGGTGTAGGGTGATATAAATTGTGTCAAAAGGTGTAGGGTAATATAATTTGTGTCTGAAGGTGTAGGGTAATATAAATTGTGTCTGAAGGTGTAGGGTGATATAAATTGTGTCAAAAGGTGTAGGGTAATATAAATTGTGTCTGAAGGTGTAGGGTAATATAAATTGTGTCAAAAGGTGTAGGATGATATAAATTGTGTCAAAAGGTGTAGGGTAAATAAATTGTGTCAAAAGGTGTAGGGTAATATAAATTGTGTCAAAAGATGTAGGGTGATATAAATTGTGTCTGAAGGTGTAGGGTAATATAAACTGTGTCAAAAGGTGTAGGGTATATAAATTGTCTGAAGGTGTAGGGTGATATAAATTGTGTCAAAAGGTGTAGGGTAATATAAATTGTGTCTGAAGGTGTAGGGTGATATAAATTGTGTCAAAAGGTGTAGGGTAATATAAATTGTGTCTGAAGGTGTAGGGTGATATAAATTGTGTCAAAAGGTGTAGGGTGATATAAATTGTGTACTGAAGGTGTAGGGTGATATAAATTGTGTCAAAAGGTGTAGGGTAATATAAACTGTGTCAAAAGGTGTAGGGTGATATAAATTGTGTCAAAAGGTGTACGGTAATATAAATTGTGTCAAAAGGTGTAGGGTAATATAAACTGTGTCAAAAGGTGTAGGGTGATATAAATTGTGTCAAAAGGTGTAGGGTAATATAAATTGTGTCAAAAGGTGTAGGGTAATATAAATTGTGTCAAAAGGTGTAGGGTAATATAAATTGTGTCAAAAGGTGTAGGGTAATATAAATTGTGTCAAAAGGTGTAGGGTAATATAAATTGTGTCTGAAGGTGTAGGGTGATATAAATTGTGTCTGAAGGTGTAGGGTAATATAAATTGTGTCAAAAGGTGTAGGGTAATATAAATTGTGTCAAAAGGTGTAGGGTAATATAAATTGTGTCAAAAGGTGTAGGGTAATATAAATTGTGTCAAAAGGTGTAGGGTAATATAAATTGTGTCAAAAGGTGAGGGTGATATAAATTGTGTCTGAAGGTGTAGGGTGATATAAACTGTCAAAAGGTGTAGGGTAATATAAATTGTGTCAAAAGGTGTAGGGTAATATAAATTGTGTCAAAAGGTGAGGGTGATATAAATTGTGTCTGAAGGTGTAGGGTGATATAAATTGTGTCAAAAGGTGTAGGGTAATATAAATTGTGTCAAAAGGTGTAGGGTAATATAAATTGTGTCAAAAGGTGTAGGGTAATATAAATTGTGTCAAAAGGTGTAGGGTAATATAAATTGTGTCAAAAGGTGAGGGTGATATAAATTGTGTCTGAAGGTGTAGGGTGATATAAATTGTGTCAAAAGGTGTAGGGTAATATAAATTGTGTCTGAAGGTGTAGGGTAATATAAACTGTCAAAAGGTGTAGGGTGATATAAATTGTGTCAAAAGGTGTAGGGTAATATAAATTGTGTCTGAAGGTGTAGGGTAATATAAACTGTGTCAAAAGGTGTAGAGTAATATAAACTGTGTCAAAAGGTGTAGGGTGATATAAATTGTGTCAAAAGGTGTAGGGTAATATAAACTGTGTCAAAAGGTGTAGGGTAATATAAAACTGTGTCAAAAGGTGTAGAGTAATATAAACTGTGTCAAAAGGTGTAGGGTAATATAAACTGTGTCAAAAGGTGTAGGGTAATATAAATTGTGTCTGAAGGTGTAGGGTAATATAAACTGTGTCAAAAGGTGTAGGGTAATATAAACTGTGTCTGAAGGTGTAGGGTAATATAAACTGTGTCAAAAGGTGTAGGGTGATATAAATTGTGTCAAAAGGTGTAGGGTAATATAAATTGTGTCAAAAGGTGTAGGGTAATAAAACTGTGTCAAAAGGTGTAGGGTAATATAAATTGTGTCTGAAGGTGTAGGGTGATATAAATTGTGTCAAAAGGTGTAGGGTAATATAAACTGTGTCAAAAGGTGTAGGGTGATATAAATTGTGTCAAAAGGTGTAGGGTAATATAAATTGTGTCAAAAGGTGTAGGGTAATATAAATTGTGTCTGAAGGTGTAGGGTAATATAAATTGTGTCAAAAGGTGTAGGGTAATATAAATTGTGTCAAAAGGTGTAGGGTGATATAAATTGTGTCAAAAGATGTAGGGTGATATAAATTGTCTGAAGGTGTAGGGTGATATAAATTGTGTCTGAAGGTGTAGGGTAATATAAACTGTGTCAAAAGGTTAGGGTGATATAAATTGTGTCAAAAGGTGTAGGGTAATATAAATTGTGTCAAAAGGTGTAGGGTGATATAAATTGTGTCTGAAGGTGTAGGGTGATATAAATTGTGTCAAAAGATGTAGGGTAATATAAATTGTCAAAAGATGTAGGGTAATATAAACTGTGTCTGAAGATGTAGGGTAATATAAACTGTGTCTGAAGGTGTAGGGTAATATAAACTGTGTCAAAAGGTGTAGGGTAATATAAACTGTGTCAAAAGGTGTAGGGTAATATAAACTGTGTCAAAAGATGTAGGGTAATATAAACTGTGTCTGAAGGTGTAGAGGTAATATAAATTGTGTCAAAAGGTGTAGGGTAATATAAACTGTGTCAAAAGGTGTAGGGTAATATAAACTGTGTCTTAAGGTGTAGGGTAATATAAACTGTGTCAAAAGGTGTAGGGTAATATAAACTGTGTCAAAAGGTGTAGGGTAATATAAACTGTGTCAAAAGGTGTAGGGTAATATAAACTGTGTCTTAAGGTGTAGGGTAATATAAACTGTGTCAAAAGGTGTAGGGTAATATAAACTGTCAAAAGGTGTAGGGTAATATAAACTGTGTCAAAAGGTGTAGGGTGATATATAAATTGTATCTGAAGGTGTACGCTAATATAAATTGTGTCTGAAGATGTAGGGTAATATAAACTGTGTCTGAAGATGTAGGGTAATATAAACTGTGTCAAAAGATGTTCCATAGAATAAATGTTGTCAAAAGGTGTACCACAGAATAAATGTTGTCAAAAGGTGTACCATAGAATAAACGTTGTCAAAAGGTGTACCATAGAATAAATGTTGTCAAAAGGTGTACCACAGAATGAATGTTGTCAAAAGGTGTACTATAGAATAAAAGTTGTCAAAAGGTGTACCATAGAATAAATGTTGTCAAAAGGTGTATCATAGACAAAAAGGTGCCAGTAGTGCATCATAGTGTAAGTTCACCATTGCTGACCCTGTGATTAACTTAGTCTCGATCGATTAATATCAGTTTATCACACAAGCATGAACATGCACATGTATGCAACACATGCTGTCACACGCAATCACAAGCACGTGTATGCATTTGGGCACACACACAAATGCATTTATACACATTAACTTACACAGGAGCACACACACACACACACACATGCACACACACACAAATTCACACAGTCACACGAACACACACGCATAGCCTGAATGAGATCTTTGATCTGTGTATGGTTTTGAGGGTCTCTTATCTACAGCGATAGTGACTGTCACTGCTGTTAATGTTATAAAACTGATCTTCACTCTAAAACGAGGGCAGCACAGCGATGAAGACATGTGTGGACCAGTAACCACTAACAAACCTACTGTGATGTACTTTGGGACTGTAACTCTCGCAAGCTGAAGCTCTCTCTCTCTCTCACACACACACACACACAAACACACACATGTATACACACACACACTTTCATAAACAAGTACATACACACAATATGCATGCATACATGATAAGCTTGTTTGTTTCCAGTCAGAATAAATCTGCCATCCTGTTCTCTTGCACACACACACACACACACACACACACACACACACACACACACACACACACACACACCACACACACACACACACACACACACTACTCACAGACAGAAAGAGACAGCCCAGAGAAGGAGAAGAAAGGACGACACTGACACAAACACGAAAGGGGAAAGTGGGGGGGGGGGGGGAGGGAGAGAGAGACAGACAGACAGACAGAGACAGAGAGAGGCAGAGAGAGGCAGAGGGAGACAGAGAGAAAGACAGAGGCAGAGAGAAGAAAGAGACAGAGAGAGAAAAATAGAGAGAGAAAAAAAGACAGAGGGAGAGAGAGACAGGGAGACACAGAGAGAGTGAGAGTGAGAGAGAGAGAGAGAGAGAGAGAGAGAGACAGACAGGCAGACAGACAGACAGACAGACAGACAGACAGACAGACAGACAGACAGAGACAGAGAAATAACTGATCAACTGCGATTTTATCAGACTGATTAACAGTAGAAAACTGGTTGCAGAGAAAGACGAGCAGGGAACAGACAGACAGACAGACAGACAAGACTGACTCTGAGACGGGCACAGCACATGCATCCCCCCCCCTCCCCCAGCATTCACTCATTCCCTGTAAAATCTACTAAACTGGGAGAAAAATGGGTTAAAACAAAGCGCTGGACAGTTCACACCTGTGCAGACACGTTTTCTCTTCCAGTGGAGTTTGGAGTTTGCAGAGGGATTCATCAAACTCGGACAATTCCATAAGTGCTCCACCCTAATCTGCCAAGAATTATCTGGCAGACTTCCTAAGCCTGCGCAAAACCCTACGCGCTGGCAAGACCTTGAAATTGGGGAGGTGGGGGAGAGGGAGAGGGAAGGGAAGGGACTTTTGAAACGCTAAGCTGACACCAACCCGAATGATGGAAACATTAATTAAGATGGGGCAGCCAACAGGCCCAGGTTTTAACTAATGTTGCAGGCTGGGGTTGAACTCGAGATATCAGATCTTGAGAGTCCACGGCTCTGTCAAAAGAGCCAACCTGCCCGCTTCCAGTGGAAAAGCACACAACACAAGGCCTCACATGCTCAGTCAAACCAACCCCGCCATTTGTCAGTAAAACTGTAAAGAGAAATGGGAACACCCCAAAACGTCCACACTTAATTATGCTGAATTGTGTCTACACCCGAACCTATGGCTTCCACACCAGAATCTATTATCATTTCAAAGCCTTCCCCCCCCCCCCACCCGGGGAATAATTCGGCTTAACCCTTTGACCCCACACACCCTGTCCACCAGCGTCCTGCATCGCCAACCATGCTAGCAAAGCAAAAACTTAACCCTTTGACTACCTCACCCTATCCACCAGCTTCCAGGAAGCTGGTGGATAGGGTGAGGTAGTCAAAGGGTTAAGCTTTTGCAGTTGGTGGACAGGGTACGGGAGTCATAGGGTTAAGGTCAGGTGGACAGGGTACGGGAGTCATAGGGTTAAGGTCAGTCTCTGGCCGCTTACAGTACACAGTAAAGTGTCACTTCCCCTCCCCCCCCCCCCCCCCAGCTCATTTGCTACAAAACTCGGTTAACCCTTTGACTCCTGCACCCTATACACCAACTGCGAACACTTAACCCTCTGACTTCCCTCACCCTATCCACCAGCTTCCTACAGGAAGCTGGTGGATAGGGTGAGGGAAGTCAAAGGGTTAAGTATCTGCTTTGCTAGAACGGTTGACGATGCAAGGCTGGTGGACAGGCTGCAGGGAGTCAAAGGGTTAAACCCTGAAGTGAGTGTGTACGAGGTGTCAACAGTATGAATGGTCCCCCCCCCCCCCCCACATATAAATAATGGGGTACCCCAGGGTTAAAGCAAGGAACAGGCCGAGGGGACAAAAGGGCCCTGAAGGGCCGATCTCGGACACTGGCCAATAACACAATGTTTGCCCTAAGACTTAACAGGTCCATGGACAGGTTCCCGCTCGCTACAATGATTCCCGGGGGTAAAGCAAGTACACTTTTCACCTCAATGGTTTGTAGTTTGTTCAAAAAGAGATTCACTGCACTCGGAAAACTCCATATGCGCTCCACCCAGACTGACAGACTTCCGATGCCTGCACAAAACCCCTATGTGCTGGCAAGGTCTTGAAACGGGGAAAAGGGGGAAGAGAGACCTTTAAGTTTCACCTCAGCTCAGAGCAGAAACCTAAACTGTTGAAAAAAATTAAACCTCGAAAGCAACTGGCTGACCAAACTACATTATCTGTCCTCAGTTCAGTGACTTAACCCTTTGACTCTCGCACCCTGTTCACCAGCATCCTACACTGTCAACCATGCTAGCAAAAGCAGAAACTTAACCCTTGACTCCCGCACCCTGTTCACCAGCATCCTACATGTCAACCATGCTAGCAAAGCAGAAACTTAACCCTTTGACTCCCGCACCCTGTTCACCAGCATCCTACACTGTCAACCATGCTAGCAAAAGCAGAAACTTAACCCTTTGACTCCCGCACCCTGTTCACAGCATCCTATATTGTCAACCAAACCTTGACTACGAGTGTAAGAAAATAAAAAGAAAAATGATGGGACTTGAAATAGCCAAACGGCTAATGTGTTATGTCCCTATTACTAAACTAAACTAAACCATGCTAGCAAAGCAGAAACAATCCTTTGACTCCCTCACCCTATCCACCAACTGCAAAAACTTAACTCTTTGACTCCCTCACCCTATCCACCAACTGCAAAAACTTAACTCTTTGACTCCCTCACCCTATCCACCAACTGCAAAACTAACTCTTTGACTCCATCACCCTATCTACCAGCTTCCTGCAGGAAAAGATGCTGGTGGATAGGGTGATGGAGTCAAAGGGTTAAGTTTTTGCAGTTGGTGGATAGGGTGTGGGAGTCAAACGGTTAACTGGCTGAACCAAAGGAAGTGCATTCAAGTAAAATCTAATTCAGACTCATGGTCTACTATCACTGACAACACCAAACAGTCTATTTGGGTATGTTTTATACTGGAGGTTGCTTTTGTAGTTTGATGTTTGGAGTTGATTCAAAAACTACAACTGCATATCTCATTTCTCTGGAGCCAAAAATGCACTTCATACACATACCAAATTATCAATCCTAAGAGAAAATACATAAGACTTTTCTGAACACATACAGATGAATGGACCAGCAAGGCAGAAAATGATAGGCAGAAATGACAGAAAGCAAAGGAGCAAGGCAGAAACAAAGAGAATGACAGAAAAGATGCAATTTCTTGCACAGACTTTCCA
Organism: Monoplex corrugatus; assembly: GCA_030674185.1. NCBI lineage: Eukaryota > Metazoa > Mollusca > Gastropoda > Littorinimorpha > Ranellidae > Monoplex > Monoplex corrugatus. The sequence continues at coordinate 44,698,166 of JAPXFY010000029.1, forward strand.
GAAGGTGGGGATATTATTTATTCTGAAAGAGCCCCTGGCACCCCCATGGAGGCCATTTCATTGATGGTAAAAATCTGACCTGCTAAAGTTCCATCCTGAGCACCAACTTACTATTAACAAAACCTCATGTAAACTAGATACGATTTCCTATTATCACAAGTGGAAACAATTCATCCTGTCAGTGTCACATTTTTTCTTGCACACTAAACTGTGTAGTAATGAACAGTACATTCCTAGAATTCCTGTCTTTTGCCACTGTAGTGGTGGTCCCCTTGTTTCCAGCCACTGTGAAGGTGGTCCTGTTTCCAGCCACATTGGTGGTGGTCCCCTTGTTTCCAGCAACTGTGGTGGTGGTTCTGTTTCCAGCCACATTGGTGGTAGTCGTGTTTCCAGTCACATTGGTGGTGGTTCTCTGTTTCCAGCCACATTGGTGGTGGTTCTCTGTTTCCAGCCACATTGGTGGTGGTCCTGTTTCCAGCCACTGTAGTGGTGGTTCTCTGTTTCCAGCCACATTGGTGGTGGTTCTCTGTTTCCAGCCACATTGGTGGTGGTCCTGTTTCCAGCCACATTGGTGGTGGTTCTCTGTTTCCAGCCACATTGGTGGTGGTCCTGTTTCCAGCCACATTGGTGGTGGTTCTCTGTTTCCAGCCACATTGGTGGTGGTTCTCTGTTTCCAACCACATTGGTGGTGGTTCTCTGTTTCCAGCCAGTGTAGTGGTGGTCCTGTTTCCAGCCACATTGGTGGTGGTCCTGTTTCCAGCCACTGTAGTGGTGGTCCTGTTTCCAGCCACATTGGTGGTGGTTCTCTGTTTCCAGCCACTGTTGTGGTGGTCCTGTTTCCAGCCACATTGGTGGTGGTTCTCTGTTTCCAGCCACTGTAGTGGTGGTCCTGTTTCCAGCCACTGTAGTGGTGGTCCTGTTTCCAGCCACTGTAGTGGTGGTCCTGTTTCCAGCCACATTGGTGGTGGTCCTGTTTCCAGCCACATTGGTGGTGGTCCTGTTTCCAGCCACTGTAGTGGTGGTCCTGTTTCCAGCCACATTGGTGGTGTCCCTTGTTTCCAGCCACTGTAGTGGTGGTTCCTGTTTCCAGCCACATTGGTGGTGGTTCTCTGTTTCCAGCCACTGTTGTGGTGGTCCTGTTTCCAGCCACTTAGTGGTGGGTCCTGTTTCCAGCCACTGTAGTGGTGGTCCTGTTTCCAGCCACTGTAGTGGTGGTCCTGTTTCCAGCCACTGTAGTGGTGGTCCTGTTTCCAGCCACTGTAGTGGTGGTCCTGTTTCCAGCCACATTGGTGGTGGTCCTGTTTCCAGCCACTGTAGTGGTGGTCCTGTTTCCAGCCACATTGGTGGTGTCCCTGTTTCCAGCCACTGTAGTGGTGGTCCTGTTTCCAGCCACATTGGTGGTGGTTCTCTGTTTCCAGCCACTGTAGTGGTGGTCCTGTTTCCAGCCACATTGGTGGTGTCCCTTGTTTCCAGCCACTGTAGTGGTGGTCCTGTTTCCAGCCACATTGGTGGTGGTTCTCTGTTTCCAGCCACTGTTGTGGTGTCCTGTTTCCAGCCACTGTAGTGGTGGTCCTGTTTCCAGCCACTTAGTGGTGGTCCTGTTTCCAGCCACTGTAGTGGTGGTCCTGTTTCCAGCCACTGTAGTGGTGGTCCTGTTTCCAGCCACTGTAGTGGTGGTCCTGTTTCCAGCCACATTGGTGGTGGTCCTGTTTCCAGCCACTGTAGTGGTGGTCCTGTTTCCAGCCACATTGGTGGTGTCCCCTTGTTTCCAGCCACTGTAGTGGTGGTCCTGTTTCCAGCCACATTGGTGGTGGTTCCTTGTTTCCAGCCACTGTGGTGGTGGTTCTCGCTTCCAGCCACTGCAATGGTGGTCCCCCTGTTTCCAGTCCACTGTGGTGGTGATCCCTTTATTTCCAACCACTGTAATGGTGGTCCCCCTTGTTTCCAACCACTGTGGTGGTTCCTGTTTCCCAAAGCCACTGTGGTGGTGGTCCCTTTGTTTCCAACCACTGTAGTGGTGATCCCTTGTTTCCAACCACTGTGGTGGTTCTCTGTTTCCAGCCACTGTGGTGTGGTCCCTTTGTTTCCAACCACTGTAGTGGTGATCCCCTTGTTTCCAACCACTGTGGTGGTTCTCTGTTTCCAGCCACTATGGTGGTGGTTCTGTTTCCAGCCACACTGGTGGTGGTTCTGTTTCCAGCCACTGTGGTGGTTCTGTTTCCAGCCACTGTGGTGGTGGTCCCTTTGTTTCCAACCACTATGGTGGTGGTTCTGTTTCCAGCCACTGTGGTGGTGGTTCTGTTTCCAGCCACTATGGTGGTGGTTCTGTTTCCAGCCACTATGGTGGTGGTTCTCTGTTTCCAGCCACACTGGTGGTGGTTCTCTGTTTCCAACCACTATGGTGGTGGTTCTCTGTTTCCAGCCACTATGGTGGTGGTTCTTGTTTCCAGCCACACTGGTGGTGGTTCTCTGTTTCAAGCCACTGCAATGGTGGTCCCCTTGTTTCCAGCCACTTGTTTTCACAGTATGAGTACTATGATATACAATGGAACTAAAGTTCTACAAAGAGGAACCCTGGGCACAAATACACGAAACATTTCAGATGACACCTAAGCTACGCTTTCATGCAGAGGTATTAAATGCATATAACTGCCCTTGGAGCACCTGGTCACAACTGGAAAGCTGGAGGGAAAGAGAGCACCAGGTAGACCCAGGGAGAAAATGCTGTAACGGACTTGAAGAGTGGCTGAAGACAAAGAGGGTGGAGGAGATGCTTGGGGCAACAAGAGATAGAGACAGATTGAAGTTCATGATCGCCAACGCCATGCAGCAGGGCACCTGATGATGATGATGAACTGCCCTATACTTAACTCTATGACTCCCTCACCATGTCATCACCTTCTTGCATAATGAGCCAGCTGGTGGATAGGGTGAGAGAGTCAAAAGGTTAACAGTACTTTACTCCGGTCTGGGCTTATCAATATTAGAAACTGCATGTACATAATATTGTGCACGCACACAAAAAGACACACATATTACACACACTTCTACATGCATATATTATATATATATATATATATAAATACTAATATCAAATACATATTACATATTACAAACTACATACAATCATACATAGTGTATAATTAAGAGAGAGAGAGAGAGATAGATAGATAGATAGATAGATAGATAGATAGATAGATAGACAGATAGAGATATAGATATATATATATATATACATATATATAAACACACACATAACACACACACACACACGCGCGCATGCACACACACATACACACACACAATGTGTGGGCACTCACAATCACACACTCTCCTACACCCACTACAATCACACAATTTCTCACACGCACACAATCACACACACACACTCGCTCTCTCTCTCATACACACACACACACACACACACACACACACACCACTCACGCACGCACGCACGCACGCACGCACGCACGCACGCACGCACCACGCACACACACACACACACACACAAACACACTATTAATTTTCAACCTTCGCTGCTGCAGAGACGGTTAAATTTCTAACAGATATATCACCAGTGTAAGGCAAGAAGTGAAGAAACGGGTCATGACCCAGATTTTCCGAGCCTCACACAGCACAAGGCCAACAAAGGTATCACATCTCTTTCATCCAGACTAATTGTTGGTTTAGCTGAGAGACAGTCAGCAAGAGAAGCAAACTTCTGTAACGTGCGGAGGATCATACTTGGGGATTGCAATTTTCCCTTGTTCTTCAGGATTATACTAAACTAAAGAATTGCTTTTTTTTCCCCTTCAGTCTTGAGCAGTTCGTCTTAACCTTTTGACTCTCTGCACCCTGTCCACCAGCAGCAAAAACTTAACCCTTTGATTCCTTCATCCTATCCACCAGCTTCCTGCAGGAAGCTGGTGGACAGGGTGAGGGAATCAAAGGGTTGTTTCTGCTCTGCTTGCATGGTTGACAATGCTGGTGGACAGGGTGTGGGTTAAAGGGTTAATACAACTCGTACAACTGGTCTAGCTTCCTATATATACACAAAACACGGTCTGACTTGTTCCAACCACTTCTAGTCCACAATCTGCAGTAATTGATGTTGGCATCAGCCCTTGGTCAGTTTGGTGTCCCGTTTAATCCAGCCCTTGGTCAGTTTGGTGTCCGGTTTAATCAATTCAATTATTTAATGGCCAATTCAATCACCAGAAAAGCCCCCCCCCCCCCCCTTTTCCCCCAGTCAATGCACAAAGCCTCAGCTGTCTATCAACTGGGTGAAGATGATATTTTCTTATTCACAGGCCTGCCAGTCTGTGGTTCACTTCCAAGGAAAGGAAAGAGGAAATAGGTATGTAATGTCCAATTCATCGATGGTGTGTCATACTATTTCACAATGCCGGCTTAATCAATTGAATTATATAATGTCCAATTCAATAATGCTGTGTCTAACTGTCTCACAATGCTGGCTTAATCAATTCAATCATATAATGTCCAATGCAATAATAGTGTTTCTTACTGTCTTATAATGCTACTGATGTTTATGTGGGATCTCAGCCTTGGAAAGTAGACTTCTTTCAGTTTATTTAATTAATATACAATAAACACACGATCACTAAACATAAATGCTAAGGTATTGTGGATTAAAGCACACACAATATTTATCAGTGAAAATGTGTACTCACATCAAATTAAGGAAAATGTGCACACACATGCACATGAAAAGACTGCAGTCACACACATACACACACACACACACAAAAAGACGGAAACATAATGCGAAGCATTAATGTACATCTATGGAACAACATTAACCCTTTGGCGCCCGCACCCTGTTCACCAGTACCTTGCATTGTCAACCATGCAAGCAAAGCAAAAACTTAACCCTTCGACTCCCTCACCCTTTCATAGGATGAAGGAATCAAAGTTTTTGCTGTTGGTGGACAGGGTGCAGAGAGTCAAAGGGTTAAGACGAGCTGCTCAAGACTGCAGGAAGATAGTGGAAAGGGTGAGGGAGTCCAAGGGTTACGTTTTTGCAGATGGTGGATAAGGCATGGGCGTCAAAGCGTTAAACACAAAAGTTAACAACAAAAATTAGATTGTTATTCTTAAAATTATAGAAAGAAGTTCTCAACAAAGAAATAAGGGACAAATTCACAGCTGATCAGAAAACTGAAAAGTGACAATAACCCAGCAAATCACTATATTAATCAACTGGTGGCACACACAGTGATACACTGCAGCAATACAAGTCACAACAATCAGTTCATGGTCATGACACTTACGTGTTGCCTCAATATCCCATTTCTGTTCATGAAAGGGCAAGGTAGGTGGGCCCATTAACACTGAGATAGTAAGACAAGAGAACGGCAGGTGAGAGCAAAGGAATAAAAAATACACAGACCATGGTTACCTTGTGAGGGTCATTTGACAATCACTCACTGGCAATCAAATCAATGTAGTACAAGTTTACTCCACTGTAGCACTATAGTTCAACAAAATGAATAATTAAGAGTTTTTTTTTTCTTTTTATGCCTCATATCTCACAACTTCAACTTCTGAACAAGAATAAAGAAGTGATGACACTTCCATTTAAAGCACTTGTGAGACCAAATGAATTTTATAGTAGTTACCTCTAAAGCAGGGATGAGTAAGGTCACCCAAACTTTTAAAAGAAGTCGTATAGCATTGACAGAGAATAAATCAGTTGTAAATATGATTTTAAAATATACGGTGCTTTACTAAACAAATTACTGGTATGAGAAACCTGGAACCATGAAACCTGATTAAAAAGACGACACCTACCTAGAATGGTGTTTTGGAGCAGACAGGAGATATGACCAAGACATGGCAGAATATGCTTTGATAAGAAAATTACAGAGAAACCGGTCGCCGTGGTGTAGTGGTTAGCGCAACCGAGTGGAAGGCTGTGGGTTCGAATCCCCATCAGTCCCTTCAAAAATCATTGTGGGATTTTTCGGCTCTAACCGGCTCCTACCCAAAGTTGGGCGTGCTAAGTGCTATGGGCTCATTGGGAAGACTTGGACCACACAGTTGAGTCTCATCCACTTCATGGATACGTCATTGGGGGTGTTGCTCAAATCTTCTGATCAGCACCGCAGGTGTCTGTGTCTCTCACGCCTGGCTGACGCCAGGATATGTTATGACAGTGAGTAAGCGTAGAGTACAGCCCTGTCCAGTCTCAATCCTAGATGGAGCTCCATAGCATCATGATTGTCATCCTCATCGACATCATCATCATCGCATCATCATGATTGTCATCCTCATCGACATCATCATCATTGCATTGTAAAAACTGTTCCAGCTTCTGTGGTTATTAAGATGGCGTACAAAATGGGACTGGGGGGGGGGGGGGGGAAGGTGAGCACAAAACAAGCACAAAGGTAACCTTCTTGAGTACGATGACCCTAAAAAAATACATATAAAAAAGAAAGAAAATTACAGAGCAATTCTTGGGGTCTGATGAATCAGGTACGTGTGAACAGCAGTCTGAACTAAAATGATATGAACACTAAACCTACAAAGAACAAGACTTACACAAACATTACAGAGTTGTAAATGACCACCTGTCGTTCAACTTACCTTCACACAACTATAACAAACTCAAAACTGTATTCATACCAGACAAACACTAAAGACAACAATCTGAATGGTTTCAAAGCTCTCAAACAGAAGTTATGAGGGTCATCCAATAAACAGTGACAATGTCTATAAAAATGCCAAAACAATAAGACAATGATAAGCACCTTTCTGTATATATATTCCTCTGATGTGTTGTAACATCCCTTCTCCCAAATGTCCAAATCCCACCTGTATGAAATGTTTGTTGCTAGGCAACTATTACAGATACGTTGTACACATGCTGGGTCATATCCGCTTCCAAGTCATCAAAACTAGAAATGTAGGCCTATATCATGGAGGGATTCTTTCAATTTAGGGAATAGATCAACGTTGAGAGAACCTACTGATATTACATCATAATTGACATTACTCTCTGCGCTCTGAGGCAAGGCGTACTGACATGTCTATAACATAATCATGTCATAAACTAAATCACAAATGGTTTAACCCTTTGACGTACCCTATCCACCAACTGCAAGAACTCATCCCTTTGACTCCCTCACCCTACCCACCAGCTCCCTGCAGGAACCTGGTGGACAGGGTGAGGGAATCAAAGGGTTTTAAGTTTTTGCTTTGCTAGCATGGTTGGCAACGCAGGACACTGGTGTACAAAGTGCAAGAGTCAAAGGGTTAACAGTGTTCTGGGGTTGTTTTTTGGCTTAGTTAAAGGTCTTAGTATTTTCATCAAAAACATCCTGTGGTAGTCCTGCTTAACAGTTTGTCCCACTGGAACATGATGCGCCACCAATACATCCATGTTGTCAAAGGACTTGTATCATCATCTGCTTTACGTTTGTTTTTGTTTTTTCTGAACTTGATGGGCTTTGGAGAGTCAGGAATGTGCCACCATTTTCTCCCTTTAATCCTCTGATTGCCTCACCCTTATCCACCAGCATCCTGCATGGCCAGTCATAATAGCCAAGCATAAACTTAACCCTTTCACTCTTCACTCTCTCACCCTACCCACCAGCTTACTGTAGGAAGCTGGCAGATAGGGTGAGGGAGTGAAAGGGTTAAGTTTTTGCAGCTGGTGGATAGGGTGTGGAAATGAAAGGGTTAATTCTGGCTCATGGCTTCTAACCCAGGTTTCACTGATGACAACTATCTGATTTAAAAAGCTATCAGTCATAGTAATTAGTAAAAAAAACAAAAAAACATGAAATCCCCTCATTCAAAATAACAGCAAATGGCACAGCTTTGAGACAGGTTGATAAGTTTAAACATCTGGGAACAGTCATCTCACCAGATGGCAGATACACATCAGAAATAGCCTGGAAGAATCGGCCAAGCCAAAACAGCTTTGAGGAAGATTAAAAGCATTCTTACCAACAAATGCCTATCAATTAACATCAGGAAGAGAGTTCTTGAATGTTATATAGAACTGATAATGCTATACGGTTGTGAGGCGTGGACAGTCAACAAGCAAAGCCAGAACAAGATTGAGGCAGCCAAGATGTGGTTTCTAAGAAGAATATTGAGAGTTCCATGGAAAGGAAAGAACAAATGACACAGTCTTGATGGAGGCAGACAAAAAGATCATTCATAAGGAAGATTAGGAAAAGACAAGCAACATTTATAGGCCATTTTATGAGGTAAGGGGAACTAGAGCACCTGGTCACAACAGGAAAGCTGGAGGAAAAGAGAACATCAGACAGACCAGGGAGAAAATATTGGACAGACTTGAAGGATGGCTGAGGACAGACAGTGTGGAAGATGTGCTTGCGGTGACAAGGGACAGATGCATATGGAGGGCATGATCGCCAATGCCATGTGGCAGGGCACATGATGATGATGACGTGTGCCTCATTTCTGTCCCTGTTTAAAGTGAGTCTCTACAACACTGATGGACGCCCGTTTTTTGATCTTCAGTTAGGCAATGTAGGGTCCACTGCTGTAACATCATGAACATATCTAATTCCACATTTTCTTGTTAAGACTGCATGAACTGATCCATGACTAATACCAATGTCACGACTAATCTCTCGATGTGTTATTCACCTGTCTTCATTGATATTGCTAAACTGACTGAACATTTTGCTTGTCAGCAGTTTCAGCTGGCCTCCCCAGGTTAGGCTTGCCTTTAACAACTTAATCATGCCTACCTTGAGAAAGGGACAGCCACTTATACAGAAAGAGCTTGTGTCCCACAAATACTTTGTAGAGTTGTGTTTTAAATATACTGGTGGAAGATTTTCTGTTATAACATTCAGTTTTACTGTAACTTGTGTAAGCAAGGTGTTCTTCAGAATCACTGGGCCATGTGTCTATAGAGTTTCAAAATGCTGTCACAATTACTTTTTAAATTATTAGCACATTCTCACTATCTATTACATGACCCTCATACGAATTCCACAGCACTGTAATATAAAATCAAGCAAATACATGATGTAGCATACACATGGCTGCTAAGATCTCTGATAACAAACAAACAAACAAACAAACAAAAAGGTCTCTGATAACTGCCAAAACAAGTGAAACTGAAAGTTATATGATCATGTAAAATGATCTATATTCACTCTCATGATACATCATTTCATGTAAAACACATACATCTATTTAGACTTTTCCTTACTTTAAAACTTATTAAGACTGATTGCGTGCTTTACGCAGGTTGACTCATATCATAATAAAATTCCAGTTTCCATCAATTTTTATTTTAATCAAATTTTGACATTTACTCACTTATTTCAATTAATTTTCATTCTTAATCTTAACAGACCTTCCCAGCGCTTATGATAATATAAATGTGCACTGCTCGTTTATGGCACAATAATAATGTGCAGTTATCAATCCTTCACTCCTTGACACTATCCACTGGCTTCATGCATTGCCAGCCCTGATAACAAACCAAAACAATTAACTTTTTTCCTCCCTCATCCTATCCACCAGCCTCCTACATTTTTAGCCATAATAATGGCAAAAACTTTTCAATCCCTTACTTTACCTTTCAGAAAACTACCCTCATCCTGTCTACCAGCTTTTACATTACCAGCCATAATAGCAAAGCAAAATCCTTAACCTGATCACTTTCTCATCCTATCCACCAGCTTTCTATCGCAGCTTAGTGAGTACGACAAAAGAATGAAAAGGTTAAAATGAAAGCAAATCAACAACAACAACAGTAACAACAACAACAACAAAATCCAAGAACCAAAAAAACACTTCTATGCTGAACAGCATACATCATGTAATGAGGTTTGTGGTAATGCATCAAAATTATGTATCATTATGTACTGGTCACACAGTAAGATTCATGAGTGAAATGAACTGTAGAGGCACAGCTTTTATTAATTTAACTAGAGTCTTGTCTGACACCAATTTCTGACACCTCTATTTGCCTGTGAGAGCGTGTATGCATTCTTCTGAAAGAATCCATTGACATACATCTACCGAAATTCGTTACATGAACCACAGCTTCATCCTAGGATACTTCAAATACTATTTTCATAGTTCTTTCTCTTTAACCAATCTTCTTTATTTAGTCTTCTTAATTGTAACTACCTAATAAATTAATATACTTCTTTATTTATTCGATGTCTGTTTCATATCTCCATCTTTACATGCTGCGGTTGATTTTTGTTTGGTAATTCTCTAACTGCAGTCCAAAATCATGATAGGTGAGGGAAAATAAAGGCTTCATGTGACTGTGACTTCACAAAGTTCCCTAGCTTTTAATAATTTCTCATTCCTCCCCCTCCTGCATCATTTTGGACCATTGATGAGTATTCAATCATTGAGTGATCATGGTGATTACATGATACAAATCATCAAATTGGTAACTATGATGTAACATTTCTAGGTAATATGGGGAATACCTACCACTCTACCACGCATTTTCTGGTTTTTCGCTATTTTTACCATGCAGGTTTGAACTATCAGTTTCAAGTCACAAGATACAAATCAAAATTCCAGTAGAAACTTGACAGAAGACATTTTCAACCTTGTTGGGAATTTACACACACCACAATGCCTGTAACATCATGTTTTTTAAGCTTAATGACATTATAGAATATTATCAAGGAATACAAGGTCTTGTAATGATCCGAGTCATAGTCTAATCTTGATTTGGTTACATCTAAATTAGGTCTATAACTTTGGCTATGGAGCTTAACCCTTTGACTCCTGCACCCTGTCCACAGCATTCTGCATTGTCAACCATACCAGTTAGCAAAGCAAAAAATTTAACCCTTTAACTCCCTCACCCTATCTGCCAACTTCCTGCAGGAAGCTACTGGACAGGGTAAGGAGGTCAAAGGGGTACGTATTTGCGGCTGGTGGATAAGGTGCAGGAGTCAAATGCTTAAGTTTACTTGGCTTTAAGTTTCAAGCTGCATCATGATCATGTTACTAATAATTATATTAAATATTGGAGACTGACAAATAAAGTAATGTCCACACTACAGCCGTACAGGCCCAACTCAACTTCACGACATGTAATCACGTTTTCCATGTTAAATCAAATTACATAAAAGCTAATTAACCGATCAATAATCTATCAACTGTCAATCAATTAAACTTACCTCTAAATCCTTTGAAGTAAAACCACGCAACCAAAGCAACGGCCGCAATTAGAATATACAGACGTCTCTTGTGTTTTTCCCGTAACATAATCGTGCGCATGACGGTTGCCCTGTAGACATTTGAACAAAAAAAGAAAAATCAAAGTAATACAAAGCGTTCTGCGTTCAGCCAGGGATCAAGCAAAATCTGATTGCAACTACGATTCCCAGGCGGCATATACTATATATGATGTTGTCAACATTCAGATTCAGCATTTCCACTGGCTTCTGCTATAGGGAGAGTGTGCTAAGGGAGCGCATGCACAGGAGAGTAATCTATTTTCGCTGTCAGTCTGCAGTTATCAAGGAGTTAAGTCCCATTTACCGTCCAATTCCGACCAACATCCGCACTCCCCTCTCAGCTTCTCTCCCTTCCTCCAAAGTAAGTTTATTTTAACCCTTTGACTCCCGCACCCTATCTACCAACTGCAAAAACTTAACTCTTTGATTCCCTCCTGCAGGAAGCTGGTGGATGGGGTAAGGAATCAAAGGGTTAAGTTTTTGCTTAACTAGCAATAAGTAGCATGGTTGACAATTATGCAGAATGCTGGTGGACAGGCAGCGGGAGCCAAAGGGTAATATATACAGCTTTGAAGACAGTATACCAAGATTTCTTTTTAAATTTAACTGAAAACATGTACTTTGTGTGTTTATATAATATCAAATGTACGTGTATTATGCAACAACAGCAAATTACTACCACTACTACTACCACCACTAAGAAGAGTGAGAACAGTTCTATTTGAAAAGCTTAAACAGTCCATGTTAAACATTCTCCTTGCTCTTTACATAGTTTAAAAAAAGAGAGTATGGTTGCCATGTCTATACACTGATGCAGTATAGACGCATGGTCCTTCAAACGAATTTATCTTTTGTCTCTGCAAGTATATCTCCTACCCTTTCTGTCCTCATCTACTCCGCAAATCCATCCAATATTTTCTCCCTGGGTCTACCTGGAGCTCTTTTCCCTCCAGCTTTCCTGTTGTGACAAGGTACTCAAATTTTTCTTGCCTCATAAAATGCCCTACAATTGTTGACTGTCTTTTCCTATTCTTCTTCATTAATGTTCTTTTTGTGTTTGCCTCTTTCAAAACTCGTTTGTTTTCTTTGCTGTCCATGGAACTCTTAACGTTCTTTTAATTTCAGGAACCACATTTCAGCTGCTTCAGTCTTGTTCTGACTTTGCGCACTAACTGTCCACGCTTCACATCTGTACAATAGTACTGGTTCTACATAACACTGAATAACTGAATAACTCTTCCTGATGTTAATTGATAGGTATTTGTTGGTAAGGTTTTTCATTTTCTTGAATGGTGTATTAGCTTAGCCAATTCTGCTGGATATTTCTAATGCACGATGGTCGTCTGTTGAGATAACTGTTTACAGATATTTAAACTTATCAACTTGTCTCAAAGTTGTACCACTTGCTATTATTTTATATGAGGGGATTTCTTGTTGTTGTTTTTTGTTTGTATGTTTGTTTATTGTTGTTGTTTTTTTTAACTAATTACCATGACTTCAGCCTTCTTGCTATTTATTTCTAGCCCTTTATTTCTGCTGTCTATTTCTATTATATTCTCAAGACTTTGTAGATCTTTTTCATTTTCTGCAATTAGAAAAGTGTCATGTGCATAATGAAGATTGTTTATCCTTTTTTCTCCAACCTTTCCCAGAGCATTCTTCTAGGTTTCTCATGATGGTTTTGCTTTAAAGTGAAAACAAATCTGCTGACAGAACACATCCCTACCTGACCCCTCTTTTGATATTGTGGAAAGAGTTTATCCCATTTTCTGCTCTCATTGCTGCTGTTGGTTCCCAATACATATTCCTTATTATTCTTTGGTCTTTTCTATCAGTATTGAGCTTTTCTAACTGGTTGATGAATTCTTCGCATCTTTCCCGATCAAAAGCTGTAGTAACGGACACTTCAAATGTCACAAATCATTCTTGTATAGTGGTATTCTCCTAACTTAGTAGTTGTCTCACAGCGCATTACACCTAATCAGATGTTTTAGCTGAGCATGGAGAATTCAAGCTTCCCCCGTGGGGATGCTGGGCTCTTTCAGTATAAATAGTATCCCCACCTTCTGGAAAGTCTGTGCAAGAAATCTCTTTTCTGTCACTCTCTTTGTTTCTGCCTTGTTCCATCGCTTTCGATCATTTCTTCCTATCATTTTCTGCCTTGCTGGTCCATTCACCTGTATGTGTTCAAGAAAGTCTAATGTACTTTTTCTTAGGATTGATAACTGGGTACATGTATTAAGTGCATTTTTGGCTCTAGGGAAGTGAGATATGCAGAAGCAATTTTAGGTAATTAAGGCCCGTTTATATATATATATATATATATATATATATATATATATATATATATATATATATATATATATATATATATATATATGTTTTGGTGTTCTCATGCATGCTTAAATTTGTATTCAGGTGTGTTTTTTAAATCCTGTGTGTGATAAATTAGACGGAGTGGTCAAGGCTGGGTGCATGTCCTTAGGTTATGTGCGCGAATGTATTGATATGTGTACTCAACTTTCTTTTCTTTTTTTTATTTTCCCCCTCTTGAAGTTTTGTACATTTTGAAGCAGTTATAGCCCTGATATAGCTCCACGCAGTCAGCTGGGCTTTAAACAACAATAACAATAATGAACTCAAGCTGTTAGGCGAGCTGACCACATTCCTCTGTGTTGTTGCATCGTCTGCATTTTTGATGGGCATCCTTAATGGGCGATTTCCTGTTTCCAAAAGCCAGCCACTGACATGACCTGCACACATATTTTGATATTCTCCATGCTTATACTTGACCTGACGTGACTTGACTTGTAGTTGTACAACACTTGAGGCCTGAGCCTGTTCATCAGTCCTATATGTACAGGCTAGATGGTTGATGTGGCATTGCATGCGTTTGGCCCAACAGTCATCTAATGATTTTGACAGGTTGGTGGTTCAACATATTGGTAGGTTCTGGCAGTGCTTATCCAGACAACTTCTGCAAGTGGTCAGGGAGACAACATTGTCTGGCAGGCTGTTCCAGGTGTTGTTAATTTAATAACACGGCTGGCGAAGACATTCCGACAGATGTTGAGCCTGCATCTGTTTCATGCAACTCGGAAGCGAGTTCTCTATAAAGTGTTTTGTGACTTCAGCCAGATGGAGCTCTGGACTATCAACGCTGCGGTGGCCATGGAGTAACTTGTAGGTTTCGGTCATATTGCCCCCTACTATGACAGCCAGTGTTCCAGGGCGGGCAGTGGGAGTGCTCTGAGTCTCTCCAGGTTGGGTTTGTCTTTTATTGATGCCAACACTTTTGCAGCTCGCCTCTAGGCATTTTCCAGTTTGATGCAGAGATTCATTCTCATGATGTGAAGACTTAAGTCATGGTAATCCGTAAAAAAAAACATGAAATCCGCCCCCCCCCCCCCCCCGCCCCCCCCCTGCAAAATAACAGCATATGGCACACCTTTGAGACAGGTTGATAGGTTTAAATGTCTGGGAACGGTCATCTCACCAGACAGTAGATGCACATCAGAAACAGCTCTCTCTCTAGTGTGAATGGAAGTCCTTCAAGACTGGCACATAGTCCACTCTCTCTCTCTCTCTCTCTCTCTCTAATGTAAATGGAAGTCCAAGATTGGCACACAGTCCGTTCTCTCTCTAATATAAATGAAAGTCCTTCAAGACTGGCACACAGTCCGCTGTCTCTCTAATGTAAATGGAAGTCCTTCAAGACTGGCACACAGCCTGCTATCTCTCTCTCATGAAAATGGAAGTCCTTGAAGACTGGCATACAGTCCGTTTTCTCTCTCTTCTCTCTCTCTCTCTCTCTCTCTCTCTCTCTCTCTCATCGTCCTCTCTCTCTCTCTCTCTCATGTAAATGGAAGTCCTTCAAGACTGGCACGTAGTCCGCTCTCTCTCTCTCTTCTCTCTAATCTAAATGGTTATAATATATAATTGTATATATGCTATGCTCTCTATAATTTTCCATTGCTTTTATTCTTGTTTTTATTGCTTTTATTCTTTCTCCCCATTTATAGCCATGCTGTGTTGTGTGTGTGTGTGTGTGTGTGTGTGTGTGTGTGTGTGCGTGCGTGCGTGCGTGCGTGCGTGCGTGCGTGCGTGTGCGTGCGTGCGTGCGTGCGTGCGTGCGTGCGTGCGTGTGTGTCTGCTTCAGCGCTTAGATTTGATTTTATCAAGATTTTGCGCTATATAAATATTGTAATTATTATTATTATTAAGTCCTTCAAGACAGGCACACAGTCCGCTCTCTAATGTAAATTACGGAAGTCTTCAAGACTGGCACTCAGTCCACTCTCTTTCTCTCATGTAAATGAAAGTCCTTCAAGACTGGCACACAGTCCGCTCTCTCTCTCACTCATGTAAATGAAAGTCCCTCAAGACTGGCACACAGTCCGCTCTCTCTCATGTAAATGAAAGTCCCTCAAGACTGGCTCACAGTCCACTCTCTCTCTCATGTAAATGGAAGTCCTTGAAGACTGGCACACAGTCCGCTCTCTCTCTCTCTCATGTAAATGAAAGTCCCTCAAGATTGGCTCACAGTCCGCTCTCTCTCTCATGTAAATGGAAGTCCTTGAAGACTGCACACAGTCCGCTCTCTCTCTCTCTCATGTAAATGGAAGTCCTTCAAGACTGGCACACAGTCCGCTCTCTCTCTCATGTAAATGGAAGTCCTTGAAGACTGGCACACAGTCCGCTCTCTCTCTCTCTCTCATGTAAATGGAAGTCCTTCAAGACTGGCACACAGTCTGCTCTCTCTCTCTCATGTAAATGAAATTCCCTCAAGACTGGCTCACATCCCTCTCTCTCTCATATAAATGGAAGTCCTTGAAGACTGGCACACAGTCCACCTCTCTCTCTCTCTCTCTCATTAAATGGAAGTCCTTGAAGACTGCACACAGTCCGCTCTCTCTCTCTCTCTCATGTAAATGGAAGTCCTTCAAGACTGCACTAGTCTACTCTCTCTCTCTAATGTAAATTATGGATGTCCTTCAAGACTGGCACTCAGTCCGCTCTCTCTCTAATGTAAATGGAAGTCCTTCAAGACTGGCACACAGTCCGCTCGCTCTCTCATGTAAAAGAAAGTCCCTCAAGACTGGCTCACAGTCATCTCTCTCTAATGTAAATGAAAGTCCTTCAAGACTGGCACACAGTCCGCTTTCTCTCTCATGTAAATGGAAGTCCTTCAAGACTGGCACACAGTCCGCTTTCTCTCTCATGTAAATGGAAGTCCCTCAAGACTGGCACACAGTCCGCTCTCTCTCATGTAAATGAAAGTCCTCAAGACTGGCACACAGTCCCTCTCTCTCTCAGTAAATGAAAGTCCCTCAAGACTGGCACACAGTCCGCTCTCTCTCTCATGTAAATGAAAGTCCCCTTGAAGACTGGCACACAGTCCGCTCTCTCTCTCATGTAAATGGAAGTCCTTGAAGACTGGCACACAGTCCGTCCTCTCTCTCTCTCATGTAAATGGAAGTCCTTCAAGACTGGCACACAGTCTGCTCTCTCTCTCTCTCATGTAAATGAAAATTCCTCAAGACTGGCTCACAGTCCGCTCTCTCTCTCATATAAATGGAAGTCCTTGAAGACTGGCACACAGTCCGCTCTCCTCTCTCTCTCTCATGTAAATGGAAGTCCTTAAAGACTGGCACACAGTCCGCTCCTCTCTCTCTCTCTCATGTAAATGGAAGTCCTTCAAGACTGGCTCATAGTCTACTCTCTCTCTAAGATAAATTATGGATGTCCTTCAAGACTGGCACTCAGTCCCTCTCTCTCTAATGTAAATGGAAGTCCTTCAAGACTGGCACACAGTCCGCCTCGCTCTCCTCCATGTAAAAGAAAGTCCTCAAGACTGGCACAAGTCATCTCTCTCTAATGTAAATGAAAGTCCTTCAAGACTGGCACACAGTCCGCTTCTCTCTCATGTAAATGGAAGTCCTTCAAGACTGGCACACAGTCCGCTTTCTCTCTCATGTAAATGGAAGTCCCTCAAGACTGGCACACAGTCGCTCTCTCTCTCATGTAATGAAAGTCCCTCAAGACTGGCACACAGTCCGCTCTCTCTCTCATGTAAATGAAAGTCCCTCAAGACTGGCACACAGTCCGCTCTCTCTCATGTAAATGAAAGTCCCTCAAGACTGGCTCACAGTCCGCTCTCTCTCATGTAAATGGAAGTCCTTCACGACTGGCACACAGTCCGCTCTCTCGCTCTCATGTAAATGAAAGTCCCTCAAGACTTGCGCACAGTCCGTCTCTGTCTCTCTCTAATGTAAATGGAAGTCCTTCAAGACTGGCACATAGTCCGCTCTCTCTCTCTCATGTAAATTATGGAAGTCCTTCAAGACTGGCACACAGTCCGCTCTCTCTCTATGAATGTAAATGAAAGTCCCTCAAGACTGGCTCACAGTCCGCTCTCTCTCCTAATGTAAATGAAAGTCCTTCAAGACTGGCACACAGTCCGCTGTCTCTCTAATGTAAATGGAAGTCCTTCAAGACTAGCACACAGTCCGCTCTCTCTCTAATGTAAATCAAATGAATGTCCCTCAAGACTGGCACACAGTCCGCTCTCTCTCTCTCTCTCCATGTAAATGGAAGTCCTTCAAGACTGGCACACAGTCCACTCTCTGTCTCTAATGTAAATGGAAGTCCTTCAAGATTGGCACAAATCTGCTCTCTCTCTAATGTAAATGAAGTCCTCAAGACTGGCACACAGTCCGCTCTCTCTCTAATGTAAATCAAATGAATGTCCCTCAAGGCTGGCACACAGTCCATCTCTCTCTCAATGTAAATGGAAGTCCTTCAAGACTGACACACATCCATCTCTGTCTCTCTCTAATGTAAATGGAAGTCCAAGATTGGCACACTAATCCGCTCTCTCTCTAATGTAAATGGAAGTCCCTCAAGACTGGCACACAGTCCGCTCTCTCATGTAAATGAAAGTCCCTCAAGACTGGCACAAGTCCGCTCTCTCTCATGTAAATGGAAGTCCCTCAAGACTGGCTCACAGTCCGCTCTCTCTCTCAATGTAAATGGAAGTCCTTCAACAACTAGCACTCAGGTCCGCTCTCTCTCTAATGTAAAGTCAAATGTAATGTCTCCTCATGAAGACTGGCACACAGTCCTCTCTCATGTAAATGAAAGTCATTCAAGACTGCACACAGTCCACTCTCTGTCTCTCTCCTATCTCTTCTCTGTAAATGAAGTCCTTCAAGACTGGCACATAGTCCACTCTTTCTCTAATGTTGAAACACACACACACACACACACCGATGTATGCACAAACCACAAATGCACACCCACTAGTACGCTCTCTCTCTGTCTCTGGAGACTCTCTCTCTCTCTCTCTCTCTCTCACACACCACACACACACACACACACACACACACACCACACACACACCACACACACACACACACACACATCACACACACACACACACACACACACACACACACACACACGACTCATTGACTCACGAGCCGCACATTGCAGGCTGATCCTTTTCCATCGTTCGGTTCACTGGCCTAGAATTTGCCCAAGATGTCGGCAGCTGTAGGTCGACTTGCTGTCAACTTTCCTGCAGAACCACTTTCACTGTGACTGTGTTTTACAGGAATTCTTTGCACTGGGACAGTTCTATATGTGCTCCGTCCTAATTTATTCCACTTTGATCGATTTTGATCAATTACAGAGTAGTTCAGCCGGCGATAAGACAGTTTGTGTCTTGGTCGTGGTAATCAAATGAATCCGACTTGCGTTGCCTAGCGGGTTCTGATCCCGGTCTTCGCAACCTGAGTCAAACTCAATGTGACAGCCAGTTTTCGAACAAAAACTGAAGGCGAAGATACATTCACATGACAGCAGAATGGATAGATCTACAAATCATGTAGTCTACTGATAACTGAATGTGCGTGCAAGTTTCGTATTGTCTTCGTCGTGCGTTTTTAGTTTAGATCCATTGTACCTATAAATCCTGCTCTGCAAAGGCCATGTGATGCAGTTGCATTAGAAGTAGGCTATCAGTTTCTCACTGCTGTGTCTTCTTGATCAAATCAATGAAAGCTGAATTAAGCTGTAAATCGACAGAGCGAATCACGCAATGCGTTCTTCATAGCGTACTAAAAGCAGCACAGATTGTGACACAAGAGCTAACACGGAGTGGGGGGGGGGGGGGAGGGGACAGTTAGCAAGCGACACGTTGACTTGTGTCGACGACAACAGTAAAACGAAAACAACATAGCCAGGCTATATAAAAAAAAAGTGTGTGTATGTGTGTGTGTTGGTTGGTCTTTGATTTAATGTCTATTCACTAAAGTGATTTTAGAACAAAACAAAAACAACAAAAAAGTGTGTGTATGTGTGTGTGTTGGTTGGTCTTTGATTTAATGTCTATTCACTAAAGTGATTTTAGAACAAAACAAAAACAACAAAAAAGTGTGTGTATGTGTGTGTGTTGGTTGGTCTTCGATTTAATGTCTATTCACTAAAGTGATTTTAGAACAAAACAAAAACAACAGAAAAGTGTGTGTGTGTGTGTATATGTGTGTGTTGGTTGGTCTTCGATTTAATGTCAATTCACTAAAGTGATTTTAGAACAAAACAAAAACAACAAAAAAGTGTGTGTATGTGTGTGTTTGTTGGTTGGTCTTTGATTTAATGTCTATTCACTAAAGTGATTTTAGAACAAAACAAAAACAACAAAAAAGTGTGTGTATGTGTGTGTGTTGGTTGGTCTTTGATTTAATGTCTATTCACTAAAGTGATTTTAGAACAAAACAAAAACAACAAAAAAGTGTGTGTGTGTGTATATGTGTGTGTTGGTTGGTCTTCGATTTAATGTCTATTCACTAAAGTGATTTTAGAACAAAACAAAAACAACAAAAATGTGTGTGTATGTGTGTGTGTTGGTTGGTCTTTGATTTAATGTCTATTCACTAAAGTGATTTTAGAACAAAACAAAAACAACAAAAAAGTGTGTGTATGTGTGTGTGTTGGTTGGTCTTTGATTTAATGTCTATTCACTAAAGTGATTTTAGAACAAAACAAAAACAACAAAAAAGTGTGTGTATGTGTGTGTTTGGTTGGTCTTTGATTTAATGTCTATTCACTAAAGTGATTTTAGAACAAAACAAAAACAACAAAAAAGTGTGTGTATGTGTGTGTGTTGGTTGGTCTTTGATTTAATGTCTATTCACTAAAGTGATTTTAGAACAAAACAAAAACAGCAAAAAAGTGTGTGTATGTGTGTGTGTTGGTTGGTCTTTGATTTAATGTCTATTCACTAAAGTGATTTTAGAACAAAACAAAACCAACAAAAAAGTGTGTGTGTGTGTGTATGTGTGTGTTGGTTGGTCTTTGATTTAATGTCTATTCACTAAAGTGATTTTAGAACAAAACAAAACCAACAAAAAAGTGTGTGTGTGTGTGTATGTGTGTGTTGGTTGGTCTTCGATTTAATGTCTATTCACTAAAGTGATTTTAGACAAAAAAACAAAACAAAACAAAAGTGTGTGTGCGTGTGTGTGTGTGTGTGTGTGTGTGTGTGTGTGTGTGTGTGTGTGTGTGTGTGTGTGTGTGTGTGTGTGTGTGTGAGAGAGAGAGAGAGAGAGAGAGACCACTGGAGTTGAAGACATTTTATACATCTTGAAAAATCAGTTGAAGACATTTTATATTATCTTGAAAAATCAGTTGATCTGGATGGGGAATTTATTTCAGTCCCCCTTCTAGTACTATGGAACAATATTTGTGCAGTGGTTTGAAAATCAGTTGAGGGGATGACCACTACCTTTCACCCTCCTTCCCCCCAAACAGCGCTGAGGTATTGTTCTTTGTGTCGATTTGTTTCTACCTCGACATCTGTTCTTTGTGTTGATTTGTTTCTACCTCGACATCTGTTCTTTGTGTCGATTTGTTTCTACCTCGACATCTGTTCTTTGTGTCGATTTGTTTCTACCTCGACATCTGTTCTTTGTGTTGATTTGTTTCTACCTCGACATCTGTTCTTTGTGTTGATTTGTTTCTACCTCGACATCTGTTCTTTGTGTTGATTTGTTTCTACTTCATCATCTGTTCTTTGTGTTGATTTGTTTCTACCTCATCATCTGTTCTTTGTGTTGATTTGTTTCTACCTCGACATCTGTTCTTTGTGTTGATTTGTTTCTACCTCATCATCTGTTCTTTGTGTTGATTTGTTTCTACTTCATCATCTGTTCTTTGTGTCGATTTGTTTCTACCTCGACATCTGTTCTTTGTGTTGATTTGTTTCTACCTCGACATCTGTTCTTTGTGTTGATTTGTTTCTACCTCGACATCTGTTCTTTGTGTTGATTTGTTTCTACCTCGACATCTGTTCTTTGTGTCGATTTGTTTCTACCTCGACATCTGTTCTTTGTGTCGATTTGTTTCTACCTCAACATCTGTTCTTTGTGTCGATTTGTTTCTACCTCATCATCTGTTCTTTGTGTCGATTTGTTTCTACCTTGACATCTGTTCTTTGTGTTGATTTGTTTCTACCTCGACATCTGTTCTTTGTGTTGATTTGTTTCTACCTCATCATCTGTTCTTTGTGTTGATTTGTTTCTACCTCATCATCTGTTCTTTGTGTTGATTTGTTTCTACCTCGACATCTGTTCTTTGTGTTGATTTGTTTCTACCTCATCATCTGTTCTTTGTGTTGATTTGTTTCTACCTCATCATCTGTTCTTTGTGTTGATTTGTTTCTACCTTGACATCTGTTCTTTGTGTGATTTTTGTTCTACCCCAGTGATGATGCTGTCGAGGCCCATTTTAGATCGGAAAACTATGTGACAGGGCTGTACAACCTACTCTATGCTTATTAGATCAGAAAACTGTGACAGGACTGTACAACCTACTCTATGCTTATTAGATCGAAAAACTGTGACAGGACTGTACAACTTACTCTATGCTTATTAGATTGGAAAACTGTGACAGGACTGTACAACTTACTCTATGCTTATTAGATTGGAAAACTGTGACAGGATTGTACAACCTACTCTATGCTTATTAGATCAGAAAACTGTGACAGGACTGTACAACCTACTCTATTCTTATTAGATCAGAAAACTGTGACAGGACTGTACAACTACTCTATGCTTATTAGATCAGAAAACTGTGACAGGACTGTACAACCTACTCTATGCTTATTAGATCAGAAAACTGTGACATGGCTGTACAACTTACTCTGTGCTCATAAGAATGGAAAACTGTGTGACACAGCTGTACAACCTATTCGGAAACCTGTGACATGGTTGTACAACCTACTCTAAGCTTATTGGATCGGAAAACTGTGTGACATGGTTGTATAACATACTCTATGCTGCTTAGATTGGAAAACTGTGACAGAGATGTTCAACTACTCTATGCTTATTAGATTGGAAAACTGTGACAGAGATGTTCAACCTACTCTATGCTGCTTAGATTGGAAAACTGTGACAGAGATGTTCAACCTACTCTATGCTTATTAGATTGGAAAACTGTGACAGGACTGTACAACTTACTCTATGCTCATAAGAATGGAAAACTGTGTGACACAGCTGTACAACCTATTCGGAAACCTGTGACATGGTTGTACAACCTACTCTATGCTTATTGGATCGGAAAACTGTGTGACATGGTTGTATAACATACTCTATGCTGCTTAGATTGGAAAACTGTGACAGAGATGTTCAACCTACTCTATGCTTATTAGATTGGAAAACTGTGTCATGGCTGTACAACCTACTCTATGCTTATTAGATCAGAAAACTGTGACACGGCTGTACATTTATAGGTCATTTTAGAGGATAGGGGAATTAGATCACCTGGTCACAATGGAAAAGAGAGCACCAGGTAGTCCCAGGGAAACTAAATTGGACGGTCTTGCAGAGTGGCTGAGGACAGAGAGGGTGGAAGATGTGCTTGCGGCAACATGGGATAGATGCATATGGAGGGCCATGATCGCCAACGCCATGTGGCAGGGCACTTGATGATGATGATCAGGGTCGTACAATTGCTCTTTACTTATTAGATTGGAAAACTGTGACATGGTTGTACAACCTACTCTATGCTTATAGGATCAGAAAACTGTGACAGAGACATACAGCCTACTCTATGCTTACTTTCATAACATATCAAGGAGTCATTCAAGTCTGAGAGTCCCAGACACTTCCAAATGTTTAACCACATTCATTCATTTCTTTGCTTTATGCGTGTAGGACTAGGCACAAAATCAAACAGTTTGGACACAATTGGGTCAAAATCCATCGATGAAAGATTGACGAGTCTTCAGTGCCACAAAAATGTGTACACACACACGTTCCGCACAGCTGTGACTCGTGACCTTTGACCGATCTTAATTAACCAAGCCGGCAAAATGAAAAAAAAAAAGAATAAATAAATAACGACAGTCACTTTCCACGAAGTTTCTTTTGAAAAGTTGCGAAACTTTTACAGAAAGATCTTCATATCTTCAGGTGAAGTGGTCATTTCTTTTTTTTTTTTTTTCTTTTTGTTGTTATTTGTTTGTTTGTTTGTTTTGAGGGGGTTGTTTAGCTTTCTGAATTTTTATGCATATTCTTTCGCCCAATGCTACACAGGCAGTATGTTGCTAAACAGCCGCATACTGTGTCTTTTGGGAGGCATGCATGCATGTTTTCGCGTTTCCATGAGCCAATCTCTGACATGTCTTAAAAGATCTTTAACCCTTTGACTTCCGCACCCTATCCACTGACTGCAAAAAAGTTAACCCCTTGACTTTCTTACCCTATCCACCAGCTTCCTGCAGAAAGCTGATGGGTGGGGTAAGGCAATCAAAAGGTTAATTTTTTTGCTTTTGCTATCATTGTTGGCAATGCAGGATGCTGGGTGGACAGGGTGCGGAATTGAAAGGGTTAATGTACGTGCTGATGTTTTGCACGCACATACACACAAAGAGTCTCACAGGCACATAAAAGACAATTATGTTGACTGGGAAACCGTCCCATCAAAACCGCGCTCATCTTTTTCCATCAGAAAGAGATATGAGGGCAGCTATACCAGCATATCTGTATATTATTATATATGTATATAGTCTTTGTGTGTGTGTGTCTGTGTGTGTCTGTGTGTATCTGGGTGTGTCTGGGTGTGTGTGTCTGTGTGTGTGTGTGTGTGTGTGTGTGTGTGTCTGGGTGTGTGGTGTCTGTGTGTGTGTGTGTGTGTGTGTGTGTGTGTGTGTGTGTGTGTGTGTGGGTGTGTGTGTGTGTCTGGTGTGTGTGTGTGTGTGTGTGTGTGTGTGTGTGTGTCTGTGTGTGTCTGTGTGTGGTGTGTGTGTGTCTGTGTCTATGTGTGTGTCTGTGTGTGTGTGTGTCTGTGTGTGTCTGTGTGTGTCTGTGTGTGTGTGTGTGTCTGTGTGTGTGTGTGTGTGTGTGTGTCTGTGTGTGTGTGTGTGTGTGTATACATATATATATACATACACTCATCTTGCCAACTTTTATTTACACACACACACACACACACACACACACACACACACACACACACACACACACACACGCATGCGCGTGCACACACAGACGCAAACACACACACACACACGTTGACACACACACACACACACACCACACACACACACACACACACACACACACACACACAGAATCACGCTCGCATATCCCTTCATCAGTGTTGATTTTAATAATTCATCCCTTTTTTTTTTTTTTTCTTTCTTTTTAAAGCGACAGCCGCGCTCTGTTTGGTGTTATATGTCAGCACAGCAAGTTGTGTGTGCTCTATTCAGGCTGGGGTGGGTTGGCAGGCCGACAGGCCAGATGTAATTCTTTTATTAGGCCTTACGGGAATGTTTCTGCACAAAATGCGGGCCCTTCTCTCGACAGTGACACAGGCGTCACCCGATTCTCTCTCTCTCTCTCTCTCTCCTCTCTTCTCTCTCTCTCTCTCTCTCTTCTCTCTCTCTCTCTCTCTCTGTCTCTCTCTCTCTCTCTCTCTCTCTCTCTCTCTTCTCTCTCTCTCTCTCTCTCTCGTCTCTCGCTCTCTCACGGGCCTCGATAGCTCAGTTGGTTGAGCGTCGGATTCACGTGCTAATGGTTATGGGTTCGAATCCCGGGGTGTGTTATATTAATTTAAAACTGGCCTTCTTACTGTCCCATTATCAATTCAACGTATGATCATATCCAGAGAATCAGACGATAGCATCGGTATCTCACAGTGCTAGTCCTCTTATACTCTGAGAGTGGTTAGGGCAAAATTGAACAAAACAAACTGTCCCATTTTAACACCACTGTTGTTCTGGCGGTGTCAGTCTAGGATTAGATAAGCCCCCCCCCCCCACTTCCCCCCCCCACTTCCCTGGGATGGTTATCCCCGTCGGCCATATCACCTGAGGTGGGTGCCGACGTAAAAACTGAACGAATCAAATCAATTAAATCTCTCTCTCTCTCTCTCTCTCTCTCTCTCTCTCTCTCTCTCTCTCTCTCTCTCTCTCTCTCTCTCTCTCTTTGTAAGTGTGTATGCCATACCTCTCATTTTGTGTGTACATATGTACATATATACTTATATCTTTGTGCATCTGTCTCTCATTGCATTTATTAATGTGCATGCTCGCTAAGCAAAGTGCTAGCGTGTGTGAGTGCATGTGTGTACGTGTGTTGGGGAAAATACCACCTCCTAGTTTTCTCTCTGTCTGTCTGTCTCTCTCTCTGTGTCTCTCTCTGTCTCACTGTCTCTGTCTCTGTCTCTGTCCCTCTGTCTCTCTGTCTGTATCTCTCTCCTCCCCCCCCTCTCTCTCTCTCTCTCTTCTTCTTTGTTTTTCAGCATGCGTACGTTTTTGTTTTCCTATCACTGTATTTCGACACCCCAATTTGCTAGCAAGAGCTCTTTTTTTGTTGTTGCCTGCATCCGTGGGATCGTTAACGTGTGCTAGTAGGGTTGGTGAGGGTGGGAAGGGGGTGGAGGACGGTGTAGAAGGTGTGTCAAAAAGAAGACAAGCTTAGAGATCGAGAGGAACGGACTCTGTTGGTTCTGATTTCGGAAAGGTGAGAGAGGCGGGTGCCATTTGAGGGAGGGAGAGAGAGAGAGTGAAAGAGAAAGAGAGTGAAGAGAGAGAGAGAGTGAGAGAGAGAGAGATGAGAGAGAGTGAGAGAGAGTGAGAGAGAAAGAGAGAGAGACAGAGAGAGAGAAAGAGAGAAAGAGAAAGAGAGTGAGAGAGAGAGATTGAGAGAGAAAGAAAGAGAGAGAGAGACAGAGAGAAAGAGAGTGAGAGAAAGAAAGAGAGTGAGAGAGAGAGAGAGAAAGAGAGAGAGAGAAAGAGAGTGAGAGAGAAAGAAAGAGTGAGAGAGAGAGAGAAAGAGAGAGAGAGAGAAAGAGAGTGAGAGATAAAGAAAAGAGAGTGAGAGAGAGAATGAGAGAGAAAGAGAGTGAGAGAGAGAGAGAGAAGAAATGAGAGAGAAAGAGAAGTGAGAGAGAAAGAAAGAGAGTGAGAGAGAGAAAGAGAGTGAGAGAGAAAGAAGAGAGAGAGAGAGACAGAGAGAAAGAGAGTGAGAGAAAGAAAGAGAGTGAGAGAGAGAGAGAAAGAGAGAGAGAAAGAGAGAGAGAGAGAAAGAGAGAGAAAGAGAGAGAGAGAAAGAGAGTGAGAGAGAGACTAATATGGAACCGTTTTCCGTTCGTCTTGGTATTTTGTTTCTAGCTGTCAACACCCACCGCTTGAAAAGATGGCAGTGAAAAGAAGGGGAAAGTTCTGCGGAAGAACTAAGGAAAAGAAAAAGAAAAAGAAAACCTACAGTAACGTAAAACAAAAATGAATCCAAAAGAAAGGAAATTTTTAAAATCGAATATCAAACATGGACCCGATGAACAAATTTGTGCGTGGATGTTAAGAGAGAGAGAGAGAGAGAGAGATGCACAGAGAGAGAGACGCACAGAGAGAGAGAGAGACAGACAGACAGCAGACAGAGATAGAGAGAGATCAATAGAGATGCAAGACGCAGATGGTTTAATTGTATGGTCATAGTACTTAACAATTCGGTGAACATAGCTTACACTATAGTCATCATCATCATCATCAGGTGCCCTGCCGCATGGCGTTGGCGACCATGGACTTCCAACCATCTCTATCTCTCGTTGCCCCCAGCATCTCCCCCCCCCCCTCCTTTTCATCCTTTACTTTTGAAAAGATTTTAGTGAACTGTTTTAAGAAAGGGTTGACTGGCCTGGCCATGTCAGTTGTGATTTATCCATTAAAGTGCCCTGAGGAAGGCTGAAAAGCCGAAAGCTCGGACTTGTATCGGAGAGTACTTGTTTTCTCTTTTTTACCTGAATGACAACAATCTGAAACAACATTTTATAGATTGTAGACGTAAAATGGCTATATATAGGCTATATATATATATATATATACATACATACATATATAGCCTATATATATATATATATATAAAGTGGACATCATCGTCACTAGCAGGACATAAAAGCCACCAACATGTGTATTAGCACTGTTGTATTTCGGTGCATGTGTTGACATTGGACTGATGCCAACATTTATTTACAAGCATGCTGTGTGATGTTTTATTTATAACACCTAACAGCTGCTGGGTCTGATGACAGCTCGCTTTAAATCATCCATAAACATGAAAGATAATCACTGAGTTCCAGGTCGTCTGCTGTTCTTGACGTCTACAATCTATAAAATGTTGTTTCAGATTGTTGTTATTGTTTTTAAAACCCCAGCCGACTGCGTAGAGCCATATCAGGGCTATAACCAGTTCAAAACATACACAATACTTTGACTTCAACAGGGAAAAGAAAGGTAAAGAAAATTAAGTACAAATGTCAATGCATTTGCGCACATAATCTAAAGAGATGCCCCTGGCGTTGACCATTCTGTCCAATTCATGGCACAGGGGATTTACAAAAAAATACCTGAATACAAATTGAAATAATTAAAGACACTAAAACATATATAAAAACAGGCCTAATTTACCTAAAATTGCTTCCGCATATCTCAAATCCCTAGAGCCAAAAATGCGTTTAACACATGCACCCAATCACCAATCCTAAGAGAAAGTACGTAATACTTTATCGAACACATGCAGGTGAATGTACCAGCAAGGCAGAAAATTATGGGAAGAAATGACAGAAAGCAAAAGGAACAAGGCAGAAACAAAGCGAGCGACAGAAAAGAGGAAATTTCTAGCACAGAATTTCCAGAAGGTGGGGACACTGTTTATAGTGAAAGAGCCCACGGGCATTCCCACGGGGCAAAGGAAAAGTAACTGATCCCTCAAGTACACTACTTCCCTTGCGCCTTTTCATCATATTATGTATATACCGGTATGTATGTATTATATATATATATATTTATATATCTTTATGTATATATAGCCTACATATATACGTACATATGATATATACATATATATATGATTAAAATTCTTACGCAATTGAAAGAGAGAGAGAGAGAGAGAGAGAAGACAAACAAACAAACAATATCCGAGAAAGCAAAGATTGGTGTCCAGGATATCTAGATTCTTAACCCTTTGACTCCCGCACCCTGCCCACCAGGGTCCTTCACTGTCAACCATGCTAGCAAAGCAAAAACTTAAACCTTTGACTCCCGCACCCTGAGCACTAGGGTCCTTCACTGTCAACCATGCTAGCAAAGCAAAAACTTAACCCTTTGACTCCCGCACCCTGCCCACCAGGGTCCTTCACTGTCAACCATGCTAACAAAGCAAAAACTTAACTTTTTGACTCCCTCACCCTATCCACCAGTTGGTGGATAGGGTCAATGGGTTAAGTTTTTGCAGTTGGTGGTTAGGGTACGGGAGTCAAAAGGTTAATACCTAAACCTGGGTGATGTACGCAGCTTCACCCTTCAGGATGTCCCTTATCAGAGCGGAGCGATGGATGTTTACTGCACCTGGGATCACCAAAGACACTGCTGTAACTGGTTGCATCACATGCAGATGCCAGTAGGTAGAAGTTCTAGGACATTTGTTGTCATAACAGTTCACAAGGTCACACAATCCCTCCCTTTTCTTCCTCCCAACATGACGCTAACTGTTTAATTTACAAGTTCTTTGGAACCGATTCCAACCTCCCCGGACTGACGGCCCACTGACCATTCCTCCCATGCGCTGCCTGGGTTGAAATACATACAGCATACGCTGGCACATCCGCTACATGTGCCCATTGGCGTTGACGGGGCCTGGTGTCCAACCACTTTTGAAATGATACAGACCTGGCATAACATTCAAGAACTCTCTTCCTGATGTTAATTGATAGGTATTTGTTGAAAAGCGTTCTTACCAACAAAATGCCTATCAATTAACATCAGGAAGAGAGTTCTTGAATGTTATTTAGCACCGATAATGTTATACGGTTGTGAGGCGTGGACAGTCAACAAGCAAAGCCAGAACAAGACTGAGGCAGCCGAGATGTGGTTTGTAAGAAGAATGTTGAGAGTTCCATGGACAGCAAAGAAAACAAACGAGATAGTCTTGATGGAGGCAGACACAAGAAGATCATTGATAAGGAAGATTAGGAAAAGACAGGCAACATTTACAGGCCATTTTGTGAGGAAAGGGGAATTAGAGCACCTGGTCACAACAGGAAAGCTGGAGGGAAAGAGAGCACCGGGTAGATCCAGGGGAAAAATACTGGACGGACTTGTAGAGTGGCTAAGGACAGAGAGGGTGGAAGATGTGCTTGCGGCAACAAGAGATAGATACATATGGAGGGCCATGATCGTCAACGCCATGTGGCAGGGCACATGATGATGATGATGATGACACAGCTGGCTAGCGCAGGCCGGATTCTCTGGTGTCCATAACACCCTCATAGAGACGAGAAGCAGAAGACATGGGGACTGGAATCTCAGACCCAGAGACAGACTGGCACGTCAACTCACACCCTCTTCAAAACGATGACGGCCAGGGACGACAACAACAGCGATGTGACAGTTGGGTCTTCACCTCACCTATTGTTGAAGGTCCCATAGTAACAATGGAAACGACGACCCTCTTCAAAGACAACTGACGAAAACAACGAGACCCGTGACAAAT
>JAPXFY010000029.1:44735948-44738448 GCA_030674185.1 Monoplex corrugatus
AATCCGTGCCTCGCTCCAGATATCACGTCTCTGTCTTTAAAAGTCTGTGTCGGTCAATAAAGGAGGGATCTTGGCGTTTGTTCACAAGGGGGGTTCAACCTCCATTGATGTCTGTGTGTGTACGCTCCCTCATTTGCGTGTGTACACAGCTTTAATTGAGGAGAACTGTCAAACGCTGCCCTGCACTTGGTATAATGAATGAGTCCACCACGGCTTGTAGGCTACACACACACACACATGTGCTCATAAACTTCACGTCAGTGGACAGCCTCGTGCAGTTCGTCGTTCTGTTTTCTGTTAAAAAAAAAGAAAGAAGAATGCATTCAAATGCAGTGGTTATACATCAGTATACCACTCCGGGGAGAGGGGGGGGGGTCGAGGGGGGAGGGAGGGAAAGGAGAAATGTACTAAATAAATACTATCTTTGCACACTGCTGTGAAGTTATTATTATAACTGCTTTTTGTTATTATTTTTATCATTATTATTATTATTATCGTTATTATTATTATTATTATTATTATTATTATTATTATCATCATCATTATTATTATTATCATTATTATCATTACTATTATTTTATCATTATTATTATTATTATTAATTCATTGATGCAATATCTTTTGTAAAACGATAAAACGCATGACGTGTCTTAGTCATCATAATGAAAAGATATGTACATAATGAGATTTCTAGTATAACAGTATCATATCATAATCATCGTAAACCATGTTCTGTCAGTTTGACATAAAAGTCGCGAGAAATAATATCAGATATGCATGTATCTCCATTCCTCTCCCCTCTCCGTTTCGACACCTTGCCAGTGTGTGTGGTGTTCTGCGCAGGCTCAAGGAGTCTTGCCAGGAAATTGCTGACAGATTTGGGTGGAACGCGTATGGGACTGTCCGAGCGCGATGAATCTCTCTTCAACAATCTGCCAGCTCCACCTTAACCCTTTGACTCCCGCATTTAACCCTTTGAAACCTGCATTTAACCCTTTGACTCCTGCATTTAACCCTTTCACTCCTGCATTTAATCCTTTGACTCCTGCATTTAACCATTTGACTCCTGCATTTAACCATTTGACTCCCGCACTGAACACTTTGACTCCCGCATTTAACCCTTTGACCCCTGCACTTAACCCTTTGACTCCCGCACTGAACACTTTGACTCCCGCACTGAACCCTTTGACTCCCGCACTGAACCCTTTAACTCCTGCACTTAACCTTTTGACTCCCGCATTTAACCCTTTGACTCCTGCATTTAACCCTTTGGCTCCCGTATTTAACCCTTTGACTCCTGCATTGAACCCTTTGACTCCCGCATTTTAACCCTTTGACTCCCGCACTGAACCCTTTGACTCCCGCACTGAACCCTTTAACTCCTGCACTTAACCCTTTAACTCCTGCACTTAACCCTTTGACTCCTTCACTTAATCCTTTGACCCCGGCACTTAACCTTTTGACTCCCGCGCTGAACACTTTGACTCCCACACTGAACCCTTTGACTCCGTACTGAACCCTTTGACCCCCGCATTGAACCCTTTGACTTCCGCCCATAACCCTTTGACTCCCGCACTGAACCATTTGACTCCGCACTGAACCCTTTGACTCCCGCACTGAACCATTTGACTCCGCACTGAACCATTTGACTTCCGCCCATAACCCTTTGACCCCCACACTGAACCATTTGATTCCGCACTGAACCCTTTGACTCCCGCACTGAACCTTTTGACTCCCGCACTTAATCCTTTGGTTCCCGCACTGAACCCTTTGACTCCCGCACCGAACCCTTTGACTCCGCCCATAACCCTTTGACTTCCGCCCATAACCCTTTGACTCCCGCATTTAACCCTTTGACTCCCGCATTTTAACCCTTTGACTCCCGCACTGAACCATTTGACTCCGCGCTGAACCCTTGACTCCCGCACTGAACCCTTTGACTCCCGTACGGAACCCTTTGACTCCCGCACTGAACCCTTTGACTCCCGCACTGAACCCTTTGACTCCCGCACTGAACCCTTTGGCTCCCGCACTTACCCCTTTGACTCCCGCACATAACCCTTTGACTCCTGCACTTAACCATTTGACTCCTGCACTTGACCCCGGCACCCTATTCTTCGACTGCAAAAAAAAAAAGTTAACTTGACACCCTCACCCTATCTGCCAGCTTTCTGAAGGGAGCTGGTGGATAGGGTGAGGGAATCAAAGGGTTAACTTTTTTTGTTTTTTTCTAGCATGGTTG
Organism: Monoplex corrugatus; assembly: GCA_030674185.1. Lineage (NCBI taxonomy): Eukaryota > Metazoa > Mollusca > Gastropoda > Littorinimorpha > Ranellidae > Monoplex > Monoplex corrugatus. The sequence goes on from JAPXFY010000029.1 coordinate 44,738,191, forward strand.
GCAATGCAGGATGCTGGTGGGACAGGGTGCAGGTGTTAAAGGGTTAAACAACTTCTTGATTGGACTAGCCAGCTGCTGTCACAACTTCATGATATCCCATTAATTGAAACAACATCCCGGTCCTGCATTGACCGGTTGTGTCTGGAGGGCGTTTATAGAGGTTGTTTTTTTTCGCGCTCGGACAATCGCGTACATGCTCCACCTAAAATCTGCCAGCAATTATGTGGCAGACTCCTTGATTCTACTAAAAGCCCTATG
>JAPXFY010000029.1:44748448-44750948 GCA_030674185.1 Monoplex corrugatus
AGGGGATGGAGGAACGGAGGAGGAAGGCAAAGAGAAACGAAGAGATATACAGGAAGATCAACAAAGAAATCAGGAATAGGTGCAATGAAGCTAAGGAAGCTTGGCTGAAAACAAAATGCAAAGAAATAGAAGACCGACACAAAACGGATCCACAGGGTATGTACAGAAGAACTGAAGAAATTGTCCACAGGAAAAATACATGCACATTAACTGGCTGCTTAAAATCGAAAGATGGTACATTGATCATGGAAAAAGACAGAATATTAGATAGATGGGGAGAGTACATTAAAGACCTTTTTGAAGATGACAGAAACGAAGAACACATTATAAGAAAGAAAGTTGAAGGCCCACCCATAATGAAAGATGAAGTTAGAGCAGCATTGAAAAAGATTAAACCAGGAAAAGCCCCAGGACCACACAACATCACTACAATACAGAGATGATTGAAGCTCTGGAGGAATTTGGTATTGAAAAAATAACAGTCCTCCTAAATGAAATTCATGACACTGGAAAAATCCCCAAAGATATGTCAAAATCAATTTTCCTTGCACTTCCAAAGAAGACAGGGGTATAGAATGCGAACTCCATTGCACAATCAGCTTGTTGAGTCATGTAACAAAAATCCTTTTAGGAATAATCATGATGAGGACAAGGAATAGAATCAAAAGAGAAATAGCAGAAGAACTGTGCGGATTTGTGGAAGGGAAAGGAACTATTAATGCCATATACATCCTAAGAACAATCATAGAGAGGTCAATTGAGATGAATAAGGATTTGCATTTTTGTTGTTGTTGATTATACCAAGGCTTTTCGATCGAGTAAGACATGAAGAATTGATCAACTAACTAGAAAGACTCAATATTGATGGAAAAGATCTACGAATAATCAGAAATATGTATTGGGAACAAACAGCTGCGATGAGAATAGAAAATGATACAAGCTCTTTCCAAAATATCAAAAGAGGAGTCAGACAGGGTTGTGTTTTGTCACCAGATCTGTTGTCACTTTACAACGAAAACATCATGAGAAACCTAGAGGAAGACCCTAGATTAAAGGTTGGAGGAAAAATGATAAACACTATTCGATACGCAGATGACACCGTGCTAATTGCAGAAAATGAAAGGGACCTACAAAACCTTGTGACTATACTAGAAATAGAAAGCAAAGGTAAGGAGTTGGAACTAAACAGCAGGAAGACTGAAGTCATGGTGATCAGTAAAAAACATGAAATCCCCTCATGTAAAATAACAGCAAACGGCACAACCTTGAGACAGGTTGATAAGTTTAAATATCTGGGACCGATCATTTCACCAGACGGCAGTTGCACACTAGAAATAGCCAGCAGAATCAGTCAAGCCAAATCAGCATTCAAGAAGATGACAAGCATTCGTACCAACAAATGCCTATCAATTAACACCAGGATGAGAGTTCTTGAATGTTATATAGAACCGATAATGGGGAGGGACAACCAATGGGAGGGTACTTGGTGGGGAGTGGGGGAACCAATGGGAGGGAACCTGGGGGGGGGGGGGCGGAAGAACCAATGGGAGAAAATTTGGGTGGCTGGGTGGGTGGGAGAACCAAGGGGAGGGTACTTGGGAGGGGGAGAACCAAGGGGAGGGTATTTGTGTGTGTGTGTGTGTGTGTGTGTGTGTGATGTGTGTTGTGTGTGTGTATGTGTGTGTTGTGTATGTGTGTGTGTGTGTATGTATGTGTGTGTGTGTGTGTGTGTGTGTGTTGTAGTGTGTGTGTGTGTGTGTGTGTGTGTGTGTGTGTGTGTGTGTGTGTGTGTGTGTGTGTGTGTGTGGTGTATGTGTGTGCGTGTTCGTGTGTGTGTATGTGCGCTAGCAAAATAAAAACTTAACCCTTTGACTCTATAACTTAACCCTTTGCCTCTATCACCCTATCCATCAACTTTCTTAACCCTTTGACTCCCGCATCCTGTCCACCGGCATCCTGCATTATCAACCGAGCTAGCAAAGCAAAAATTTAACCCTTGACACCCTTACTCTGTCCACCAGCTTCCTTAACCCTTCGACTCCAGCGCCCCGTACAGCAGCATCCTGTATTGTCAACCGTGCTAGCAAAGCAAAAACTTAACCCTTTGACTCCCTAACCCTGTCCACCAGCTTCCTGCAAGGACTTAGATATAGCCAGAAATACATTACAAAAACAAAAACAAAAAGGAAAAAAAAAAAGAGTTGTTTATACGCCTTTCTGGATGAGTGCTGGTTTCAGATAGCCTACTTTTGGCTCCGCGTGACCTGGATGTTTCAGATAGCCTACTTTTGGCTTCGCGTGACCTGGATGTTTCAGATAGCCTACTTTTGGCTTCGCGTGACCTGGATGTTTCAGATAGCCTACTTTTGGCTTCGCGTGACCTGGATGTTTCAGATAGCCTACTTTGGCTTCGCGTGACCTGGATGTTTCAGATAGCCTACTTTTGGCTCCGCGTGACCTGGATGTTTCAGATAGCCTACTTTTGGCTTCGCGTGACCTG
>JAPXFY010000029.1:44755948-44760948 GCA_030674185.1 Monoplex corrugatus
CGTCTTACCCCTTTCCCTCATTGTTTTATATTCCTTGACCCTAAACAGTGTTAGATAACCTCCCTTCTCACTTCAGCTTGTTTGGGTCCGTTGTTGGACATAAGCCTTCCTCATCGCACGCCACTGTTGCCGGTTAACTGCTGTTCTGGTCCACTGTTTGTCGACCTCTGTTCCTTTTTTGTTTTTTGTTTGTTTTTTGTTTTGTTTTGTTTCTTCTTCGAGGGATCCAGTGTGTCGCTTTGGTGGTCCATCTGTTGTCAGATCTCCTAATGACATGACCAGCCCAGTTCCACTTTCTTTCAAAAACTGTCTATTATTTCTCGGACCTTCGTTTTTCCTCTTATCTATTCCGCCGTTTTCCGGTTCTTCCAGGTGATTCCCATCATGATCCGTTCATGGGCCCTTTGCATGGTTCGTAGTTTTAGGAGCTGACGTTTCATCAGGTTCCATGTTTCGGCTCCATATGTCACAGCCGGCGTTATGCATGCGTCGTACGCTTGGCGTTTTAATACAATCGGCATATCTTTATTTCTAAAGATGGCGCTTGCTCTATCTGATCGTAATGCCACGTCTGATCTCTTGTTCCTTAGAGGCTGAGTTCATCGATATATATACTGACCAAAGTAGATATAGTGATCGACTTCTTCTTTTGTGCGGTTGTCAACTGCGATCGTTTCGTCTTTGTCTTCCACATGGTCGTTACACATGATTTTAGTTTTCATGTTCATGCTCCATCCAATTTTTAAGCTGGTTTCGTTCAGTTCTACAACCATAACCCCCATTCACATTTTGGTAAACCAGAAGCCCCTCAAACAAAACTTCGTGAGCCAGAACAAACTTTTGCAACAGTGTTGTCTCAATAGAAATTTCTGAAACAATTACGTTGAGTGGATATAGTTCTGATTCTAGATGAGCTAGCACGTTAGATTTAATATTTCTCTATCTAAATTTTTTATTTATCAATCATGCAAGTGCACAGATAGTATACCACAGATAACGTTACTCAAAACTTCATGAGCCAGAACAAACGTTTTAGCCAATGTTGTCTCAACAGAAATTTCTGAAACAATTACGTTGAGTGGATATAGCTCTGATTTCTAGATGAGCTAGCACGTTAGATTTAATATTTCTCCATCTAAATTTTATATTTATCAATTATGCAAATGCACAGATTGTATACCACAGATAACTTTACTCCAAAGGTATTGGAAAATGGTATATGACACTCAGAAATACCTGTCATTCGTGTACACGTCATAATACCTTCATAAATGACTGGTTTCCCCACAAAGCACTGTTCAACATGTGGGGCGCCCTGTTGAATTAGCAAATCATGAGATTTTCACGGATATTCTGTTGTTTAAAAACAGACTTGGGAAACAAAGATATAATTGTTTCTTTTTGTATTCATTCGTATTGTTGGTATACCCATGCTAAGATTTCCTCGTATTCTTAAATGTGTATTGTTGTATGTTCATCATCATCATGTGCCCTGCCGCATGGCGTTGGCGATCATGGCCCTCTACATGCATCTATCCCTTGTCGCTGGAAGCACATCTTCCACCCTCTCTGTCCTCAGCCACCCTGCAAATCCGTCCAATATTTTCTCCCTGGGTCTACCTGGTGTTCTCTTTGCCTCCAGCTTTCCTGTTGTGACCAGGTGCTCAAATTCCCCTTTCTTCATAAAATGGCCCATAAATGTTGCCTGTCTTTTCCTCATCTTCCTTATCAATGATCTTCTTGTGACTGCCTCCATCAAGACTGTCTTGTTTGTTTTCTTTGCTGTCCATGGAACTCTCAACATTCTTCTTAGAAACCACATCTTGGCTGCCTCAATCTTGTTCTGGCTTTGCTTGCTGACTGTCCACGTCTCACAACCGTATTGCATTATCAGTTCTATATAACATTCAACAACTCTCTTCCTGATGTTTGATAGGCATTTGTTGGTAAGAATGCTTTTCATCTTCCTGAATGCTGTTTTGGCTTGGTAACACGTAGTCTAGGTAGGGCTTCAGGACCTGGCCAGTTCATGGGTTTATGTGCAGGCTTAAGGCATGTGCCACAGTAACCATGCACGTGGCACCTGTGACGTTAATGCATATGGAATTCATTCCGAGCGTGGAGACACCTTGAGAAACTGAAACTGAAACTTTGGCTTGGCCAATTCTGCAGGCTATTTCTGATGTGCATCTGCCGTCTGGTGAGATGACTGTTCCCAGACATTCAAACTTACCAACCTGTCGTATATTATGCAAAGGAAAACCAGATATATCAACATGATAAGATCAATTCAGTGAATCCCACCCCTACTTTTTTGTTTGTTTGGTTGTTTTTTTGCTTATTCTTCGTCACATAATCATTCTAACCGCCGCAAGTGTGTGTTGCATGTACGTAATGCATATGAATGTGGTACAAGTTTTTATTTTTTTGTTTGTTTGCTGTTGAATCCCCCCATCCCACCCCAACTGCATTTATCTGTTGTGTCTGTGTGTTAGTTTACATGTTAACTTGATCGTTCACATAGCAATGCTTATCTGTTTTATCTCATTGTTTGCATCAATATACACAGCAATACTTACCTGTTTTATCTCACTGTTTACATCAATATACATAGCAATGCTTACCTGTTTTATCTCACTGTTTACATCAATATACATAGCAATGCTTACCTGTTTTATCTCATTGTTTACATCAATATACATAGCAATGCTTACCTGTTTTATCTCATTGTTTACATCAATATACATAGCAATGCTTACCTGTTTTATCTCATTGTTTACATCAATATACATAGCAATGCTTACCTGTTTTATCTCATTGTTTACATCAATATACATAGCAATGCTTACCTGTTTTATCTCATTGTTTACATCAATATACATAGCAATGCTTACCTGTTTTATCTCATTGTTTACATCAATATACATAGCAATGCTTATCTGTTTTATCTCATTGTTTACATCAATATACTTAGCAATGCTTACCTGTTTTATCTCATTGTTTACATCAATATACATAGCAATGCTTACCTGTTTTATCTCATTGTTTACATCAATATACATAGCAATGCTTACCTGTTTTATCTCATTGTTTACATCAATATACATAGCAATGCTTACCTGTTTTATCTCACTGTTACATCAATATACTCAGCAATGCTTACCTGTTTTATCTCATTGTTTACATCAATATTTTTGCTTCAGGAAAAGTACCAAAAAAAAACAACAAAAACAAAAAAAAAAGTTTCACATGCCATGCTTAAATCTATTCCGTCAAATTGCAAGGCAGTATGTTCGCCTCTAAGCCTAACACACGTCTGCCGTTATCAGAACATTGAATATTGATAGGGGTTTCCTCAAGTCTAATGTAATTAATCCTTGCCAGTTATTTATGCAGTGCATTCATTAATCTTCTGAATGGTCGTGAAGCTACGTGCAGCAGATTGTGTTGATGCGTTCAGCCACTTTAAGAGCTTTTCATTATCCTTCCCACCAACCACCCCCACCCCTGCATCACATAAACACACCAATGCCACACTCAGACATCAAACACACACACACACACCTAGCATACGGCAAAAACACTCAAAACATCGAACATACACACACACATTTTTTTATTAACCTTTTTCCCCCTTCACACACACACACACCACAACTTCAGGCACTAATTCCCCTCACACACACACACACATACATACACACACACACACACACACACACTCAAGAGGAACACAAAACAAAAACTGGAAAACAAAAAAGGCCATTTAATGTTTGCATCAGTCCACATTACAAAATTGAAAGAAAGAAAAACAAAATCAGGGCAGTGAATTTGCATGAAGAGCAGAAGAGAAGAAAACAGCAAATCAAAGAAGTCGGGGACAGGGAGGGTGTAAAGCAGACAGACGGAACGGCACAACTGACAGACACTCGAACAGCAAAGCCACACAGGTAAAAGCCGATACACAAACAAAAGGAACTGGGATGTGCATGATCAAACAAGACCCACTTTTTGGTCCGAACTCTGCACCAGTCTTTGTTTAGTTAAAGCAAACATAGGTATTCACTTACAGGCCCAACAGAGGGAAGGAAGGGTGGTGTCCCTTGATTTGGTATGACCTTTCATTTGACAGAATAAACTGTCTGCTGTGAAATACAGCACAAAACAGAAAGAAATCTTCAAGAAGAACAACGCAACAAAATAAAATACAAAGGACAAAAAATATATATAAAAAATGGGGGGGGGGGGGGGGGGGGGAGAAAAATGCACTACTGGGGGTTGAGGAGTAGCCCAGGAAACAGTTTTCTTTATTTTTATTTTCTCTCTCTCTCCCCCCCCCCCTCCCCCCTACACACACCTTCTGTTGTCTTCCTCAAAAGTTTCTGTTTTGCTTTGTGTTTAACCCTTTGACTCCCGCACCTTACCCACCAACTGCAAAAACTTAAACTTTTCGATACCCTCATCCTATCCACCAGCATCCTGCAGGAAGCTGGCGGATAGGGTGAGGGAATCAAAGGGTTAAGTTTTTGCTTTGCTAGCATGGCTGACAATGCAGGAAGCTGGTGGACAGGGTGCGGGAGTCAAAGGGTTAAGACCACAGAGTAGCCTACATTCTGTAGAGTACAAGGTCTATTTTGTTCGCCTGTTTTTGTCTGTCTGTCCGTCTGTCGGGTCATGCCAATGCAAGGGAGACAAACCTTCTTTTCCCTCCTTTGGGGGCTATGACAATATGAACAGGTCTACTCTTTGCTTTACTGGGCAAACAAGTCCTTGGTAGTCGTACTCTTTCTTTACAAAACACCTGTGCTTGTTGAGTCAGGTAAAATCATGCATTCCACTTCTCTCTTTGTGCTTCCGGCTTCCATTTAGATTTACTGATTAATTCAATGATGGCAGTCCAAGTTGATTTAGATTATGACACAAATGACGAAGGGTATAAAAATGTATCAAAAACAAAACGAAATAGAATTTGAAAAAAAAAAATCCAAACATCCACATTC
>JAPXFY010000029.1:44765948-44770948 GCA_030674185.1 Monoplex corrugatus
ACTTGCGCACAGATCCATAGATTTTTTTTTCATTTTCAGACACAGTTTCAGTTATATTGTCATGCGTAGTCGGTCATCACTCGCCCAGCAAAAAGCTGGGACAGCTGCACAACCAACCACTGGGTCTGACAAGGACCTTAGGAAAGGCAGAGACACATCCAGCTTGGTGACTTGACAGGACTTTGGTAAGGAACTTTTCATCATAATTATTGAGGATGGCAACTTGTGTTCCCCAACACTTTGTGTCGCCCAGCCCATAGTGTTGACATATGTTCAGATCTACTGTATTGACAGTTTTTGTCCAAGTGTTTGTTAGTTCTGTGACATTCTCATACATATGCATGCACACATCAAATGTACACATCCACATGAATACGAGTCGGCAAGAGTTCTTCGCATCATGCGCCTTTGCACACTCACACACTTACATAAGAGTCGCAATAATACTCACACACCTACATGATGAAGTGTCCATTTCACATCTTGTATGTAAGCTTGCTTACATATTGTGTACGTTCTCCGCATTACTCACAGCATCAGCAGATGTATATGTGTCCTTTTCACTCTACTGTACAACTATGCACTCGCATGAACATTTTGCTCTTACAAGGACTTCATACGAATACATATGTATGCAATCATGTGTCATTTAAAAAAAAAAAAAAAAAAAAACAAGAAAGCATTATACATAGGCAAATCTGTTGTAAGTTTAAGTGGCTTATCCCTCTGTCTCCTTCACCCAGTCTGCCAGTTTTCTGCATTATCAGCTACGCCAACAAAGCAAAAACTTATTGCTCTGTCTCCCTCACCCTATCTATCAGCGTCCTGCTGTGAACGACGAAACCCTTTCACTCCTTGACTCTATCCACCAGCTTCCTTCAGGAGGAAAGGGTAAGGGTGATGAAAGGGTTAAGTTTCTGCTGCTGGTAGACACAGCGAGGGAGTCAATGGGTGAAAATGAATGCATACATGTATGCGAGCAAAGCGTGATGTTGTGGATTCTGGAGGAGGCCCAGTGGATATAAAAGCACCAGCCTTGGAAGTGAGAGAAACCAGAGGCATGCTCTTCAAGTGAAGGTTAAACCAACAGGGGTTCACCCCACCCCCACCAGACCTTGAGTGGTGGTCTACATACCAGTCCTTCAGAGATCATGAATGGAGGTCTCATATGCAGCAGGCAGTTAGCACATGTAAAAGAACTCATAGCCACAAAGAGGTTGTCCCTGGCAAAATTCCACAGAAAATCCACTGCCAACCAAACCAATCCAATCCAGTGCATTCACACATGAGCCAAGTGAAGATTTCATGTGGTCTACATGAATGCATAAATAATACACATGCAGATCAGTAGACAAATCACACTGTAGTAACCATACATCCTCTTTGCTTATTCTCCCCTTCCTTCTCATCACTCTCTTGCCCTCCTCCTGCACCGCTCGTTAAATACGACTGTCTTCTCCTCGCCAACAACATTTCCGTTTTGGTCAAATGTTTGTTTGTCACTGAACCTTTCTTCTGTGCTGCTGACGACGAAGATCCCTCTGCAGAACTTTCCGAAGATGGCTCTGAACTTGACGCCGTTGTCGTAACCGCAGAGGCAGCGGTTGTCGTGACAGCCGCTGTTGCGACAGAAGGGGGCGGGCTGTAGTTGAAAGGAGCAACAGGAGCTATGATAGCGGAGCTGCTGGATTTGTTAGCAGTGGAAGAAATGGATATCACTTCTGTTGATGTTCCAGTTGAGGCTGTGACCGTTTTGGTTGCCGTTTCCACAGGTGATGATTTTTTACTCTTTGAAGCGTCTTTAGAGTTTTTGGAGAAGAATTTGAGGCCAGCGAAAGTTGATTTTATGCTTTTGGCGACAGATTTTCTTGTTTTGGTTTTCTTTCCAGTCGTGGTAGAAGCATTAGTGGCGAAACTGGCATCGCTCATGGCACTTTCGTCAGGACCTTTGAGCCATACACTCCCATCATTCGGTCTTGCCAAGGATTCGTTCTGACTTTCATCAGCTGCTGTGAGAAACGAACACATAGATCGACAGGTTTCATCAGCATTAGGCAGTGGTAGAGTGACATCCCCTTGCTTGACAGGGCGAGTTTTCCTACGCCAAGTGCTGCTGTCAATTACATTCGTAGTCACAGACAGAGAGTGTGTGTCAGAGGCGGCAGTTTCATCCAATGATTCTGCTGAGCATGCCCCCATTGCTGCTGCTGCTGCTCCTTGTGAATCAAGGTCTGGTTCATCATGGATGTACGCCTCATCTAGATTTACTTCTTTTCTGTTCATCTCTGCTTCCTCAACTGCCATCGATGGGTCGCAAAGTTCCAACATTCCTTCGCCAGACGACGTTGCAGGATCCTGATCTTCACTACTCTGATGGGCAGATTCAGCTGGAAACTTGTCGTATGTAGATGACCTTGGCAAAATCTCCATACTGCTTTCACGACTTTCAAACTCTTCCCCAGAGGAATGAGATGTCGCTGATGCACTCTTTTTGACGAACGTGAGTGACGAGATGGACATGTTGCGAGCAGACGCAGGAAGACTGGATGATTTTGTTTTCGGTCTGCAAGGGACTGTAAAGGATCCTTCTTCCATAGACACTGACCTTTCAACACCCTCTTCACCCCTTTTTTCCACAAACTGGCAATTTTGCTTCCCACCTCTCTCTTCCCACCTCTCTTTGCTTCATCAGCGCGAAACTGTGAAGGATTAGAAGATCGTCGACCGCCAGGGGTGGTGGGTCTTGAAGAGTCGCTGCTTCGGCGTATGCTTGCGTTGCTATCAGACTTTGGGATACTTTCTCCCTTAGTGGTAGGTTTTCTAGTGGTGACGCCACTGCCTTTGTTTAACGAGCTTCCACTGTTGGTTTTTGAGAGGTTGGACCCACTGTTCGTTTTTGTCAGACTAGACCCGCTTCCTGTTTTACGTAAGCTAGAGGCGCTGCCAGATTTACTTACATCAGCTCTGGCTGGGAGGTTGCTTCTCGCAGTCCCTGTGCTAGATTTTGGAGAGGCCCCAGTCACTGCTTTTGTGGTTATGCCTGTTCTTGGTGATGATGATGATGTTGCAGATTGTGGTCTTGCAATGTTTGACGGTCTGGGTTGTGGTTTGCTAGACGGTGCTGCAGCAGTGCTGGTCAACTTTTTCGAGGCAGGAGTTGTATCTTTGGTAGTACGTGGAATTTGTTTCCCTGAAGCAAGACTGCTTCCCCCTTCCTTGGTTCTATCTGATGTAAAGTTTAGAGAATCCAACGCTTTTGACCAAGCTTCCGGCGGACTTCCTGTTGAGTTTCTCTGGGCGCTACCCAAGGAGCCACCCGAATTTCGCTTCTGAGGCTGAGAGCGACCTCGACTTGCACTGCGAGCTCGAAGCCGAACATTCACTGACCCTTGACCAGTCGGTGATTCTTTTACAAATGTTGCTTGTTTGGTCGGAGGTTTATGGGCTTCTCCACTTGATTCTCGACCTCGGACATTTGTCGCAGATGGAAGTCGAGATGGAGGAGTATTACCTCCTTTGGCATTGGTTCTGGGTATGGCAGAAGCTTGTCGAGGACTAGAGGTTGAAGTTTTGACTGCAGCTGCAGTTTGTGTGTTGGGGTTTTTGGCTGTTCTGAGGTTACCTGGAGGGGATGTTTTTGGAGCGGGGAGATTAGATTTACTGCTTGAAGGAGTTGCAGTAGTAGACATAGAACGAGGTGAAGTCTTCTTTGGAACTCCGACATTACTGCTAGTGCGTCCCGCCGAATTTGGTGTGGATCGAACATTACCAGCAGTGCTGCCAGCAACCCGGGAAGAATTTGAACCTGAACTGTTAGGGCGGGAGTTTGCACTGCTAGTTCCACTGCCTGGTCGTGGTTTTCCCGTGTCTGTTTTCGGCACCGTTTTGAGGGCTCCCGGGGAAGCTTTTGTGTAGAGGGGTTTCCGTCTTCCTTGTAAACCTTTCCCATCATCATCTTTGGACGCTTTTTGGCCAGGAAGTTTGGTTCCCGGTTTAGCAACTTTTGTGTTGGTCGAGGTCGTTTCTGACTGTGAAGCTTGAGAACAAGACCGTTCACTCAGTTTTTCAGAATTGGTTGACCATGAAACCGACACTTCTGACGCTGTATCTGACGTATAGTCATTAGATACGAGGGATAAAGTCTCGTTCTCGATCAGCATATCATCATCAAGAGCGCTTCCTGTCATATCTCGTTTTGTGACAATCTCAGACACGATAAGACTGGCATTTTCTTGCAGCAAACGTTCATCTTCTGCAGAGATTTCATGCTCAAATGAAGTATGGGAGTTGTCTTCTCCTGTCACATCTTCTTGATTGAAGGTAGTGTGTTCATTGACAAAACCAAGCCTCTCCTCCAAATCATCTTCATATCGGGTCTGAAACCCTTCACTAGGAACCTGTTTTTCTTTCCTCCTATTTTCCATGACAGTCACGTTTTCAGCATCGTTGGACATTTCTAGAACAGTTTCATCCCGATCTATGTCATCGTCTTCTGCACCTTCCTTTTTTTTGGGTACAGCACGAGCTCCATCGTCACATACAGATTTTTCACTATCTGCTTTTTCAACTGAGCTGTTTGATTCGCTGAAACTAGTGATCATGGCAACCTGTGGTTGGGCTGGGACTGGTGTGGGAGGGACGGGGTTTTGCTCTGTGAGACGGTTATCAGAAGACGCTGGAGGGCCCATGTGGATGACAGAGGTGGAAGGGGAGGGGGTGTAATGTGATGCAGAGTTGCTGCTACTGGCACTGCTGTCCCCTCCACTGCTTCCAGTCGACTGGGTGATTCGGTTGTGGATGTTTTTCTGCATTTTCAACCCCTGGCTGTCTCTCTCGTCTGCTCCTCTCATGGCTTCTGATGAAGTTTGACGTTTTTTACGCCAGTTGGACAATCGTGATGGTCGTCCTTGCTGGTGTTCATCGTTGACTTCAAGGTCCAAAGCGTCGGAGCAACTGCGCGTCATCAGTTTATCTCCCAGGTCCGCCCCACCTTGAGTCTG
>JAPXFY010000029.1:44775948-44888448 GCA_030674185.1 Monoplex corrugatus
ATGAGGTTTGGTACAGCTGAGTAGGAAGTTGTTTTTATCAGCAGTCAGCTTCTCACGCACAGTTTCTGTTTTCTCCAGATAAACTCTTAAATGAGTTACAAGACACAATTTTGGATTTGTTTCATATGGCATAATATCTGCCGGCTCAGTATGGAATCCTGGTCTAGATTGCTTATGTTTATTCGTAAACAAAATGGTACATTTAGAGTTGTGAAATCTTATGTCAGTTGCCTGCAATAAATGCAACGTCTGACCCCTTTGTCCTGTGACTAAAGCTAACAACATACACATGCGCAGGGTAAGCTGTTTTAAAGTCATTTCTTCCACAGCTGGTAAGGAACTAAGGTACCTTAATACTACCCCCACATCCCAAGTACTATGATATTTTGGCAGCGCAGGCCTCTGTTCAAAAACACCTTTTACAATCCTACACACATCAGGGTGAGCTCCAATGGTTTTGCCGTCTACTAAGGGTATATAGGCTGACAAAGCACTTCGTGCAGTATTAATTGCACTATAACTTGCTCCTTCAGAAAACAACATAGCTAAAAAATTTGCAACATCTGCGGGCAAAGGGGACAACACTTTGATATTATTTGCAATTGCAAAACGTTTCCATTTTGTAATGTAGCAATTGTATGCAGCTTGTGTCGCCAGTCGCCAAGAATTAACGATTAAGGTAAGCTGCTTGGTCCGAGTATCCGAGCTGTTCATATCTGCTCCGGATACCCGACATGCCAGTAATTTCAAGGTCTTGTTCTGAAGCAAAGGATGTTGACGGTGGGGTTGGCTGGGTAGGGTCAGCAAAGACGCATGGCTTTTCAATAGGACGGGTTCCGCCTGTAGCAGGGACTGCAACACCGGCCACCAGACTTGTGTCCTCCAATATGGGACGATCATCACTCCTGTGCTGCCTTCTTGTTTTATCTTTTGAAGCACACGGGTAACGACACTGAAAGGGGGAAACGCGTAAAACTTGTTACGTTTCCATGATAGAGAGAATGCGTCTATGGCATGCGCCTCTGGGTCTGGGCGAAATGCAACATACCGCTCACATTGCCTGTTCAACCTAGAAGCGAAAAGGTCAATGTCAATGTCCGTCTGTAAGACGGTCAGCGCTCTTCTCAGCTCTGCGCTATCAAGCCTCCATTCAGCGTCAAGGTTCATCGCCCTGGATTCCACATCAGCAGCCGTATTCTGACGACCTGGAATATGTGCTGCGGATACATAAATATCATGTCCAATACACCATTCCCAGATTTTGAATGTGATGTCATTGCATGCGCTTGAGCGACTGGTCCCCATATGGTTTATGCATGCAACAGCAGTTGTGTTATCCAGCATAATTCTCACGTGTTTTCCTGTCAAACAACATTCAAAGCTTTGTAATGCAAATAATGCCGCTTTCAGTTCCAAATAATTAATATGGAATTTTGCTTCATCAGGCAGCCACTGCCCCCCAGACGTAACACCATTACATGCAGCCCCATAACCAGTGAGAGACGCATCAGAAGTAACAACTATGTCTGGTTCTGTCCGCTCAATAGTGTTGTATGCCCCAACAACATTATCAATCCACCACTGCAGCTCCGACTCAGCGGAAGTGGACAAAGACACCTGCTGATCAAAATCACCGTGATGCCGTTCCAGTGCAACCTTTTTGTCCTTTTCAAGTAGGTAGGTCCACCCCAAAAATTCAAAATTTTTGTTTGTTCACATAAAGAGAAAAACTTAATAGCAATTGAAAGACAACACAACACTGAATATCTCTGCCAAATTTTATCTTCCTATCAATGATAGTTCAAGAGTTATGAGCATTTAAAAATGCAAGAAAATGGCACAATTTAGCGATTTTAACGAAACACCATTTTTCTGGCTTGATAAATGGAGAATGAATACACAGACACAGCTGAAAATGATAAAACCAAAACTATATACTACTTACTGTAAGAATAATTTTTTCCAGGGGTAGGCAAGCCATAGTTTTTCATCCAGATCACTTCAAAAATGAGGAAAAACACATTTCTCGCAGGCGGAAAAAGATGACATGAGAGAGAAATAACACCAAATAGTAAACAAGCCATATCTCAACAACTACTGATGCTACAGACTAATTTCAAGTACCCTTTTGCTCAGAATAAAGAGTAGAACTTGAATTTCACATCCACAGGCTTCAAAAGAAGTTCTAAAGTAGTCAAAACTATCCTGAAACACAACCAGTTTTTACATATGGAAATCATGGCAAGTAATGTTCGCAAATGGCTCATACAGTACACCTAAGCCCCCAAGCTTGAAATACACCACAGAAAAAACTAACAGTAGCTTGAAATACACCACAGAAAAAAACTAACAGTGTTTTCTAGTGTATTTGGACCAGGAGAGCTGCAGCTTCTTCCAGTCATCGCTGGTCAGACACCACGTCCGGCCTACAGATTTCATATGGAAATCACTGAAAAAAATGTACCGTGAGCTCAGGTTATTTTCAATGTCACCAGACTCAGGCCACTTAAATACATTTGCAGAACCTCTCTGACTGAGGAAAGTCACTGCAGCTGTATTTCCGTCTTTGATGCTTAGCACTTGGCCAATGTAGTAGCAAGGCTCTCCTCGCTCATCACTGTAAAACGCAGCAACAGTCTGTCCAGGCCCATTGAACTTGAAGTCCATGCCATCCTGTTGCTCTTCCTCGTCTTCTTCGTCCTGATGCTCTTCCACAAGTGCTTCATCCTGTTCTTCTTCATCCTGATCTTGTCCTTCATCCTGATCTTGTCCTTCTTCTTCCTCCTCTTCAGACTCGTATTGTTGTCTTGGTTGGCGATGTCGCTGGAGGGCCGCCATAAACTCTACATCCCCCTGGGACCTCACTTGCTCTCCTAGGTCAGACAAGAGACTGTCAACAAGATCTTGGAGCTTGCCCGTTACCTTTAAATGCTTGGCCACAAAGAATTCCTTCCGATACCGGATTTGGGTTCTTTTCCTTCAACACCAGCAGCTGCAGGAGAAACCTGTTGTTGAACTGGATCTCGGGCAATTTGGGTGGTCTACCCGGCCCTTTCTGGTCAAAACGAGCTAGCAACGCTGTCAGCTGGTCATCATCTGATAAAAACATCAAACTTGCGCTTAGAATCGAGAAGAAAACACGTTAAAGAAAGCGAAACTACACAATCTAGGAAACCGGAAGTGAAGAGTTGTCTTTCCATAACAACTTTCGCGATCTCATTGCCGAAGAATAAATCTCAAGATCATAATAAAAAAACAAACATCGAGCCAATATAAAAAATAATTGAGTCTTTGAAACACATTTCTTTCAATCCATTTCATCAACAGTACAAAATACGTTGAGATATTTCAGTATTTTCCAGCCAACTCAAGTCACTCAACACAAAGTTCGCTTTCTTAGCGCTACTCGTATGCAGGTGCCCTAGAAACATTCATTTCATTCATTTCCTCTCAAGAAACAAAAGCGAAAAGTTTGCAAAGGCAGCGTAAACATATAAAATTATTTAAATATGATATTTACTTACCGACTAATTGGCGAATTCTCGAATCACAAGACGATAATCCAGGCGAAGAGCAGCGCTCGCTCAGGCTGCCTGACGCAGCCGCCATCATGCACTCGAGAGCGGCACTCGGCTTCGATTCACATTGTTCCAAACAAAAGCGCGTCAAAGTGCAGTCGTCTGCGATTTCAACAGTGCACTTATTAAAAACTTCAAAGTCTAAGCTTCAATTTGATATAAAAATTGAAGCATCTTGATAAACAGTTCCGAAGATATCGGCTCTCAGAAAAGTTCCTTGTTTTCAACTCGCGATATCAAATGGTTCTTACAAGGCTGTCTGCACAATAAATAGACCAATGGAATCGCTGGAAATTGGAGTTTCCAAGGACGCTAGTTCTAAAAATAGACACAGCAACACTGCGAAGCGATCGCCGTGTTTCTGACCACACTCGTTTTGAACGCGCTGACGCAGTGTTAGTCATGGCGGCTCGGGTCGGAGCAAAGACAACAGCACCCGCATTGTTTAACCATGAAGCGCTTCAAAGTTTTATATTTTATTGTAAAACAAACAACACAGTGTTGTAGAGCAGAAAACAAGCTTTATTTCAGTATATTTTTTAAACCATTTACTCAACATTTTAAGCAATATAAAGAGGATCAAAAATACACTCAAAATGCTCACAGCAAGCCGATGCTGACTGCTGCCACTGCAGAAGCGGACCTATCTATTTCAAGGCTCCGATAATGCAAGGGTCCATATTTAACTGCAGGAAAAGCAGCTACTATTTTCCCTATCATTTTTGCTAGGTCCCTAATTTTCAAAGTTTTCTTCTTCAAAATTGCCCTCGCATTCTCTGCCAAGTTCAGTGCCTTCTCAGGCGTCAAGGATACTGTCATAGACCTTGAGTCAATAACCATACCCAAGTACTGTATTTTCTGTGTAGGTTCAAAGACTGATTTGTCCGGGTGAATAATAAACCCCAACGAACGCAAAAGTTGCACTGTATCAGCAATATTATGTAAGCAACCATCATAGGTACTACTGATAAGTAGGGAATCGTCCAGAAAAGAAGTGGAGATATGTCCTCTTTCCTGTAGGGTGGCAAACACTGGTTTCAATAGTTTTGTAAATTTCCTGGGAGCAATAGCTAACCCGTTCGGTATAGCGTTATATTCATATAATTGTCCTCTCCAATAAAAACTGAGGAATCCTTTATATTCTGGATGAATGGGTACAGAATAATATGCATCTTTCAAGTCTATGGAAGCCATAAAACAGTCTTGTGTGATCAGTAACAGCGCAGACGGAAGAGTGTCCATTTTGAAATGGTGATATTTTAAATGTTTGTTCAAATCCTTTAAATTAAGAATCATTCTTTGATTTCCATCCTTTTTCGGACGAGTAAAAACAGGTGATAAAAATTTCTCATGTGTTTTACTACAAACTGAAATAACTCCTTTATCTTTTAACTTTTGGACTTCTATATCAATTATCTCTGTTTCTGTTTCATTTAACTGTTTTTGTTGTCTAATAAAAGACAACTGAGATACTGGGCAGTTAAACTCTAATTGAAGACCTTCCACTGTCTGTATAATCTCTGAGTCTGATGTCAACTGTTTCCAATTTTCAACAAAATATTGTATTCTGCCTCGGAAAAGGACGCCTCCTTTTGTAGGGCGTTAGGTTTTCAGTGTGTGGAAGGCCAGCAAGGGGAACAGTGTGGGCGGGGCTTACCACTAGAGGGTCCGGCACCGCGGGCCTTACTTCTTGCCGCTCTGGCCGTACGATTGCCTTTGCTTGCCGCCGAACTGCGGCCTCGTCTGGGTTCGCCTCCACTGTTGGCGCCAGTTCGGCTGTCCTAAAAAAGGTCACCTGTCCCCTTGTTGAGCCTGGTGCCTGAATCTCTTGCGGGCCTGCCAGCCGCTGGTGCCAGCCACAGCCGCACCCAGACTTTCCATGGCACGCACGTCCTTGAGGGAAGCGGTCAAGTTATCTCCAAAGAGATAGCCGGTTATGGGGACCGTGTCCGAGCATAGGCCAGCTAGGTTTCTGTTTAAACACGGCCGAATGGCAACTCTACGCCTAAGGGAAATGTCCACCGAAGCGTGGCCAAGAAGAAGCAGGGCATTCGCATGCATGTCCGTAACGGACTTCTTTAATACTTTGTCAATTGGTTTACCACCTCTTGCCGCTTTTAGTAGTAACTGCGTGGAATTAACCACAGCCGTGGCTGCTTTAACAATAGCGCGCTGGGTTGTGACCTGCTTTAGGTCAGCCTTGCGCGCTTCCCCGGCATCTTCTTCCATACTTCGGGATTCACCATGGGGACTTTAAGCTGCTCACAATTGCTAGGAGTTACAATTTTGTCAAAGACTTCTTTCAACTTTTCATCTGTTCTTTTCTTATCAAAACACTTTTTGACTACTTCGGCCAGCGAGCTCTGCTTCAATCTCTTTCAAGGTCATCATCAGAGCATGTAATGGACAAACTATCTACATCATCATCATCGGTAATTTCGCCATCCGAAGAAGACAGGTCTCTTTTCCTTTCAGTGGAATCTCGGTCAGGGCTGTCCCGGTCAAGGTCAATTCGCGCATACCGTGCCCTCTCAGGGGAGTGGTCCTGCGCGACTAAGCGCGCGCGCAATCTCTCTCTCAGGAGAGTTTTGGCGCCTCTTTGCCCTCTCAGGGGCGCGCCCTCGCACCTGGGTCTTAGCTGACAAAAAATTGTTCATCATGTTTTCTAGTTTTTTCTCCAGGCGCGCTTCTAAACTTCTAAATAAGTCCTCCGCCGACTCAGCGGCTTTATGGACAGCAGGCGAACTGCTTCCTGCCCTTTCATTGTCCGACTCCAAAACATCGTCGGCTTTATTATCCGTGCTCATCATTAACGACTGATGACAGTAAAAAGCAATAAGAAGGGGTTACTCATGTGTCTTTTCAGCAACAAGATGCACACCACATAAATTCCACTTACAGAAATACATACAATCCACTCGAACACACGCACTTCATCCACTGTCGTCCAACTGTGTAAAGAAGGTTAAGTATGGTAGCAGCGAAACTCTGGCACCACCGACCTAGACAAGCGTCAGCGTCCAACTGACCTGGATAGCATCGCACGCCAATACTTATGTCACGTCTCATGTGACTTCGCCTGACCAAAGCAACAGGCGAATAATAATCGTGTTACTTACCAAACTACTGAAGTTTGGTATCATGTGAACAACATCAATTTTCAGAACTGTACCACTCCTAAGAGAAAGTACATAAGACTTTATCAAACACATACAGGTGAATGGACCAGCAAGGCAGAAAATGATAGGAAGAAATGACAGAAAGCTAAGAAACAAGGCAGAAAAAAAGAAAAGAGGAAATTTCTAGCAGAGAATTTCCAGACTGTTCAAACTGAAAGAGGCCCTGGCATCCCCACGGGGGGACCCAAACCTAAGGTGGAGATCCCAGACAAACTGAATATTGTACCTGGACTTCTCACATCCTAGCTCAATAATTTACCCACAAGGTGACATAACACACACTCCATTTATAGCAATACGCAAATACAAACCTATGATCACGATCCACCAGAGCAGTTTTCAAAGTCACAGCAGCATTTTTGTTTTCAATCACGGAAACCGCCATGTCCCCGGATTCCGATTCATCGATACTTTGCAGCAAAGCTGATCTCCCTTGTTCCGCCACAGTGTCTCTTGCTTCGCTGCTATGTAAAGAGCTAAGGGAACTTACTCTCGAGAAACATACTGGAGTTCCTTCCTCACAGTATGTTTTTACCTGAAAGGAAAAAAAATGGTCATTTTTGGTGAATGGCACATAACAGTCTGTGTGTGTGTGTGTGTGTGTGTGTGTGTGTGTGTGTGTGTGTGTGTGTGTGTGTGTGTGTGTGGTGTGTGTGAGAGAGAGGAGAGAGAGAGAGAGAGAGAGAGAGAGAGAGAGAGAGAGAGATAGACAGACAGACACAGAGACAGGCAGAGACAGAGAGAAGGAAAGAATGTGTGTTTGAGTGTGTGCGCATACATGTGTGTGTGTATGTATGCATGTGAGTGTGTATGTATGAGTGCGTGTGTGCATGCATGCGCACGCATGTGTGTGTATATGTGTGTGTGTGTGTGCGTGCGTGCGTGCGTGCGTGCGTGTGTGTGTGTGTGTGTCCTGGGCTCTTCAGAAAGCCTAAGACATATATCCTCTTCCAGACATTTCAATAGGACAGTCAGTCATCACATTAAAGTCACCATATACACATATATACATGGGAGAGATTAATTTATTGGTATGGTGCTTGAACTTGAAGACTAGAACACTGCAAACCGATTCTACGGATAAGACATCCGAGACCGTTCACCCCCTCCTAACATCCTAAAACAAGCAAACACACACACACGCACGCACGCACGCATGCACACACACACACACACACACAAAGCTTTAGGAAAAGTCACAGGCCAGAGCTGTTCAAGCTGACAAGCAGTAAACATCATCACTCAGAATCTTGGAAGCAATCTAAGCAAAAAGTAAGTACTAAGCTTGCACAACAACTCATTTGATCATTACTAATTATGAAGCTGATTGTATATTCTATTAAGAACAAACAGTAAGAGATCGGCAGTATCTTTTTGTTTATCAATTTATCTTTTCATGTTTGTTTTTTGCAAAGTCAGATATTTTCCCGAGTTCCAATACTTCTAAATATATGAATAATTCAACAGAAAAATTCAAGACAATTCCCTGTATCATTGCATCATGAATAATAAGATATTTTCTTCATTCAATCTCCCATACCCACAAAAATGTCTGACAGAATCCCTTACATTTTTACGAAATGTACCTCTGAGAACATTACCTATTTTGATTTCTCGTACCTGATCAGGGGGAAGACTATCATCATCACCATGAAATGACTGCTGCTGTGACGGCTGTGAAGAAACCAAATCTCCTTTGCGATGACCACCAACAGAAACAGCTGAAGCAGAAGCATTTCCGTAACGATGCTGCTGCGGGTGAGCCAGATGAGCAGAGGCGCATGTGGTTGAACCAGCAGCCGGCCGCAGGGTGGATCCCGTGTGACCGGAGCTACTGTTTGCAGGAGTGTCCTCACACTCTCCATATTGTGCGCTAAAATTGTGAAGCTCGTCGCCATCTTCGTCGAGGGTTGTTTTGGCACCGGCGGCGTTTTGGCGACGGTGGTGGTGGTGATGATGGTGGTGGCCTTTGTCTTCTTCTTCACCTTCTTCTTCTTCTTCTCCATCAGCCATAGCCTAGATATTTTTGGAGATAAGACTTTGTATTCTCAGGGCTATAACCGTTTCAAAACACACAAGACCTCAATAAGAAAAAAAAAAGGAAAAGAAAATTAAGTACACATATCAATGTATCCATGCACATCTTCTAAGGAGATGCCCTTGGCCCTGACCACTCTCGTTCAATTTCACACAAGGGATTTAAAAAACATAACCTGAATACAAATTTAGACATAACAAAAGAGACTAAAGCTTATATATAAAAACAGGCATAAATTACCTAAAATTGCTTCCACATATCTCATTTCCCTAGAGCCAAAAATGCACTAAATACATGCACCCAATTATCAATCCTGAGAGAACGTGCATAACTTTATCAAACACATACAGGTGAATGGACCAACAAGGCAGAAAATGATAGGAAGAAATGACAGAAAGCAAAGGAACAAGACAGAAACAAAGACAGTGACAGAAAAGAGGATATTTCTAGTACAGAATTTCCAGACGGTGAGGATACTATTCATACTGAAACAGCCCCCGGCATCCCCACGGGGGGTAGATAGTGAACAACAACTAACACCACACACTGCTTTCAAGACATATATGAACAAAAACTAACACCACACACTGCTTTCAAGACATAATGAGTTAGCCTGTAGCTTTGTTTAGATAGTAACTCAGGTGAGACACTAACCATTAATACAGCATGTAAAGGACTGCATATTCAGAGATCTTCTAGTGTCCCCTCCCCCCCCAACACCTTTTTTAAGCAACAACCACTGTTATTTTCACACCTGTAACTTTGTTTCGGGCATAACATATAATGAAAAACAAGGAGGAGACAAACAGAAAAAGAGAGAGAGGAGGTGGGTGGATGGGGGGGGGGGGGGGGGGGGGAGAGGAGAAACAAAGAAAGAAAACTACCAATCAGTGAATTACCAGAAGCAAAAATATGCCAGATTTCTACCAATTCATTCAATAAATTCAAGAAGAAAGAAATCATTGAAGACAAAATTTCTCTGAACTCTCTGTTACATAGAAACAAAACATATGAAAAATAAGAGAATGAATACATGATTAGGTAAGTAAATGAAAATATATGAACGAATAAGCAAATGCAAAACACAAACAAAATTTACCTGTTTCCCTCTAAGACTGATAAGACATCTCTCCATTAACCCTTTGATTCCTGCACCCTGTCCACCAGTATCCTTCATAGTCAACCATGCAAGCAAACCAAAAACTGCAGGAAGCTGGTGGATAGGGTGAGGGAATCAAAGGGTTAAATTTTTGCAGTTGGTGGATAGGGTGCGGGAGTCAAAGGGTTAATAATTATCAGAACAGAATCCTCCTCCCGTTGAAATCCTTTCTGAATTCTTAAAATAAAATTCAAATAAATGAAATAAATAAACGAATATTTACCTGCTTCCCTCCAGTGAGGTCAGTGAGGGAAGTGGCAGTGGACAGAAAGGGCGTTCCTTCAGTACAAAAGGTCACGACCTGATCGTCATTCACACTTTGTTCCAATCGTTCGTTGGTCCGTCGTGCCTCCTCATATTTGCATTCCACGCAGTCGGGGTCTGGATCGCTACGGTAACGTAGGCTGTAGTTGACGGGCTGGTCCTGGGATGGTTTGGAGAAAATTTTAAAATCAACTGATCTTTTTGTCCACGGAATGACACTACTCACCAAAACCTGTCCAGTCACTGACAAGGAAATATTCGACTTCTCAACTACTGGACAAGCTCCAGTTTGTAACTGTTGTTTCTATATCAAAGCAAGATAGAGCTACGTACCATTGGTTTTCCTTCTTTTAGTATTCTGAACAATATTTTTCTTCTATGATGTGTGTATGACGGTCATATCAATGCATTCGTGCACATAATGATAATCGAAGGAGAAGCCCCTGGCTTTGACCACTCCATCCAATTTATCACAGGGGATTTAAAAAACATACCTAAATACAAATTTAAACATCAGTAAGGACTGTAAAACATACATAAAAAACTCCCGAGAGCCAAAAATACACTAAATACATGTACCCAATTATCAATCCTTGGAGATATATGTACGTAATACTTTATTGAACACATACAGGTGAATGGATCAGCAAGGCAGAAAATGATAGGAAGAAATGACAGAAAGCAAATGAACAAGGCAGAAACAAAGAGAGTGTGAGAAAAGAGGAAATTTCTAGCACAGAATCTCCAGAAGGTGGGGATACTATTTATACTGGAAGAGCCCTCGACATCCCCACAGGGGACAACAAAACACTTAAAATACTGAGACTGTCCTAGTAACATCAAAAATATAGTTGTCACAGCGCTATGAACCTGTACTAACACTTGGCCTAATTATTGATCTAATTATGAGTACAGTCATTCTGAGCATCGTTATACATTTAGCATCGAAGAACAGCATTCCTGCATTAAAACTAAACCTAAAAAGGATATAATCAAAGGACACAACTCTTGAGAATTATCTCCCATGTTGTATAGAACCTCTCAAATCTAACACAGTTTACGCTACCCATTCAGCTAGCATAGAAGCAGATACAAAGTACAGAAACAGCAAGCTCAGAACACTCCTCAAAAAAGGAGCGCCCAAGCCTACCTTTATACTCTGCAACTACCCTACACACAACTATGAGAGAGGAGAGAAATACATACATATGATACAATATAAGGATGTTCTGGTGCATATATATAACACCACAAAGCAATGTGGGATCCAAACTTTTTTGCAGGCTCCAGTTTATATGTGGGTGACATTCTTTAAAGACGGATGAAATGATTTTAAACTAAGATAGGCATAGTCCAGGGTGACCAGCTGAAGCTACTGACCAGAAAAATGTTCGGAAAGTTTGAGAATTTTTGAAGGAGGACAGGCGAATCGTTCATGATATTGGTATTTGCTGTGGATCGGTTCATGCGATTTTAACAAGTAAATTTGGAACGAGACCTGTTGTGGCAAGGTGGGTACCACACTGCTTTATTTAAGTTTAAAAACAGACTCGCATCACTGTTGCAGAGACCCTGTTAACCTCTTTGAGTGCTCCATTCACTGGACGATGAAAAAGGTGGCAAAACTTAACTACCGAGAAGTGTAGATGACAGAGACATGTTACTGTCCATATAATATTGTCTGCAATAATGTAAACAGAAAGAGTGTACAAGCAAGGCTACCAAGGTGTTGTTGTTCAACTCGGGAGATGATCATTTCAATGGTTCCACTTTGCAGAGGAAGAAAGAGAGAAGGATATGTCCCAGCGTATGTTGCTGCTAGCACACACACACATCATGCCAACAATCTGTCAGGGAGGTCATGGCAGACATCACACACAGGCTTGGAGAAGGTTAATATTTTCTACTGGCCAGCCAGGCTAGTGGATTTCAAGACCTACTAGCTTGCAACATTTTCGTTAATCCAACATGTTGCCCCGAAAAATAGTACAATTCTCTTTATAAAGATAACCAAAACTATTCAGCAGAATACACCATTGTTACAACAAAGGTGGTCAAACTTTCTTCTGGAGACTTTCATCGGGAGGTATATATATATATACATAAATGTTGACCAGAGAGTTTAGAAAGATCTAGAAAGACCTTCACATATCAGGAGGTACCCAGGCAGGCTTGAAGTCAAACCGTCCAATCAGATCTCTGACATCTTAACCACTTGGCTATCACGCCCATCTTCAGTCCAGTGCCAATTTACATACATGTCTTTTTTTTCCCTTATTTTGCATGTGCATTTCTAGTTATTATTAATGTTAATATTGTTGCTGCCATCATGATAATAATGATTATAATTGCGGGATGGTGGTGGCTTGCAAACAAAGACACAAACACAGAGTTTATTCTACAATAACAAAACATTTGTATAATATATGCATAAACTAAAAAATTTCCTACACAACTGTAATAGCCCACTACAAAGGACACGCCTATAAATGAATAAAACAAATCAAAAAACCAGATACACAAAACATCAATACCAAAATGGGGAATCAAGAAAATAACATATATATATATCTTCCTCAATTCCTTACTTCAAATACTTTTGGCATGTCCAACTGACATAATTACTTAACATGTTTTACAAATGCATGTAGCAAGATATATCATATCCATCGACACGAAAAAAAAAACACATACATATAGAATTCATATTTTGTACACAGTTCTATCAATGTTAGGCCTAAAGAAACATGTAATATCATGAAATGTTGACTTGACCGAATAATTATTCGGCATCATACCTGTAGGCATACTTGGGTTCTCATAATAAACAAATTAGTCTGAGTCACACGCATCAACTGATACACGCACACGTACTCAACTCACCTGATCATCCGACTGGTCTTCAGCATAGCGAAGACTGAAATCCGTAGGCTGCTCATCCATGCTGTCAAGATCTGTTTCTGCATACGCGCAGTATGCCCCAGCAACCCCCGACTCTTGACTCTTCCGCTGACCTCCAAACATCCCCGGCTGTGGGGGAGGAGGAGAGGGTGCGAGGATGGAGGGGGGCCAAAAGAATGCGGTGGGGGTGGAGGGGCATGGTATCCATGAGGAACCAGATCTGGTTTTGGAGCGGGGTTCATCCCTGGTTGAACATAGTTCATTTGAACGTTACTTGGCGGTACCTTATGGGCACTCCCCATCCTCCCTCCGTGAGCATGGGGAGGGGCACGGGGCGCGGAAGTATTCGCATGAGGATGGGGGTTATGGAGAGGAGCTCCTTCCGTGAATAAAACAGAATCCTGGTATTTCAGGCTGTAGTTCACGGGTTGCTCACTACTGTCTGAATCGTCTCCTCTGTCAAATGTCAAGTTCCCCCCTCCATTGTTCTTCTTCGTCAAATGTTCATAAAGTCTTTGAGGAGCAGGAGCGTTATGGTTTGGTGCAAATGAGGCATGAGTCGGGTTGGTTTGCGAAGCTATATTTTCAGAAGTTGTGTTCAAGTCTGTTCCAACTCCCGCAAGAATTGCTACTTCCTGCATGTAACGTACGATGCGACTCGATTCCACACCATCGCTTCCAGATTTTGCGTCTAACGATGAACACGCCTGGTCAGAACTAACGCGATGGAGACTAGGTTTTTGTCGTTCTAACGATCCACCCTGACGTCGGGGCAGAAGATGGGAGCTCTTTGTGAACATCTGAGGCACTCGTGAGCGGTCATGGGAAATATCTGAATGAGTGCTAGTCACACTGTCTTGGCTGCTTGCTCGAGCCACACGCTGAGGCGAGTGAACCCTCCTCGACCCATCACAAGTTTCGCCTCGCACACCCTGTTTCCGATGCAATCCTCGACGTGGGTCTTCCTCTTTGTGGGAAGAATCGTATGATTTCTGAGGAGGGTCGTACAGTTTTTGTGAGGTTTCGTACGCGTAAATAAACCGCCGTCCTTCCTCGGAAGAACGATGGTGATGCTCGGTGGGGCTGTCACGCGGACTTTCAACATTTTCGCAAGTTTCTGACAAATTCTGGGCGTCCAGTTCCTCTTCCAGCGCTCGCTGTTTCCGTGCCGACAGAGAAGGCCTACTTCCACCAGATCCGGATCTGTCAGAATCTGTTTTGCCAGAACTTGAAGAGAGAAGGTTCCGAAGAGCGGCACTGCTCCCCATGGCGATCATCCGATGTTTAGAATTGACAAGGTTCCGCAGCATACTCACTGCCCCCATTTCGCGCAAAAGTTCTTGATCTTCTGTGGACCTTGCGGATAAATTCCACAGTGTTCCGCAAGCATTACTAACGATGGTCAAGCTGGCGGATCTGAGCTGCGCGAGTAACAACTGCAGACACTCTTTGTGGCGTAAAATTCGACGGTAGTCCTCCCTCACTGCGATCTGACTCGACACGTTTCGAAGTATACCTCCCCCATTTTCCACAATCGCCTGCGTCTTTCCAGCACTCTTGAACGTCAACAGCGAGACCAAAAACTCCAGAGCCCCTTGCACAGCACAGATCTCGGCCTTGTTCTCCGAACAGTGAGACGAAAGGTTCCACAAAGCACTGAGGATGCTTTTCAAGGTGGTCTCTTTCTTCACCACCATAGCACTTTCCATTAAAGTCGTCACTGCTCCGATGTCACGCAGCGTTCTTTTACTGGCAAGGTCAGCGCGCCAGGAGAGATTTCTCAACACGCTGGCGGCGCCTTGGACTAAATCCTCGTTGGGGGAGCGGAGCTGGGCGACCAGGGCTTCCATGGCTGATCGCATGGAACACAGAAGAGCCTTGTTTTTGCCGTCGCCAAAGGTCAGGTTGGTGAGCGACATACACGTGTAGCGACGTACCGTCATACTGTAGTTGTCCACCGTGTTGCCATGGCGACGGTGGTCCACTTCCATCAGCTCCGCCATGGCTTGAAGTCCACCTGAGCAAAAGCAACAGCAGGAAGCTGGTGGATATTGCGAAGGAATGAAAGGGTTGTTTTTGCAGTTGGTGGATAGGGTGCAGGAGTCAAAGGGTTAACATAAAAAGACCAGAAACGTACAAAAAGAGATTATTCAACCCTTTGACTCAAACACCCTATCCCCCAACTCAAAAAAAAAATTAACCCTTTGATGTCCTCACCCTATCCACCGGCTTCCTGCAGGAAGCCGGTAGATAGGGTGAGGGCACCAAAGAGTTGAGTTTTTGCTTAGTTGTCATGGTTGACAGCGCAGGGTGCTGGTGGACAGGGTGGGGGAGTCAAAGGGTTAATTAACTGACAAAACAAAACAGGAGACATTTCCAGACAACGGGTCTCCATCAAGTACATTTTGAATGTACTTTCCCAAATAAAGTGCAGATCTTGTATCTGTGTGTGTAGCTAACAAGTTCATGTGATCACACACACACACGCACATGCACGCACACACACACACAAAGAGGCACACATGTACATGCACACATACACCCACACAATATTAACATACACATGCACATATAGACCGATACACACTGTTTCTCTCTTTTACACAGATACAACTTTCTGCCCCTTACTCTCTAAAAGCATGCACACACACACCCTCGCCATGCTTTCTCTTGTCTCTCTCTCACACCCACACACTCACTCTTTTTGAAACACACCCTATCTCTCTCTCTCTCTCTCTCCTCCCCACACACACACACACACACACGCGCGCGCGCACACACACACATCTCTTTCTCTCTCTCTCCTCCAAGGCTTTTTTTATCTTTCGCTCTACACTCACACTATCTCATAACACACACACACACACACACAATGCACACACACACACACGCACACACACACACCACATCACACACACACACACTCTCACCATGCTTTTTCTCTCTCTCTCTCTCACCCACTCTTTTTGACACACACCCTATCTCTCTCTCTTTCTCTCTCACACACTCACACACACAGACATACACACACATACATACACACGCACACACATACATGCACATGCACACACACGCGTACACACACACACGCACATACACTCTCTCACACACACACACGCAACTAACCCAGAGAGCAAATAGCGTGGCGATGATCCTCATCAAACGACAGTTTCATCAGTGCAGCAATCGCAGGTCCAGGATGATGGTCTATGTCGGCCGATTTACTGCCTGTTTACATGTAATGAGTATTTGTTATCAACAGTCGTAGTCTCAACCTTTCCACACACACACACACACACACACACACACACACATAGATACAAATTCTGCAAAGCCAAATTTTTCTCTTATTTCAAGAGCATTATACTATCCCTTACACACAAACATACACACACACAGGTACAAATTCTGCAAAGCAAAACTTTTCTCTTATTTCAAAAGCATTATACTACTCCTTACATATAAAGCAAACTCTCACACATACAGACATAATAATTCATAAACACCCTTCCCTCAAACACCTCTCCTACCCCCCTTCACACACACACACACACACACCACACACACACACACAATGTCATCATCATCTATTATCATCCCCCTACCCCCACCCTATTTACTTATATTTTTACAGATAATCACCCACACAGAACCAGAGACATCCAATGATCCATACCATGTAATCATCTTCGTCAATTTAATCATTTTTACAGTTAATTTATTTTAACCATTCCCCCCCCCCCCCCCACCCCCCCCCGAACATACATACACATACACACTTGTACTCAGATCCTATCATTTCCACCTATCTCAGTTTCTCCCCTCGCTTCCTTTCCGTACACACTTATAACAGAAACAAATCTTCACAATATTGAAAACTGGCCGTTCACTGCCAATTTTAAAGTTTCCATCATTCTGGTGGGGATCAGTGTTTCACAGCTCCCTTTCCCTCACCCCCCCCCCCCCATCCCCATATCAAGACCATGCCAACATATAGAGTTTTGTGTCAAGTTCATAGAGTTCAAACTGTTTTATAGCCCAGCTGACCACTAGAGCCATATCAGGGCTAACACCACGTCAAAAACAACGACCCTAAAGTTACGATAAAAGAGGGTTTTGTGTTGGCTCAGGGAGTCTGCCAGATAACTCAGATAACCGCTGTCAGAATTTAGGGGGAAGCACATGTGGAACTGTCCAAATGTGAAGATTCCCTCTTGAACACACTCCACATGAACCTACAGACCCCTTACTAACTCATGTACAACCCATCCTCTAACTCCTCTCCCCCCCCCCCCCCACCAGGCTCTATCATCACCACCTACCCTAACCTTTTCAATTAATTCATGTTATTTAGAACCCTACTATCTATCAAGTCACAATTCAGGGCTGTTACCATATGATCAACAAAGGTCAAACGTTAAAAATGTCACCACATTTAAAAAAAAAAGTAAACATCCAATAAAATATCCTGGAACTAAAACATCCTTACACTATGCTGAAACAATGTCAAATAAAAGACACTGATCTCTATTTATAAAGCATAAATATTTTCTAGGGAAACATCACAAAATAAGCTGTCTGGTGTCAGGCCACTACCAGCACTGTGGTTGTTCAACAGGTATTTGATATTTAGACATCACCACTACCAGCACTGTGGTTAACAGGTGTTTGATATTTAGACATCACCACTACCAGCACTGTGGTAACAGGTGTTTGATATTTAGACATCACCACTACCAGCATTGTGGTTGTTCAACAGGTATTTGATATTTAGACGTCACCACCACCAGCACGTGTTGTTCAACAGGTATTTGATATTTAGACGTCACCACTACCAGCACTGTGGTAACAGGTGTTTGATATTTAGACATCACCACACCAGCATGTGGTTGTTAACAGGTGTTTGATATTTAGACATCACCACTACCAGCATTGTGGTTTTCAACAGGTGTTTGATATTTAGACATCACCACTACCAGCACTGTGGTTCAACAGGTGTTTGATATTTAGAATATCTACCACCAGCACTGTGGTAACAGGTGTTTGATATTTAGACATCACCACTACCAGCACTGTGGTTGTTCAACAGGTGTTTGATATTTAGACATCACCACTACCAGCACTGTGTGTTCAACAGGTGTTTGATATTTAGACATCACCACCACCAGCACTGTGGTAACAGGTGTTTGATATTTAGACATCACCACTACCAGCACTGTGGTAACAGGTGTTTGATATTTAGACATCACCACTACCAGACTGTTGGTTAACAGGTGTTTGATATTTAGACATCACCACTAACAGCACTGTGGGTTAACAGGTGTTTGATATTTAGACATCATCACCACCAGCACTGTGGTAACAGGTGTTTGTATATTTAGACATCACCACTACCAGCACTGTGGTAACAGGTGTTTGATATTTAGACATCATCACCATCCAGCATTGTGTTAACAGGTGTTTGATATTTAGACATCACACACTACCAGCACTGTGTGTAACAGGTGTTTGATATTTAGACATCACACACCAGCACTGTGGTAACAGGTGTTTGATATTTAGACATCACCACTACCAGCACTGTGGTTAACAGGTGTTTGATATTTAGACATCACCACTACCAGCACTGTGGTAACAGGTGTTTGATATTTAGACATCACCACTACCAGCACTGTGGTAACAGGTGTTTGATATTTAGACATCATCCACACCAGCACTGTGGTTGTGTCAACAGGTGTTTGATATTTAGACATCACCACTACCAGCACTGTGGTAACAGGTGTTTGATATTTAGACATCATCACTACCAGCACTGTGGTAACAGGTGTTTGATATTTAGACATCACCACTACCAGCACTGTGGTAACAGGTGTTTGATATTTAGACATCACCACTACCAGCACTGTGGTAACAGTGTTTGATATTTAGACATCACCACTACCAGCATTGTGGTAACAGGTGTTTGATATTTAGACATCACCACTACCAGCATCTGGTAACAGGTGTTTGATATTTAGACATCACCACTACCAGCACTGTGGTAACAGGTGTTTGATATTAGACATCACCACACCAGCACTGTGGTAACAGGTGTTTGATATTTAGACATCACCACTACCAGCACTGTGGTAACAGGTGTTTGATATTTAGACATCACCACTACCAGCACTGTGGTAACAGGTGTTTGATATTTAGACATCACCACTACCAGCACTTGTGGTAACAGGTGTTTGATATTTAGACATCACCACTACCAGCACTGTGGTGTAACAGGTGTTTGATATTTAGACATCATCACACCAGCACTGTGGTAACAGGTGTTTGATATTTAGACATCACCACTTACCAGCACTGTGGTCAACAGGTGTTTGATATTTAGACATCACCACTACCAGCACTTGTTGTGTCAACAGGTGTTTGATATTTAGACATCACCACTACCAGCACTGTGGTGTTAACAGGTGTTTGATATTTAGACATCACCATCACCAGCATGTGGTGTAACAGGTGTTTGATATTTAGACATCACCCTACCCAGCACTGTTGTGTCAACAGGTGTTTGATATTTAGACATCACCACTACCAGCACTGTGGTTGTTCAACAGGTGTTTGATATTTAGACATCATCCACACCAGCATGTGGTAACAGGTGTTTGATATTTAGACATCACCACTACCAGCACTGTGTAACAGGTGTTTGATATTTAGACGTCACCACTACCAGCACTGTGGGTTAACAGGTGTTTGATATTTAGACTCACCACTACCAGCACTGTGATAACAGGTGTTTGATATTTAGACATCACCACACCAGCACTGTGGTAACAGGTGTTTGATATTTAGACATCACCACACCAGCACTGTGGTAACAGGTGTTTGATATTTAGACATCACCACTACCAGCACTGTGGTAACAGGTGTTTGATATTTAGACATCACCACTACCAGCACTGTGGTAACAGGTGTTTGATATTTAGACATCACCACTACCAGCACTGTGGTAACAGGTGTTTGATATTTAGACATCACCACTATCAGCACTGTGGTTGTTCAACAGGTGTTTGATATTTAGACATCACCACCACCAGCACTGTGGTAACAGGTGTTTGATATTTAGACATCACACCACCAGCACTGTGGTTGTTCAACAGGTGTTTGATATTTAGACATCACCACTACCAGCACTGTGGTAACAGGTGTTTGATATTTAGACATCACCACTACCAGCATGTGGTAACAGGTGTTTGATATTTAGACATACCACTACCAGCACTGTGGTTGTTCAACAGGTGTTTGATATTTAGACATCACCACTACCACCATGTGGTGTAACAGGTGTTTGATATTTAGACATCACCACTACCAGCACTGTGGTTTTCAACAGGTGTTTGATATTTAGACATCACCACACCAGCACTGTGGTAACAGGTGTTTGATATTTAGACATCATCACTACCAGCATTGTGTAACAGGTGTTTGATATTTAGACATCACCACTACCAGCACTTGTGGTAACAGTGTTTGATATTTAGACATCACCACTACCAGCATGTCGTAACAGGTGTTTGATATTTAGACATCACCACTACCAGCATGTGGTAACAGGTGTTTGATATTTAGACATAACCACTACCAGCACTGTGGTAACAGGTGTTTGATATTTAGACATCACCACTACCAGCACTGTGGTTGTTCAACAGGTGTTTGATATTTAGACATCACCACTACCAGCACTGTGGTTGTTCAACAGGTGTTTGATATTTAGACATCACCACTACCAGCACTGTGGTAACAGGTGTTTGATATTTAGACATCACCACTACCAGCACTGTGGTGTAACAGGTGTTTGATATTTAGACATCACCACTACCAGCACTGTGGTAACAGGTGTTTGATATTTAGACATCACCACCACCAGCACTGTGGTAACAGGTGTTTGATATTTAGACATCACCACACCAGCACTGTGTGTAACAGGTGTTTGATATTTAGACATCACCACACCAGCACTGTGGTAACAGGTGTTTGATATTTAGACATCACCACTACCAGCACTGTGGTTGTTCAACAGGTGTTTGATATTTAGACATCACCACTACCAGCACTGTGGTTGTCAACAGGTGTTTGATATTTAGAACATCACCACTACCAGCATGTGGTGTAACAGATGTTTGATATTTAGACATCACCACTACCAGCACTGTGGTTGTTCAACAGGTGTTTGATATTTAGACATCACCACCACCAGCACTGTGGTGTTAACAGGTGTTTGATATTTAGACATACCACCACCAGCACTGTGGTAACAGGTGTTTGATATTTAGACATCACCACACCAGCACTGTGGTAACAGGTGTTTGATATTTAGACATCACACACTACCAGCATTGTGGTAACAGTGTTTGATATTTAGACATCACCACTACCAGCACTGTGGTAACAGGTGTTTGATATTTAGACATCACCACCTACCAGCATGTGGTAACAGGTGTTTGATATTTAGACATCACCACTACCAGCACTGTGGTTTAACAGGTGTTTGATATTTAGACATCACCACCACCAGCACTGTGTGTAACAGGTGTTTGATATTTAGACATCACACACCAGCACTGTGGTAACAGGTGTTTGATATTTAGACATCACCACTACCAGCATTGTGGTAACAGGTGTTTGATATTTAGACATCACCACTACCAGCACTGTGTTGTTAACAGGTGTTTGATATTTAGACATCACCACCACCAGCACTGTGGTTAACAGGTGTTTGATATTTAGACATCACCACTACCAGCATTTGGTAACAGGTGTTTGATATTTAGACATCACCACTACCAGCATTGGTGTCAACAGGTGTTTGATATTTAGACATCACCACACCAGCACTGTGGTTGTTCAACAGGTGTTTGATATTTAGACATCACCACCACCAGCACTGTGGTAACAGGTGTTTGATATTTAGACATCACCACCACCAGCACTGTGGTGTAACAGGTGTTTGATATTTAGACATCACCACTACCAGCACTGTGGTAACAGGTGTTTGATATTTAGACATCACCACCACCAGCACTGTGGTGAACAGGTGTTGATATTTAGACATCACCACCACCAGCACTGTGGTAACAGGTGTTTTATATTCAGACTCCATGACTAGCATGAATCTGGTAACAGTGTTTGATACTTAGACATCATCAATGCCAGCAAATGGTACAACATTAGGACAGGCTGATAAGTTTAAATGTCTGGGAACAGTCACCTTACCAGATGGCAGATGCACATCAGAAATAGCCAGCAGAATCGGCCAAGCCAAAACAGCATTAAAGAAGATGAAAAGCATTCTTAGCAACAAATGCCCATCAGTTAACATCAGGAAGAGAGTTTTTGTGCATTAGATAGAACCGATACTGTTGTATGGTTGTGAGGCGTTGACAGTCAACACGCAAAATTAGAACAAAACTGAGGCAACTGAAATGTGGTTTCTGAGAAGATGTTGAGATTTCCACGGACAGCAATGAAAACAAATAAGACAGTCTTGCATGAGGAAGACACAAGATCATTAATAAAGAAGATTAGGAAAAGACAATCAACATTTATAGGACATTTTATGAGGAAAGAAAAATTAGAGCAGCTGGTAACAAAAGGAAAGCTGGAGGGAAAAAGAACACCAGGTAAACCCAGAGAGAAAATACTGGACAGACTTGCAGGGTGGCCGAGAACAGAGAGGGTGGGAGATGTAGGCCTACTTGCAGCAACAAGGGATATATTCGTATGGAGGGTCATGATCGCCAATGCCATGCGGCAGGGCATATGATGATGATGATGATGATGATGACTGCCAGCACCCTGGTTGTTCAACAGTGTTTGGTATTTAGACTTCACCACAAACACCCTCCCAACAAAGATCCCCTTCCCGCACGCCCACCCACTCCAACAAAATACCTCCTCCTCCTCCTCCTTCCTCTTCGTCGTCCGTCTCCCCTACACAAGCGGTTTCCCACGCTGCTGGTCACAGTGTGCACGGATCTGCTCCAGAAGGCGCAGCGTCCTGGCCTCTCGACGGCCGCGTTTCTCATCGGGGTTTGAATGCACGATGTTGTGCAGAGCAGCTGAAGCGCGGGCTCTGGCGGCAGCACTGCCACGCGTGTTGCCCAGCAGGCTGGAATCTTTGTCACTTCCATGGAGAAGCTGTATGAGTAGGGGCAGGCAACCTGTGAAAAAAACAATGAATATGCCCTATCATTAACAGAGTGAATGAATATGCTGTTATTAAGCCTTTCACTAACGCTTATGAAAAAGTAACTTTTTCTCATGTAATATGTATACGCATATGAAGATATGCCAACTTAGTTAACCCTTTGCATCCTGCTTGGGGACAGGGTCAGGAAGTCAAAGGGTTCAGTTTTAGGAGTTGGTGGATAGGGTGCGGGAGTCAAAGGGTACGCCTTTCACTAACACTCGTGAAAAAGTAACTTTTTGTTATGTAGCATATTTATGTATATATGAAGATCTGCTGACTTAGTTAAGAAAACTATGTTGGTATGGCCATGTAACAAGATCCAATGGCTTCACTAAATCAACCCTTGATGGAACTGCTGATGGAGGGGAATACTGAAAAAAAATGATGGACTGACAACATTGTGGAATGGGCAGACAAACCATGTGCAGAAACTCATGCTTTGGCACACAACTGACAAAGCTGGAAAAACCTGGTGAACAGTTCTTTAAAGTGGCACCCCAATGACTCATCACGGGGTTAAGGGAGAAGAAGAAAACAAAAAAGAAGACAAAGAAAAAGAAAAGAAAAAGAAGAAGATCACTATCAATACAAAGAAAAACAAAAAAAAGAAGATCAAGATCAATGTCAATAAGTCAATATTCTGACAACATACATTTCTGACAACCCACACTTATACAGACAAAGGAAATTTTCCTTCTAAAATTACGTTTAATCAAACATATTTACCGTGGCTCACAAACGCAACTAGCAGCAGCAGTTTGCCATTTCTGCCTAGTAACAATAAAGTCCGAAAGGACCATAACTCTGAGAGTATCCATACAACATGAATTCACATAGATCTACAAGTACTACATATCAATGAAGTATATGTTCTGACAACATGAATTCACATAGATCTACAAGTACTACATATCAATGAAGTATATGTTCTGACAACATGAATTCACATAGATCTACAAGTACTACATATCAATGAAGTATATGTTCTGACAACATGAATTCACATAGATCTACAAGTACTACATATCAATGAAGTATATGTTCTGACAACATGAATTCACACAGATCTACAAGTACTACATATCAATGAAGTATATGTTCTGACAACATGAATTCACATAGATCTACAAGTACTACATATCAATAAAGTATATGTTCTGACAACATGAATTCACATAGATCTACAAGTACTACATATCAATGAAGTATATGTTCTGACAACATGAATTCACATAGATCTACAAGTACTACACATCAATGAAGTATATGTTCTGACAACATGAATTCACATAGATCTACAAATACTACACATCAATGAAGTATATGTTCTGACAACATGAATTCACATAGATCTACAAATACTACATATCAATGAAGTATATGTTCTGACAACATGAATTCACACAGATCTACAAGTACTACATATCAATGAAGTATATGTTCTGACAACATGAATTCACATAGATCTACAAGTACTACATATCAATGAAGTATATGTTCTGACAACATGAATTCACATAGATCTACAAGTACTACATATCAATGAAGTATATGTTCTGACAACATGAATTCACATAGATCTACAAGTACTACATATCAATGAAGTATATGTTCTGACAACATGAATTCACATAGATCTACAAGTACTACATATCAATGAAGTATATGTTCTGACAACATGAATTCACATAGATCTACAAGTACTACATATCAATGAAGTATATGTTCTGACAACATGAATTCACATAGATCTACAAGTACTACATATCAATGAAGTATATGTTCTGACAACATGAATTCACACAGATCTACAAGTACTACATATCAATGAAGTATATGTTCTGACAACATGAATTCACATAGATCTACAAGTACTACATATCAATGAAGTATATGTTCTGACAACATGAATTCACATAG
This sequence comes from Monoplex corrugatus, assembly GCA_030674185.1. Lineage (NCBI taxonomy): Eukaryota > Metazoa > Mollusca > Gastropoda > Littorinimorpha > Ranellidae > Monoplex > Monoplex corrugatus. The sequence continues at coordinate 44,801,228 of JAPXFY010000029.1, forward strand.
ATCTACAAGTACTACATATCAATGAAGTATATGTTCTGACAACATGAATTCACACAGATCTACAAGTACTACATATCAATGAAGTATATGTTCTGACAACATGAATTCACATAGATCTACAAGTACTACATATCAATGAAGTATATGTTCTGACAACATGAATTCACACAGATCTACAAGTACTACATATCAATGAAGTATATGTTCTGACAACATGAATTCACATAGATCTACAAGTACTACATATCAATGAAGTATATGTTCTGACAACATGAATTCACACAGATCTACAAGTACTACATATCAATGAAGTATATGTTCTGACAACATGAATTCACACAGATCTACAAGTACTACATATCAATGAAGTATATGTTCTGACAACATGAATTCACATAGATCTACAAGTACTACATATCAATGAAGTATATGTTCTGACAACATGAATTCACACAGATCTACAAGTACTACATATCAATGAAGTATATGTTCTGACAACATGAATTCACATAGATCTACAAGTACTACATATCAATGAAGTATATGTTCTGACAACATGAATTCACACAGATCTACAAGTACTACATATCAATGAAGTATATGTTCTGACAACATGAATTCACACAGATCTACAAGTACTACATATCAATGAAGTATATGTTCTGACAACATGAATTCACATAGATCTACAAGTACAGATGGGCCTGACTAAAGAAAAAAGGGAGAAGGGGGGTAGGGGTGAGGTATGGGGTTGTTATTGTTGTTATTGTTGTTTAAAGCCCAGCCGACTGCGCAGAGCCATATCAGGGCTATAACCGCTTCAAAACACACAAAACTTCAACAGGAAAAAAAAAAAAAAAAATTAAGTACACATATCAATGCATTCGAGTACATAATCTAAGGACATGCCCCCGGCGTAGGACCATTCCGTCCAATTTATCGCACAGGGGAGATGTAAAAAACAAACCTGAATACAAATATAAGCATACATAAGGACACCAAAACATACATAAAAACAGGCATAAATTACCTAAAACTGCTTCCGCATATCTCACTTCCTTAGAGCCAAAAATGCACTTGATATATGTACCCCATTTACAAATCCGAAGAAAAAGTACATAAAACTTTATCGAACAAATACACGTGAATGGACCATTAAGGCAGAAAGCAACAAGGCAGAAACAAAGAGAGTGACAGAAAAGAGGAAATTTCTAGCACAGAATTTCCAGAAGGTGGGGGATACTATTTATACTGAAAGAGCCCCCGGCAACCCAACGGGGGTGAGGTATGGGGGAGACACAGAAGATGATAATGGAAGGTCACGGAGGAAATAAAAACAAACAAAAACACAGAAAAAATAGAAAGAGAACAAGATGAAGATGGAAAGAAAGGAAAAAGAAGAGACAGACAGAAACAGGTGGGAGAAGAAGATGATGATGAAGAAAAAGAAGAAGAAGAAAAAGAAGAAGAAGAAAAGAAACAAAATCTTAAGAAGACAAAACCCCAAATGCTGAACCGGAGTGAGAATGAGTGAGACAGCATGAAGGGGAAGAGAAGAAAAAGAATAAGATGAACCATAACAAAACCTCACCATAACCATTACTCGTAATTACTACTTTCTACTAAATTACTACTTTGAGACTACCACCACCACCGCAACAAATATTATTACTGTAAAAACAACAACAACAACAAAAAAGACAAAAACTAAAGTCCAAACCTGACTGGCGCATAGCAATACAACTGTCTTGTGACGATGACATAGCGAGCAGTGTACGAGACATATCATCTTTGTCGTGAGTTCCCAGCATTGAGAGCAGCGAGTACACCATCTCCACCTGCTGACAAGAAAGATAACTCATTAACAAACATCTGAACTGGAGAAGATGTTTTCATTTCGTTTTGGGTTGATTTCACTTTTTTTTTGGGGGGGGGGGGGGGGGGAGCCTTTTGTTTTCAGCATTCTTTTTTTCTTTTTGATGCATGTACCATCAATGATGGCACATGATGATAATGATGATGATGCCAGAAATAATTATATGGATCTGCAAGATGAACTGATATTAAAATTTCATAAGTATCCATCCAAGTTTAAATTTACTTTGCTCCTTGCCTTTACAAATGGAAACTTAATTACAGATACCAGAAGAACAAGCAAACCAAAAGGAACGCGTGTCCAACACAAGCGCAAATTTTCAGCCAACCGGAACGCCATTTGGTCCCTTTTTATTCACTGGACGAGGCGGCAGGGAAGTTTGAGTCTTTTTGTTATTATCCGTCGTTTGGTGTCTGTTTGTGATTGTGCATTCATGCTTGACAAAGGCCGGTTGGCCGAAAATTTGCACTTGTCTTGTCTTGTTGTGTTGGACACGCGTTCTTTTTGGTTTACTTGTTCTTCTGGTTCCTGTTTGCTTGGACGCGGGCAGTCGCACTTATTTTGGATCTCTTAATTACAGATGTATCATCATTTGCCTGTATGGTAGTTAGTCTTAAGAAGTCACTGCTACTGTCTCTAAGACGTTTCAGTCTAACAAAACAGTGTTCAAAAATGCATTTTACTGCATTTGTTTGTTGTATCCATATATATTTGATGCAACATGGGAAAACTTGGCTGAAGACACAGCCAGCCAGCCATAGCTCTGAATGAAAATAGCTGAATTGAGTCAGAATAATGACAGCTGAGATTTTTCTGTTTATCAAGTCTTTAACGTCTAACAGATTCAGTTCCCTAAAGATTTATTGCTAAAAGCGCCCCAACAAGGTATTAAGGAAATTCTTTTTTTTTTAAAAATCTAAATTTGATGAGATTATTACACCCCTTGTCAAAAGTGAAGTTACAAAGTTTAAGTATATCTAAAGAAAACTATCATCTGGTTTTCGCATGCAGATTTATACACCATGAAATTTGGGGACCAGGTGACAAATCAGAAATGAAAATGTTGCACATTAGCCTCCATTATGCGTGTTGCATCAAACAAACTGTTCTTATTGTCATGGGCCAGTGGCCGAACAATTAAAACTTTTTAGAAGGAACTTTCACACACACACACACACACACACACACACACACACACACACACACACACACACACACACACACACACACACACACACACACACACACACACACACACTGACATGCACACAAATAAACACTCTAACGTTCTAGATCCCTTATACTGAATCAAAGTGATTTACTTAACTGAAGGTTATTTGTCAACTCTCGTTGCAGCATATATTTATAATTGCCTGCATTTGAAAAAACCCCTGAAAGATTCCAAGTTACTCACACATTTCTATTCCTATTGATGATGATGGAGGTGGTGATGATGATAAAGTGAAATCAACAACTGTTGAAGTCATTAACAATTGTATCAACTTATTACAAACCAAGTCTCTGTCTCACAGCCCTGTCCTGTATTTTAATGTCAGATAAGTGTGTTAGTGTGTTACAAGGTGTGTGTGTTGTGTGTGTGTGTGTGTGTGTGTGTGTGTGTGTGTGTGTGTGTGTGTGTGTGTGTTGTGTGTGTGTGTGTATGTGTGTGTGTGCGTGCGTGCGTGCGTGCATGTGTGTGTGTGTGCGTGCGTGCATGCATGTGTGTGTGTGTTAAAAGGGCGGGGTGTGTGTGGAGGGGCACACATGCGTGCGTGTGTAAGTGCATGTGTGTATCTGTATGCGCTTGCATGCGTCCATGTGTTCTCTTCTGTTTAATTTGGCTTAAGGCTCCTTTTCAATCAACAATGGGAATGGGGCTTTTGGTGGGTGAGCATACATAAATCTGGGACAAATGTGTGTACATGATTATCATCGCTTTTCTCAATATTACTGCCACTGTTACAAAGAAATACGAACAAAACTGGAGTTTCTTGACATCCCTATTGTCGGTCTGGCCAAGAAGCTAATCAATAATGTTTTCATTCCAGGCCATGGCCATTACTATAATCTACACTTTGTCCTCAAATCGAAATATCTGTACGAGTTTCAGGAATTGATTACAAATAACTACGTAAGCTGAACTGAAAGGTCACTTCAAATCCCTCTGTTTTCTACAGTCTGAAGCAACACTGAAGTGTCGGTAATGTAGATTGTAGAACTTGGCATAGCCATCGATCAGGATGAACAAAATTGGTCAACTTGTGGCTAGAACCATGGTTGAAATCAGGATCAAAAACACAGCGTCCCAAAGCTCCAGTTTTGGTAAACATACATCAGGCTAACTCACCTTTGTCCCCAACTGCTGGGGCTGGGGCTTACCCCCAGCTGCACTGCCGCTGCTACCTCCCGCAACAGCACCGCCGCTATTATTACTGCTTCCATTACTGTTGCCGCCACTAGCGGGGGGTACAGGGGGAGGAGGAGGAGGAGGAGGAACGACTGTGGTGAGAACTTTGGGTGGTGGTTGACGTGAAACTCATCACGCTTCCAACCTCTGCTCCCACCCCCACCCCTCCTCCAGCAACACCGTTTCCTGTTCCTCCCCCTGGTGCCGGGTTGCTGCTGCTGCTGTGGCGCTGAGCCATGTCTGTGTGAAAGGGAAATCACCATCAAATCATGTTTTTGATAGAAATTATAGATTAATGTTCTTAACCCTTTGTCTCCTCTTGCACCCTGTCCATCAGCATCCTGCATTATCAACCATGCTAACTAAGCAAAAACTTAACCCTTCGACTTCCTCACCCCATCCACCAGCTTCCTGCAGGAAGCCGATGGATAGGGTGAGGGAGTCAAAGGGTTAAGTTTTTGCAGTTGGTGGACAAGGTGCAGGAGTTAAAGGGTTGAACAACTCTGCTGCATATCAAATACAACAGTTATACATTTTTCTTTTTGACAACATGCTGCAAGAATATTTTTTTGAAGAAAAAGATATCACAATTATACATGCCAATGTCAACAAGAGGGAGAATAGGGGACACATCAAATAATGGACCAACCTCAACATACCTTGTGTGTGTGTGTGTGTGTGCTTGCGTGCGTGCGTGCGTGCGTGCGTGCGTGTGGTGTGTGAGTGTGTGTGCGCGCTAGTGCGCGTGCATGTGGTGTATGTGTGTGTATGTGCATGCATTCATGTGCATGTGCATGTGGTGTGTGCGTGCACGCATGCATGAGCGCGCGTGTGATAGACTGCGTGATAGCACCATGCCAACGAGGCCTCATCTTCATGTGTGATTTCCGTATTCATACATGGACACAATACACAGGATTGCAAATTATGCTCTGTGTGTGTGTGTGTGTGTGTGTGTGTGTGTGTGTGTGTGTGTGTGTGTGTGTGTGTGTGTGTGTGTGTGTGTGTGTGTGTGTGGTGTGTGTGTGTGGTGGTGCGTGCTGCGTGCGTGCGCGCGCGATGCGTGCGTGCGCGTGTGTGCGTGTGTGTGCGTGCGCGCTGTGCGTGCGCATGCATGTGATGCTTCTGGTAGCTCTATGCCATTCACACATTCCTTACCTTTATGCAAAGGCCATGCTCCGTGGTACATTGCTGAAGTGACTTCTGAACTCAATGGTGCCGTCGCCATGACACCAGGAGCGCTCCCAGCAACAGGAACTTGACCGCTCCCATGACGACGACCTTTGTCCTCTTGTGTCAAAGTAACCTCTCGTGTTTGCACAGCGACTGTGGCAATGAAACGTCCATCAAAGGTTTGGCTGAGGATTCGTTCGGAGACAAATCCAGCGTTTTCTTTCCCTGGTACAGTGGTGAACACCTGAAAAAGTGTTGACATGAGTTCAAGTCTGTCTTGAAATGTTGAGTGAGAATGAGAGAGTGAGAGAGTGAGAATGAGAGAGTGAGAGAGAGAGAGAGACAGAGAGACACAGAGATAGACTGAGAAAAAGAGACAGACAGACAGACACGAGAAAGAGAGACAGAGAGAGAGAGACAGAGAGAGTGTGTGTGTTTGTGTGTTGTTTTGTGTGTGTTTGTTGAGTGTGGTGTGTGTGGTGGGTGTGGTGTGTGGTGGGGTGTGTGTGTATGTAGTGTGTGTTTTAGTTTATGTGTGTGTGTGTATGTAGTGTGTGTTTAGTTTATGTGTGTGTGTGTGTGTGTGTGTGTGTGTGTGTGTGGTGTGTGTGTGTGTGTGTGTTGTGTGTGTGTGTGTGTGTGCGTGCGTGTGTGTGAGAGAGAGAGAGAGAGAGAGTGGGAGAGAGAGAGTGGGGGAAGCGGGAGGGAAGGAGAGAAATGGGAAGGAAAAAAGACAAAAAAGGGTGAGACAGAAGGACAGAAGACTGAGTGTGTATGTCTGTCCACGAACAAGAGTATAGGTGTGTGTGCATAGTTGTCATCATCATCAGGTGCCTTGCCGCATGGCGTTGGCGATTATGGACTTCCATCTGTCCCTATCACTTGTTGCCTCAAGCATCTCCCCCACCCTCCTCGTCCCCAGCCACTCTGCAAGTCTCCCTGGGTTTACCCGGTGCTCTCTTTCCCTCCAGCTTTCCCATTGTGACCAGATGCTCCAATTCCCCCTTTCCTCATGAAATGGCCTGTAAATGTTGCCTGTCTTTTCATAATCTTCCTTATGAATGATCTTCTTGTGTCTGCCTCCATCAAGACTGTCTCATTTGTTTTCTTTGCTGCCCATGGAACTCTCAACATTCTTCTAAGAAACATCTCGGCTGCCTCAACCTTGTTCTGGCTTTGCTTGTTGACTGTCCACGCCTTGCAACCGTACAACAGTATTGGTTCTATATAACATTCAAGAACTCTCTTCCTGATGTTAATTGATAGGCATTTGTTGGTAAGAATGCTTTTCATCTTCTTGAATGCTGTTTCGGATTGGCCGATTCTGCATAGTTGTGCTGAAGCTAAAAATTTGTTATTTCTAGCTGAATGCTCGCTGTACAGTGTTACATGAGCATCAGCTGTGTTGAACAGCCAAGACGAGCGGCAAGAGATCAATGCACCCTGAGACACACACAAGACTGGGTAGAAGGAAAACAGGGGAGAAAAAACTGGGGTAAAAAAACACCCCCCCCCCCAAAAAAAACAAAAAAACATGCGGATACTCACATTGCGTGTCAACGTTGTGTTGACTCCCACATCTTTCAAGGTCACTGCCGGGATCTGCACACACCATAGCGCATTCTTTAATTCTGAACAGTTGTGTGTGTGTGCGTGTGCGTGTGTGTGTGTGTGTGCGTGCGTGTGTGTGTGTGTGTGTGTGTGTGTGTATGGTGTGGGTGTGTGTGTGTGTGTGTGTGTGTCTATGTGCGTTTCTGTGTCTGTTTGAGAGACAGAGAGGCAGACAAATAGAGATAGACAGATACACAGAGAGAGACTCGTTTTAGAAGACAGACAGATGCACAGAGAGAAAATAAACTAGATTATTAACAGTGCTCGAGTATTTGCAAGTAAAAAACAAGTAATAGAAACTAAAATAAATAAACAAACAAATGCATACATAAATAAATAAAACAATGAAACACAAAGTTAATGATGTGCAAAATGCTGACATTTAACGCCAATGATCCCCCCAAAATACATGGCTCACCTGACAACATGAACACGATCTTCAGCTCTTGGAATCCTGCACCCTATCGTCCAACTACAAAAACTTAATCCTCTGACTCTCTCACCTTATTCACCAGCTTCTTGCAGGAAGCTGGTGGACACGGTGAGGGAGTCGGGGTTAAGTTTTTGTTTTGCCAGCATGGTCAACATTTCAGGATGCTGGTGGACAGGATGCAGGAGTCAAAGGGTTAATGAAAATGATTCCCCCCAAAATACATGCCTCACCTGACAATATTAACATGATCTTTAAGCAGTGTTGTTAATATGTCCCCCCACTCTAGCTCCAGGAATCAAACCAATCACTCTTCAAGCACCACGCATAATGTTTCCCTAGCTTGCTCTCTTCAATCCCAAGTGCTTGTTTATACTTTGGTAAAAATTCTTCTTATCTTGCTGGTTTCTCTGTATCTTGCTGGTCTCTCAGCTGAAGTAGAAGTTTTCTCTGACAGAAATCTTGGCTTAATTTTTGCTTTCAAATTCCATCAACACATATCTAAATTTGGTATCAATTGTTCCATGTGAAAAGTTGTGCTATACACAGGAAAGGGAAGTCACTCCCCCCACAAACCATGAACCAGTTTCACTCTCCTTAGAAAATGTGAACCTATTTCAATCATGCCAGGAGAGTACATATGCTCCGCGATTTCTTTTTTTTGTTTTTTAGAAACTAGCATACAAAATATGGAGAAATTGTACATGTGCACATATGTGCTTTCCCCGCCCCCTCACCAATCAACATACAAGACATACAAGAACACATGACAAACTAAAGTCCATGCACATGTACACAAAATGGCGCACGCACACACACGCACACACACACATACACACACTAACCCTCTGCTGTTGCTGTTGAAGCTGTCTCATCTCTGACTCGATGGTTCGAATCCGACGTAACCTTGCCTGTTGACGCTGGGCGGCTTGCTGTGAGGTACCGAGCTTTTCTGTCATGGCACCTTGCATATGCTGGGCCTCTATTTCCATTTGTCTGCGAGTCAGGTCTGTTTGCTGAGAATGCTGAAATAGTATTTTTTTAAAAGTGATGCTGTTCCATAACCCAAAAACTACAAAGAAATGAGAGTGATAATAATGACATTTATACAGCACTAAAACTTGATATACAAATCAAACCAAAGTGCAAACTCCCATCATTCACCAAATCACCCGTCCCCAAAGACAAAAACCCAAAGGTACAACCTCAATTTTTCCCAAGGCCAGAATTTTGACAGTGGTTCCTAGATTCTTCTCTCTCCTGGTTTTATCTCACCAAACCTCCAGAATAAGACTTGAACTCACGCAATCAGATTAGAAAGTGGGAACTCCCCCTATTTACCAACCAAATCTTGCACTGCATTTCAAAAATCCAACTAGAGGAGCTTTGATTTGAGACAATGAAAGTGTGGATAGCTTGTCTACTTAGCAAAATGAAATGGATAGCTTATGTCTGTTTTATGAACATGAATATGAAAATATATCTATATATCTATTTACCTATGTATCTATATATCTATATTCATACTGCAGAATTAGAGACAGTCAAGGCTCAATGCAAATCACAGGACATTACAATAATAATGAGAGATTTTAATGCTAAAGTGGGACATGAAAAAGTGGATGATATAATTGGACATCATGGCCTTGGCATGCAAAGTGAAAGGGAGAGAAACTTGTTCAATGGGTGCAAGTGAATAAATTCATAATAGGAAACACTTAATTTGAGCAAACTAACAAATGAAAATGGACATTTAAGAATCCAGGAGACAGCACAAGAAAGCAAACTGATTACGTTTATGTGCCATGGTTGCCAATGCCATGCGACATGGCACATAATGGTGATGATGATGATGATATATATATATATATATATATATATATATATATATATATATATATATTTTATATATATATATGTATATATATGTACACAGGTAGATATATAATAGATAAAACAGACAGATCAATAGCTAGCTAGCTACCCAGCAGCCAGCCAGCCAGCCAACCAACAGATAGAGACAGATAAACAGACAGATAGGGACATACATAAATACAGTGATAGACAAATAAACAGATACACAGATACATAGACCGATAAGGAGAGAGAGAGAGAGAGAGACAGACAGACAGACAGAGACAGACAGACAACACAGACAGACAGACAGAAAACAACAGATGGACAAACAGACAGACAGACTCACAGTGTGTGGTGGAGGAAGAGTGTCCAGCTTGTTAGTGATAACCTGAAGTTGGTGGTAGAACCAGCGTCTGAGTTGCTCTTCCTTTTCAATCTCTTTCATCAGAACACTCCTGACAAATTACACACAAAGGGCATCATGTTATCTTTTTGTCTACAGAGAAGATAATTCATTGGCACATTTTGAACGAATCAGGACTCCCATAAGAGCTGATGCAAAGGAGGTCCCTGGAACCTTCTGAAGAAGTGATAAGGGGTATCACTAGAACTAGGGTCCACCTCTGACTGTCTACACCTACAGCTATATATCAAGAAGCTGACAAAAGATTATGAAGAAATCAGTAACACTGTTTTTGTAAAATATTCAAATCCAAAAAGAATTCAGCTTTTTAGTAACCTTTAGATTGTATCTTAAAATGTCTTGTCTGGCCAGTGATGTTATAACGGCTGCGAGGCATGGACAATGAAGAAAGAGGATGAAAGACGAGTGGAAGCAGCAGAGCTGTGGTTTTACCGAAGACTGCTGAGGGTCAAATGGACGAATAGGCGCTCAAATGAAAGCATACTGAATGAGTTGGGTACTACACGCAAGCTCCTAGTACTCATACAACGGAGGAAACTGAAATATGTTGGACACGCAATCCGTAATGAGAGAACAGACTTGATGTCCACTGTCCTCCAAGGTAAAGTGGAAGGAAAGAGAAACAGAGGACGGCCACCTGCATCACTTGCTAGAAACATCACAAACATCAGTGGCAAGAAACTCCAGGAGGTGGTCAGACTTAGCCAAGATCGAGAGTGCTGGAGGCAACTTGTGAGGACATCATGTGCAGCGGCCAACACCGTTCCCGGTGACGCCGACAGGTGAGACAGGTGAGAGATTGTATACATTTTCACATCCATTAGCCAGATTTTCTAAAATTTTCCAGAAATGCAGAACTCTTATTACACTGCCAAAACTATGTGCTCAGTACTTTCTTTTTCTACATCATAAAGAGTACATTTTTCATTTTTTACAATTCTCATTTCTTTTAAAATTATGTCTGTTGTTATCAGTCTATTATGTTCATTTGGAACCATTTTAACCCTTTGACTCCCGCACCCTGTCCATCAGCATCCTGCATTGTTAGCCATGCCAGCAAAGCAAAAACTTAACCTGTTGGCAGGGAGCCGGTGGAAAGGGTAAGGGTGTCAAAAGGATAAATATTTGCAGTTGGTGGATAGGGTGCGGGAGTCAAAGGGTTAAGTTTAGGTCCTGTATTTTTTGTAGAGAAACATCACTTCCTGTTCAGTGTTTTCTCAAGTTCACCCTCTCAATGTTGTTGTTGTTTGTTTTGTTTTATAAAGAATATCATAACTAGTACACTCCTACCATATACACAAAACACAATTAGTTGCTGTTTTCTTTACAAAGAATACAAATAATCAGCAGAACACTCCTGTACAAGACATGACACACGATATGCACGCTATCTTTTTAAGGGGGGGGGAAACAACTACAGTCAACACGCTCTGCATGATCTGAGACATGATAAATGTGCTCATTTACATAGTGTCGTCTTTTTTTCCCTTCAGAATATAAATAACCACATAACATACATGTTCAAGGTCCCCCCTCCCCTTAAGTATTAATTAGCATGATAGAGAATTAATACATAAAAAAGAGACAACACGCACAACACACAACAACACACACGCAACGCAAGCATGCCACACACACACACACACGTACACCACACACACATGCAAGCACACACACACACACACGCATACATACCATGCATTGCACACACGAATACACATACGTATTTATATATCTTTCCTCTTTCAGACACCTGTTTTTGTGTGTGTGTGTGTGTGTGTGTGTGTGTTTGTGTGTGTGTGTGTGTTGTGTGTGTTTTTTGTTGTGTTGTGTTGTGTGTGTTGTGTGTTGTGTGTTGTGTGTGTTGTTGTTGTTTGTTGTGTGTGTTGTGTGTGGTGTGTGTGTGTGTGTGTGTGTGTGTGTGTGTGTGTGTGTGTGTGTGTGTGTTGTGTGTGTGTGTGTGTGTGTGTGTGTGTGTGTGTGTGTGTGTGTGTGTGTGTGTGTGTGTGTGTGGTGTGTGGTGTGTGATGTGTGTGAGTGTGTGAGTGTGTGAGTATGTGTGTAGAGGTGTTTTGCATGTAAGTGTGTGTGTGCGTGTGTGTGTGTGTGTGTGTGTGTGTGTGTGTGTGTGTGTGTGTGTGTGTGTGTGTGTGTGAGAGGGTGCGCGTGCGTGCTCACATGCATGCGTATGTGCGTATGTGTGCGTACGAGTGTGCATCTTTCACTCTCCTTTCTCACCACCACACCATCCCCTCTCAAACATAAAACCAAAAAGAATACGCGAAAAGGTAATACTCATCATCATGATCATGTGTCCTGCCGCATGGCGTTGGTGATCATGGACTTCCATCCGTCTCTATCTCTCGTTGCCCCTAGCATTTCCCCCACCCTCCCCGTCCCCAGCCACTCTGCAAGTCCATCCAGCATTCTCTCCCTGGGTCCCTGGGTCTGCTCTCTTTCCCTCCAGCTTTCCCGTTGTGACCAGGTGCTCCAAATCCCCCTTCCTCATAAAATGGCCTGTAAATGTTGCCTGTCTTTTCATAATCTTCCTTATGAGTGATCTTCTTGTGTCTGCCTCCATCAAGACTGTCTCGTTTGTTTTCTTTGCTGTCCATGGAACTCTCAACATTCTTCTTAGAAACCACATCTCAGCTGCCTCAATCCTGCTCTGGCTTTGCTTGTTGACTGTCCACGCCTCACATCCGTACAACAGTATTGGTTCTATATAACATTCAAGGACTCTCTTCCTGATGTTAATTGATAGGCATTTGTTGGTAAGAATGCTTGTCATCTTCTTGAATGCTGTTTTGGCTTGGCTGATTCTGCCGGCTATTTCCGATGTGCATCTGCCGTCTGATGAATTGACTGTTCCCTGGTATTTGAACTTATCACCATGACTTCAGTCTTCCTGCTGTTTAGTTCCAACCCCTTACCTTTGCTTTCTATTTCTAGTATATTCACAAGGTTTTGTAGTTCCCTTTCATTTTCTGCAATTAGCACGATGTCATCTGCATATCTGCGTAATAATATTTCTCAAAAAGAAAAAGGAAAAAAAAAAACCACCTCCTACCTTTCCTGGTCCAATTCCTGCATCACAGCACGGCTATCCACCCCTATCACCATGGACGCCGCACCACCCCCATTGGCAGGGCTACCAGAAGCATTAGTGTCACGGCAACCCTGAGAAGCAGCCTCTTCCTCATCATCGTAACTGTCATCGTTGACCTCATGCAGACTGTTGTTGGCAGTATCTGTCACGCTCACTACATGGCCAAAAGGAGCATCTACAAACAAAGCAACAAAGGACGTTCAAAAATAATGAACAGGGCATTGCAAACAAAGTTAACAAAGGACTTCAAAAGGAGCATCTACAAAGCAACAAAGGACGTTTTAAAATAATAAAGAGTTTGCAAACAAAGTTAACAAAGGACTTCAAAAGGAGCATCTACAAACAAAGCAACAAAGGATGTTTGAAAATAATAAACAGGGTATTGCAAACAAAGTTAACAAAGGACGTCTCAAAATTACAAATAAACTATCAATTTTTCAACCTTCCTTTTTTGTTAAAGGCTTTTATCTGAAAAGGTTGATTATTTCATGTCAAACTGAAAGGGGAGAGAGAGAGAGAGAGAGAGAGAGAGAAGAGAGACAGAGAGACAGAGAGAAGAGAGAGAGAGAGAGGGCAATGACAATGACAATGACAATGATGCTTTATTTTTCAACGGTAAAAGCTATTGGCTAGAAGCCATTTTTCAAACTTGCCGTTGCTATTCTATACACATGACATTTGTTTACAGTAACAAGTACAGCTTAAGGAAAATACATGTTGAATACTAAAATTAGAGAGAGAGAGAGAGAAAGAGAGAGAGAAAGACAGAAAGTGTGTGTGTGTGTGTGTGGGGGGGGGGGGGTGTGGGGGGGGGGGTGTGTGTGTGTGCGCGTACGTGTGCGCGCATGTGTGTGTGTGTGTGTATGTTACCGAAATGTGCTACCAAATGTTCTCAGCCGTTTCTGGCTAGATCTTGTCACACAGAACAAACCAGTGCAATTAGTAGATGGTGTGTGTACAGCACTCTCTCAGGAACCTGACAATATGTATCAAATCTGTTTTAACACTTGTTACAGTTGACCACTGCCTTCCAATGAATTTACCAGAAACCTTTTAAAAGTCTCCCCGACTCTAAGAAGTACAAAAGCCTAGATGAAGTTCAATTTTATGTTCATTACATGTGTTACGGTTTTCTTCTTTGTATTTAGTGCTCACATTTTTTTTGTTAGAGTAACAAGTATAACTTAGGTGTACAACAAGTCCAATGGGACGAAGTATTCCCATATCTGAAGTCAACAGCACATGCACTGATCCAACATATCCAGGACATAGCCTACTGAGCCCTCTTCAAACGACACTGACCACTCAGCCACCTTGTAGTCTTAACGACGCTGAAAACAGTGAGCGTCCTCCTAACTAGTTCTACTGACAGGTATCACTTGTGCTTTTAGCCAGCCCGGAGATATGGCAGAAGACTGGAAAGGTAGGTGGCCCGTAGGGGAATGGGATGGTACTGGTGAGATCAAATGAGTCAGAAGCCACATTAATTTAACCCTTTGACTCCCACACCTTATCCACAGACTGCAAAAACTTAACCCTTTGATTCCCTCACCCTATCCACCAGCTTTCCTCACCCTATTCACCAGATTCCTGGAGTAGGCTGGTGGACAGGGTGGAAGGGATCAAAGGGTTACGTTTTTGCTTTGATAGCATGGCTGGCAGTGCAGGATGTTGGTGGACGGGGTGCGGGGAGTCAAAGGGTTAATTAACCCCCAAGGCCAAACAAGCCGGCTCTCGTTCTCTGTCTGTGGGCTTCTGCCACCACTAGGCTTACCATCAAATTCAATTCGTGTGTAATTTAGTCCCGCGGAGCCCTGGGCCACGTCAGGCCTGTCATCGTGCATTATCATCAAAGGTTAGAGATTAAATACTATCACCAATTTACCAAAATTACACCCATCAATCTATCGGAGGCTAAAACGTTGCTTAAATTATCCAGAAACCCCCGAAGGTGTTGGATCGTAAGTGACAAACATGTTTACTGTTTTTGTTGTTTAAAGCCCAGCCGACTGTGTAGAGCCATATCAGGGCTATAACCGTTTCAAAGCACATACAAAACTCAACAGGGGGGAAAAAAAAAGAAAAAAAAAAAAGAAAAGAAAATTAAGTACACATATCAACGCATTCGTGCACATAATCTAAGGAGATGCCCTGGCGTTGACCACTCCGTCCAATTTATTGCACAGGGGATTTAAAAAACACATCTGAATACAAATTTAAACACACAGGACACAAAAATATACATAAAAACAGGCCTAAATTACCTAAAATTGCTTCCGCATATCTCACCTCCCTAGAGCCAAAAATGCACTTAACACATGTACCCAACTATTAATCCTCCTAAGAAAACGTGTGCAAGACTTAATCAAACACATACAGGTGAATGGACCAGCAAGGCAGAAAATGAAAGGAAGAAATGACAGAAAGTAAAGGAACAAGGCAGAAACAAAGAGAGTGAGAGAAAAGAGGAAATTTCTAGCACAGAATTTCCAGAAGGTGGGGATACTATTTGTACTGAAAGAGCCCCCGGCATCACCACAGAGGGAAGTGAAAAAGATACTCAGATTCAGTATGAGATCCAACCAAGAACAGACTCATCTGACACTGATATAATATCATATAAAACTAATTGATTTCTCTGGAAAAAAAATTTTTCCAGAGCAACTTCAAGGAACAAGGTCTTCAGTGAGTCTACTGTAGAAATAGTTCTAACTGGCATCATGCCACTCAAGCAATGTCTGATACTGAGACTTCCATCACACGGCACGCACTAAGGAACTTCTTTTGATTAAAAAGATGTGAGAAAGGAAGCTGAGACCCATATGTAGCCCATTAAATGCTACTTCTTTCATTTCAGTTTTTCATGAAATCACGAAGATACTCTGAGAAAGGAGGATAGATCAGAAAGATACTCTGAGAAAGATGGATAGATCAGAAAATACTCTGAGAAAGATGGATACCGGATAGATCAGGAAATACTCTGAGAAAGATGGATAGATCAGGAAATACTCTGAGAACAATGGATAGATCATGAAATACTCTGAGAATGATGGATAGATCAGGAAATACTCTGAGAACAATGGATAGATCATGAAATACTCTGAGAATGATGGATAGATCAGGAAATACTCTGAGAAAGATGGATAGATCAGGAAATACTCTGAGAAGAATGGATAGATCAGGAAATACTCTGAGAATGATGGATAGATCAGGAAATACTCTGAGAACAATGGATAGATCAGGAAATACTCTGAGAATGATGGACAGATCAGGAAATACTCTGAGAAAGATGGATAGATCAGGAAATACTCTGAGAAAGACAGATAGATCAGGAAACACTCTGAGAAAGACAGATAGATCAGGAAACACTCTGAGAAAGATAGATAGATCAGGAAAACCTGTCATCCAGTTGGGTATCATCTCTAATACAAAAACTATCGTTATTATAGAAGTATTATCAGAACAATATTTCTTGTCACTTTACATTTAACACCGCAGTACTCACACTGACAGTGACACACACGCTTTCACAAGTACTCTAAAACGAGCAAGGAGGATAACAACTTACATTAAGCGATAAAACCCTTTCATTGCTCTAAGCATGTTCTGTGACGTACACAGATTTCCTAAATTTAGACTGGTGCATGCACGATGTCTGAGCTACCCATCTGAGAATGACTTTTCACATATGACCCAAGTATAGACAGAAAAAGTTTGGATAAATTAATGTCACCTGATGTCCTAATGGCACTTGAGAAATACAGTGCATTTGATGACATCTGATGCTCAGTTGAAACTGAACAGGTTAAAATCCAAAAGATCCAGAGCTTAGTGCTTATGAAGATTCAGAACAATTTTAACAAAGTTACCAGTTTGATAGGATAATCATGATAATCATCGTTTCTAGACCTGACTGATTTGGTGAAGTACAGATGACATCTTTACATCTTTTCTTTTAGATTTGGGAAAGACATCGACAGCAAAACATACATGAAGAAGAACTTTGTGTGTGTGTGTGTGTGTGTGTGTGTGTGTGTGTGTGTGTGTGTGTGTGTGTGTGTGTGTGTGTGTGTGTGTGTGGTGTGTGTGTGTGTGTGTGTGGTGTGTGTGTGTGTGTGTGTGTGTGTGTGTGTGTGTGTGTTTGTGTGTGTGTGTGTGTGTGCGTGCGTGCGTGCGTGCGTGCGCGTGCTTGCGTGTGTGTGTGCGTGCGTGTGCGTGTGTGCGGGTGCCTGCCTGTGCGCATGCCTGCACGCATGGGTGTGTGTACGTGCGCATACAAGCGCATGTGCGTGTGCACATATGCTGCATGTGTGTGTGGATGTGTGCGTATGCACACGGGCATGCATGCATGAGCGTGCATGTGTGCGTGCATACATGAGCCCGTGCATGCATGCGTGTGTGCACTGTGCATTTGTGTGCATGTAAACACGTGTGTGCGAGAGTAGACAAGAGTGTTTTAATGTCCTAGTATACTGGTCAAATCTACTGTTTGTCTGCCAGCCTTATTCATCACAGCTGCACCTACATCACAGCAAAAACATGATTATCAGTGGTAACATATTTTTTTTCCTGAAAGTGTGATACAATAACCCCTCCTCCATATGCACTGTACACACAGCGCACAGCATACATGTATGATCTGGCAAGCTCCCCCCCCCCCCCCCACCCCATTTCCAGTGTACAAGTGTCTATACAGGGACACACATACACACACTCTCCCCCCCCCCCTACCCACAGTTTTCCCTCACACACAAACATACATACATGCACTTTCTCCCCCCACCCCATCCCCAATTCTCCATCAAACAAACACACACACACACATTCTCTTCCCACCCCTGATTTCTCTCTCTCTCTCTCACACACACACACACTCCTCCCACCCCCAATTCACACACACACACACACATTCTCCCCCCAACCCCAATTCACACACATTCTCCCCCCCCCCCCCCAACACCAGTTCATCCTTACACTGTGTACACACACACACACTCGGAGGGGAATCACATTGTAATATATAATTGTATATATAATATGCTCTCTATAATTTTCCATTGCTTTTATTCTTTCTCCCCATTTATAGCCGTGTGCGTGTGCGTGTGTGTGTGTGTGTGTGTGTGCATGCATGCATGTGTGTGTGCGTGCATGCATGTGTGCGTGCATGCATGTGTGTGCGTGCGTGTGTGTCTGTTTTAGCGCTTAGATTTGATTTTATCAAGATTTTGCGCTATATAAAATATTGTATTTTGTATATTATTATTATTATTACACACACACACACATTCTCTCCCCCCCACTCCCCAGTTTTCCCTCACACACACATGCAGGCATTCTCCCCCGTTCCCAATCCGCCCCCCCCCCCCCCCCCACACACACACACACACATTCTCCTCCCACCCCCAATTCTCCCTCACACACACACACACACACACACACACACACACACACCACGCACGCACGCACGCACGCACGCACGCACGCACGCACGCACGCATGCACACACACACAAAGTGATAAAATTTTCTTTATCAACTCTGATATTGGTCAAAGAACGTGTGGTGATACAATAACTATTCATGGATGATCAGGCTAGAAACGGAGGCATACAATCATGTTCATGCTGGCAATGGATGTGAGGAGACTGCACAATGTACTCACACAGAACGGGCAACAGAATGCTGCTGCGCAGTCTGCACACTCTGACTTCGGTGGGAAGGAGACTCAATGAGACACGATACCCATGACTCTCTCCGAGAAAAATTCAGACATACTGACGGCAGAAGTGGCAAAAAGAGAAAGGACGAGTTGACAGAAGGTAAGTAAAAAAAGAGAAACAGCGTTCTTATTGCATACATTTCGATATTATCACACTCTTCAAGAATAATGAATGCACAAGATCTGAATCAAAGTGACTGCCAGCGTTCAAGCAAAGAGGAACCAGAAAAACATGAGAACAGAATCAGAACGTGTATCTAATATAACAAAATAAGACAGGCGCAAATGTTCATGTCAAGCATATATACACAAAAGACAAAATAAACGCACAACATTTAGCAGGAAAAAAAAACAGACAACTTCCATATGCCACGCGGAGTGAGAGAAAATGGCAGATGTGCGTTTTCCATAAAGATGGGAGATTTTTGCTGAATATTAACCCTTTGACACCTGCACCCTATCTACGAACTGCAAAAACTTAACCCTTTGACTCCCTCACCCTATCCACCAGCTTCCTGCAGGAAGCTGGTGAATAGGGTGAGGGAGTCAAAGGAAGCTGGTGAATAGGGTGAGGGAGTCAAAGGGTACCTGCAGGAAGCTGGTGAATAGGGTGAGGGAGTCAAAGGGTTGTTTTTGCTTTGTCAGCACTGTTAGCAATGCAGGATGCTGGTGGACAGGCTGCAGGAATCACAGGGTTAAGAGTATCCTATGGTGCATTCTTAAACACACTATCCCAGCTGCATGTGGGACCAGGGAATCCACACACACAGGAGGGGTATACATCAAGTCAAGTAAACGTCGTCATCTCTCGGCAAGAAATTACAATGTGGTCATTATGCAGACAACTTATGACAATTGACATTAACATCATTCCTGTATAATCATTAGTCTAAAATACTTATTATCAATATTATCAGTGAAAAAAGTCTCCTAGAGGAAGTCAGATGAACCGTCAAAAATTTGGGAAATATTTACGTCGTTTTACGGTCTCTTCTGTGCACTTGCTGCTTTGTCTCTCTGTCTGTCTGTCTCTCTCTATACATATATATATACACACACACACACATATATATACACATATATATACATCACGGAAAAGTACACAATTATTGTCCTAAAACACATTCTCATGCAGACACATCGCATGACAGTTTTCTAATAAAAGCACACACACACACACACACACACACACGCACACAAGCCTGCAGTCGCCGTGCATATAGCATCTGAGTGCCTGTAAACAGCCCACAGTCACGTTCAGCCACGTTCTATTCCTGGTTCAAAAAAGTCAATGTTCCAATCGTACGCATATAATGCAATAATAGTTCAGCAGACGCTGGGATTCTGCCAGATTTTGATCACAAACATCTCTTGCGGTACACGTTCGCTTGGTGAGAGAGAAATGGGGACCTTGGGGGTGGGATGGGGGTGAGGGGGTGGGGGTGTGTAGCTGTGCCATGATCGACACGAGACTTGGGATCGATATCTGGTTCAAGGTCAAGGCTTGCGCTCGCTCGCTGGCATCTCTCTCTCTCGACTCCTCTCTTCACTCCTTAATTTTATTTTATTTATTCATTTTTGTTTTCGAGGCTGGGGAAAATGCTCTCTCTCTCTTTTCTCTCTCTCTCTCTCTCTCTCTCTCTCTCTCTCTCTCTCTCTCTGTGTGTGTGTGTGTGTGAAATCCTACTCTCTCTATCTTACTGAAATGGAAGGCGGCCTGATTCTACATCATCTGTAAGTTTGTCCATTCACAAACAGCTAAGAGACCCACATCTGGTAAATATCCATTCAAACAGCTAGGAAATCCACATTCGATAAATTAAAATCCATTCAAAAACAGCCGAGAGACCCACATTTAGTATAAACATCCATTCAGAAACAGCTAAGAGCCCACATCATGTAAATTAAAACCCATTCAGAAACAGCTAAGAGACCCACATCTGATATATATCCATTCAAAAACAGCCAAGAGACCCACATCTGATATATATCCATTCAAAAACAGCCAAGAGACCCACATCTGGTATATATCCATTCACAAACAGTTGAGACCCACATCTGGTAAAAATCTATTCAGAAACAGCTAAGAGACCCACATCTGGTAAAAATCTATTCAGAAACAGCCAAGAGACCCACATCTGGTAAAAATCTATTCAGAAACAGCTAAGAGACCCACATCTGGTAAAAATCTATTCAGAAACAGCTAAGAGACCCACATCTGGTAAAAATCTATTCAGAAACAGCTAAGAGACCCACATCTGGTAAAAATCTATTCAGAAACAGCTAAGAGACCCACATCTGGTAAAAATCTATTCAGAAACAGCTAAGACACCCACATCTGGTGAAGATCTATTCAGAAACAGTTAAGAGACCCACATCTGGTGAAGATCTATTCAGAAACAGCTAAGAGACCCACATCTGGTAAAAATCTATTCAGAAACAGCTAAGACACCCACATCTGGTAAAGATCTATTCAGAAACAGTTAAGAGACCCACATCTGGTAAAGATCTATTCAGAAACAGTTAAGAGACCCACATCTGGTAAAGATCTATTCAGAAACAGCCAAGAGACCCACATCTGGTAAAGATCTATTCAGAAACAGCTAAGACACCCACATCTGGTAAAAATCTATTCAGAAACAGTTAAGAGACCCACATCTGGTAAAGATCTATTCAGAAACAGTTAAGAGACCCACATCTGGTAAAGATCTATTCAGAAACAGTTAAGAGACCCACATCTGGTAAAGATCTATTCAGAAACAGTTAAGAGACCCACATCTGGTAAAAATCTATTCAGAAACAGTTAAGAGACCCACATCTGGTAAAGATCTATTCAGAAACAGCTAAGACACCCACATCTGGTAAAGATCTATTCAGAAACAGTTAAGAGACCCACATCTGGTAAAGATCTATTCAGAAACAGTTAAGAGACCCACATCTGGTAAAGATCTATTCAGAAACAGTTAAGAGACCCACATCTGGTAAAGATCTATTCAGAAACAGTTAAGAGACCCACATCTGGTAAAGATCTATTCAGAAACAGCTAAGACACCCACATCTGGTAAAGATCTATTCAGAAACAGTTAAGAGACCCACATCTGGTAAAAATCCATTCAGAAACAGTTAAGAGACCCACATCTGGTAAAGATCTATTCAGAAACAGTTAAGAGACCCACATCTGGTAAATTGAAATCCATTCAAAAACAGCAGAGACCCACATATGGTAGAATCAAGCCTAAACATTACTGTCACAGACACCTCTCTCCTGACAATATGAAACATTCTCCCTATTTTTAAAAAGGGGGACTGAAAACCATCACACACTCACACACACACACACACACACACACACACACACATCCTTAGGAAAAAAAAACTTCCCTCCCCCCCTCCCACCAAAAAAAAACAAACAAACAAACAAACACACAAACAAACAAAAACTTACCTGATCCAACATTTCTTCGCTTCTTCACCATCATAACAGACGAAGACAACATCACAACACCATTTTCACTTTCTTCTTCCTCTTCTGCCACTTCATCGCTGTCGTCTTCACCTAATCCAAAGCACACAATGTCCTCGCTTTCATCCAAGTTTGATTCTACATCTTCTCCAATCACAGCTGTCTCCTCCACATCCCTGTTTTCTCGCTTATCTCTACCTGGTGATTTTGTTCTTTTAGATGCCAAGTTGAACTCATTCCGCTGTGCCATTTCTGTTGTTGTGTTTGTTGCCAAAATGAAATTTGTCCATTGACCATTTTTTATACCCCTGCGGGGGGTGCTGGAGGCACTTCTACTATAAATATAATCAACACTTTTTTCCCCCTGTAAATTCTGTACTTTAGATTTTCTTTTTTTCGATCCCTCACTCTATATCCGCCTCTTCCTTTTTCCTCCGCCTCTCCTTATCTCTTTTTCTGTCATATGTCTTTTTCTGTCTTGCTGTCTGCCCCCCCTCCCCCACCAACCTATCAAAAAACAAGCGTTGCAGGCAGCTCAGCAACATAAACTACATGCACAGTTGGGGCCAAACCTTCAGAACAGATGGTTATTTATGATGATCATTCGACGTGTGACCATGTCTCATTCAACACAGAAGGAAAGAAGAGCTGAAACCATTTCCTGTTTTATCACTTGTCACAATATACCATCTAAGAATACACTAAAAGGTGATAGTCAGTGGCACAGAGCAAGGAACAGAGCGACAGGGAGGACAGCTCGTGGTTATCGCACACAACACCACAAATAACGCAATAGCTCTTGTCTATCTTACACAACACCACACATAACGCAGTCTCCAGTATTCATATTAGGTATGCATGTATGCAAGGCTGGAGAGCACATCAAGCGCAGCAAACAACTTCCACTGACTGACACTTTCCACAGTGCACAAAACGGTAGACCCAACATCAACAGACCATTAGTGTGCAGATCATGT
Source organism: Monoplex corrugatus (assembly GCA_030674185.1). Lineage (NCBI taxonomy): Eukaryota > Metazoa > Mollusca > Gastropoda > Littorinimorpha > Ranellidae > Monoplex > Monoplex corrugatus. The sequence goes on from JAPXFY010000029.1 coordinate 44,824,273, forward strand.
ACACGTATATTAAATTTATCTGAAAACTTGGCAGACTACTGATGTTAGGTATGATATGATAAGCATCATGAAAAAAAATCCATCAAAATTGTGGACACTTAAAATCATGTAGAAAAATCAGCACTGGAAATTACAGACAACCAACCATGACACAACTGTCAACAGACATGAAATTGGAAATCATGGACTTAGTAACCAACTATCAGTATCACTCAAAGAAGATGTCATGAAATTACAGACAACCAACTATCACTCAAAGAAGATGTCATGAAATTACAGACAACCAACTATCACTCAAAGAAGATGTCATGAAATTACAGACAACCAACTATCACACAAAGGAGGCATCATGAAGTTACAGACAACCAACTATCACACAAAGGAGGCATCATGAAGTTACAGACAACCAACTATCACACAAAGGAGGCATCATGAAGTTACAGACAACCAACTATCACACAAAGGAGGCATCATGAAGTTACAGACAACCAACTATCACACAAAGGAGGCATCATGAAGTTACAGACAACCAACTATCACACAAAGGAGGCATCATGAAGTTACAGACAACCAATTATCACACACAAAGGAGGCATCATGAAGTTACAGACAACCAACTATCACACAAAGGAGGCATCATGAAGTTACAACCAACTATCACACAAAGGAGGCATCATGAAGTTACAGACAACCAACTATCACACAAAGGAGGCATCATGAAGTTACAGACAACCAATTATCACACAAAGGAGGCATCATGAAATTATAGACAATCAACTATTATTCAAAGGAGACATAATGAAAGTATCAAAAACCAACAATGAAACAACAGAGACACGAGACTGGAAATTATGGACAACCATCACTTGAACTTGAAGGAGATATGAAATTGTAGACAACCAACAAGCACTCAAAGGAGGTATCATGAAATGATAGACAACCAACAAGCACTCAAAGGAGGTATCATGAAATGATAGACAACCAACAAGCACTCAAAGGAGGTATCATGAAATTGTAGACAACCTACAAGCACTCAAAGGAGGTATCATGAAATGATAAACCAACAAGCACTCAAAGGAGGTATCATGAAATGATAGACAACCAACAAGCACTCAGAGGTATCATGAAATGATAGACAACCAACAAGCACTCAAAGGAGGTATCATGAAATTGTAGACAACCAACAAGCACTCAAAGGAGGTATCATGAAATTGTAGACAACCAACAAGCACTCAAAGGAGGTATCATGAAATGATAGACAACCAACAAGCACTCAAAGGAGGTATCATGAAATGATAGACAACCAACAAGCACTCAAAGGAGGTATCATGAAATGATAGACAACCAACAAGCACTCAAAGGAGGTATCATGAAATGATAGACAACCAACAAGCACTCAAAGGAGGTATCATGAAATGATAGACAACCAACAAGCACTCAGAGGTATCATGAATTGATAGACAACCAACAAGCACTCAAAGGAGGTATCATGAAATGATAGACAACCAACAAGCACTCAAAGGAGGTATCATGAAATTGTAGACAACCAACAAGCACTCAAAGGAGGTATCATGAAATGATAGACAACCAACAAGCACTCAAAGGAGGTATCATGAAATTGTAGACAACCAACAAGCACTCAAAGGAGGTATCATGAAATTGTAGACAACCAACAAGCACTCAAAGGAGGTATCATGAAATTGTAGACAACCAACAAGCACTCAAAGGAGGTATCATGAAATGATAGACAACCAACAAGCACTCAAAGGAGGTATCATGAAATGATAGACAACCAACAAGCACTCAAAGGAGGTATCATGAAATTGTAGACAATCAACAAGCACTCAAAGGAGGTATCATGAAATTATAGACAACCAACCATCACACCAACCTGATATCAGACTGGAAATTATAGACAACCAATTATAGACAATCAATTATTACTCAAAGGAGACATGAAATTATACACAACCAACTATCACTCAAAGGAGTCATCATGAAATTATACACAACCAACCATCACACCAACCTGACATCAGACTGGAAATTATAGACAACCAACTATCATTCACCAGACTGCAGATTTACACGGCAAACCTTTTTCTGGTTCTTGTGTGTTTTTTGTTCTTGTTGTTTTCTCATCCCAATTCTGTGCTGCCCAGTGGCATCGATCTTTACGCATTGCCACTTGTCCCAGCTCTACATCACACCACCAACCCCAAATTCATTCACATCACACCACCAACCCCAAATTCATTCACATCACACCACCAACCCAAAGTTCATTCACATCACACCACCAACCCAAAGTTCATTCACATCACACCACCAACCCCAAATTCATTCACATCGTACCACCAACTCAAAGTTCATTCACATCAAGTTCAAGTGCTAGGACGCCCGCAGAAGTCAAGAGATAATAAGCCGCCATGGGGCCACCCACCATTGTAAGACTGTATGTGCGTGCATGCATGCAAGAGAGAGAGAGAGAGAGAGAGAGAGAGAGAGAGAGAGAGAGAGAGAGAGAGAGAGAGTGTGTGTGTGCGTGTGTGTGTGTGTGTGTGTGTGCGCATGTGTGCGTGTGCGTGTGCGCGCGCCCGAGCGTGCCTGCATGTATGTATGTGCGTGCGTGCATGTGTGTGTGTGTGTGTGTGTGTGTGTGTGCGTGTGTGTGTGTGCGCGTGCGTGCGTGTGTGTGTGCACGGAGTGTATATGTGTGCATTTTTCCAACTCATTACTCTTTCTTGTTTGTGTTTCGCCAGAGTTTTTTGAGCGGAAGAGGATATGCTTGTATGCAAGATGCAGCCATTAATATGTTGCTGCACGGTCTGCATACAACTTCAGCACATGTGCAAGGTGGGTGTTTTTGCATTTCTAAACGCCACCGAACATTGCAAAAGTGACAAGGTTTATGGGATCTTTAACGTGCATATTTATTATTCTGCATGCACACACACACACACACACACACACACACACACACACACACACACACACACACGCACGTACACACACACACACACACACACACACACAACACATTTGATATTCTGTGTACATATACACACAAAGGAGGTTCAAGCACTTGTAAACCTTACAAATGTTAATATGAGAAATCAAGAAAATTCTCCAACCTTTATCAACAAGGCAGATCCTGTGCAGAACTGAACCCCAGAACTTCTGACTGCAAGCCCAACATACCACCTACTTAGCCGTAGCGCCAATCATGCTGCCTTTTGCTCTCTGTTATTTCTGTCACTTCTGTCTATTTTTCTGCCATAGAGGTCCTTTTTCTGTCATCTTTATGGTTATATGGAACTCATCACGTCTGCGCATCTGTTGTTTTTTGTTTTGTTTTTGTTTTTGTGTGTGTCTCTCTTAGTGACACCGACTATATACAGGAGACCAGGTATGCTGACTGCACAGCGGTATGATAATCAAATGACAACCCTCTGACTCCCGCACCCTGTCCACCAGCATCATCATGCAATGCCCAACCAGGCCAGCAAAGCAAAAACTTAACCCTTTGACTCCCTCACCCTATCCACCAGCTCCCCGCAAGAAGCTGATGGACAGGGTGAGGGAGTCAAAGGGTTAAGTTTTTGCAATTGGTAGATAGGGTGCAGGAGTCAAAGGGTTAAATTAAGACATGACTTCCACCAGAAGGGCTGGGCTCGATCCTGTCTGGATACCTCACTGCCTGGTGGGTAAAAGAGAGAGATCCCCCCCCCCCCCCAATCTTCCAGGTCACCATGCGTGCAGACCCGTTAGTGGCAAAACCGTCTTTTTGTGCACATGCATGGAGAACATCAAATATGTAGTAACACATCATGCAAGTCACATGTCAGTGTCCAATGGTTTACGGAAGCATGAAAATGCTCACTGCAGACTGAATGTGCACACTGTATGGAGCAAAAAAACAAAAACAAAAACAAAAAAACTGGGGGAAAATTCACAAAGGAGGCGGTGTGGGGATGGGGGGGACAGTGTGGGGCCAAATAAACTGTGGGGCAAATCAGTGTGGGGCAAAACACAGTGTGGGGCAAAACAGTGTGGGGGCAAATCAGTGTGGGGCAAAACACAGTGGGGCAAAACAGTGTGGGGCAAAACAGTGTGGGGCAAAACAGTGGGGCAAAACAGTGTGGGGCAAAACAGTGTGGGGCAAAACAGTGGGGCAAAACACAGTGGGGCAAAACACAGTGGGGCAAAACAGTGTGGGGCAAAACAGTGTGGGGCAAAACAGTGTGGGGCAAAACACAGTGGGGCAAAACAGTGTGGGGCAAAACAGTGTGGGCAAAACAGTGTGGGGCAAAACAGTGTGGGGCAAAACACAGTGGGGCAAAACAGTGTGGGGCAAAACAGTGTGGGGCAAAACAGTGTGGGGCAAAACACAGTGGGGCAAAACAGTGTGGGGCAAAACACAGTGGGGCAAAACAGAGTGGGGCAAAACAGTGTGGGGCAAAACAGTGTGGGGCAAAACAGTGTGGGGCAAAACACAGTGGGGCAAAACAGTGTGGGGGCAAAACACAGTGGGGCAAAACAGTGTGGGGCAAAACAGTGTGGGGCAAAACACAGTGGGGCAAAACAGTGTGGGGCAAAACAGTGTGGGGCAAAACACAGTGGGGCAAAACAGTGTGGGGGCAAAACACAGTGGGGCAAAACAGTGTGGGGCAAAACACAGTGGGGCAAAACACAGTGGGGCAAAACACAGTGGGGCAAAGCAGTGTGGGGGCAAAACACAGTGTGGGGGCAAAACAGAGAGTGGGGCAAATCACAGTGTGGGGTAAATCACAAGCGTGGGGAAAATCACAGTGTGGGGGGCAAAACACACCGTGGGGCAAATTACAGCGTGGAGCAAATCACTTGTGGGGCAAAACACCGTGAATACAGGCATCCGAGCAAAATCGGAACACTAAAAATACACGAATAGATACAAAAATAATACATACATAAAAAGACTGCGCACACAGCAACACGTGTCACCGACACAGTCTGGACCAAAAAAAACTACCAGAACAACTTGCTCACGATCACAGCCATCCGAGATATAACTAACACGACTGGAACACTGATGAAGCACAGGCATGCACACACTGTGTGTGTGTGTGTCTGTGTGTGTGTGTGGTGTGGTGTGTGTCTGCCACCAGAACATTGTGCCTACATAACAAGGCATCGGAGACAGCACAACCTGAACACGACAGAGCTAGAGGTCAATATCATGCACACACGCTTTCTCATCTCTCTCTCCCCCCCCCCCCCCACCCCTTCCTCTTCCACCCCCCCCCCCCCCCCCCGTCTCTCTCTATCTATCCTGTCTCATTCCTTCTGTCTGTCTGCATCAGACGAATCCAGCTGCTACAGCCTGGGCACCAAAGTCTGGAATGAGGATGGGGTGTGTGTGTGCGCGGGCGGTGGTGGTGGGGGGGGGGGGAGCGGGGGAATAACAGGAAAAACAAGATCAAGGACGATGCTCTGCCATTATCGATCTGCTTTTGTGTCATTTTCTTCAATGCTCTCTCTCTCTCTCTCTCTCTCTCTCTCTCCTCTCTCTCTCAGATTAAGGTCGATGCTCTGCCATTATCGATCTGCTTTCGCGTCATTTTCCTCATTGCTCTCTCTCTTTCTCTCTCTCTCTAAAAGATCAAGTTCGATGCTCTGCCATTATCCCATTATCGATCTGCTTTCGTGTCATTTTCCTCAATGCTCTCTCTCTCTCTCTCTCTCTCCCTCTCTCTAAGTTCAAGGTCGATGCTTTGCCATTATCGATCTGCTTTCGTGTCATTTTCCTCTCTCTCTCTCCCCTCCTCCCCCTCTCTCTCTCAGATTAAGGTCGATGCTCTGCCATTATCGATCTGTTTTGTTCATTTTCCTCAATTCTCTTCTCTCTCTCCCCCCCCCCCCCCCCCTCCCTCTCTCTCTCTCAAGATCAAGGTCGATGCTCTGCTATTATCAATCTGCTCTTGTGTCATTTTCCTCAATGCTCTCTCTCTCTCTCTCTCTCTAAGATCAAGGACGATGCTCTGCCATTATCGATATGTATTTGTGTCAATCTCTCTCTCTCTCTCTCCTCTCTCTCTCTCTCTCTCTCTCTCTCTCAAGAAAGACTCCTAAGAAGGAAGAGAAAGGAACGGGCGGCGGAGGGGGAAGAGTGCCTGTGAAGAAAACAAGACCAATGCTCCTTTCATTATTGATTACTTTCTGTGCATTAGTTACTCGAAAATTTGGAGCTCTGTGTATTTCTGTGTGCGAAAGGAACTCTGTGTGTGTGTGTGTGTGTGTGGTGTGTGTTGTGTGTGTGTGTGTGTGTGTGTGTGTGTGTGTGTGTGTGTGTGTGTGTGTTGTGTGTGTGTGGTGCGCGCGCGCGCGCGCGCGCGCGTGCATGCGTGTGTGTGCGTGTGTCCCCCATAAACTAAAAATGACCTGTTTCCTCCGGCACTGTTGCTGCAGAGTCATATAAGAAAACACACATACACACAAAACCCAATTTCCAACCTCTCCCCCCCCCCCCCCCCATGATCACAATCACACACACACACGTGACACACACACACACGCTCGTCACACAAACACACACACATACATACACACACGCCCGCACAACTATACTGACACGAACCAACACTCTGGCCTGATCCTCATCCTCTCTCCCCCCCCCCCCCGCCCCCACAACCCGCCCTCCTCTCTCCTCCTTCCACCCACTCCCCACTAATCTAAAAATAACTCTTCTATCAGGGCACCGGCAGCTCCTTTGCTGAGTCACACGACACATGTTTAAACAATATGTATGTATGCAACACAGGCCGTCCAGTCTCAAAGTGCACAAAGAGATTGTTTGGGTGCCAATTTCACTCCTTAAAAAAAAAAAAAAAAAAAAAAAAAAAAAAGTTTGTGCCTGCAGCCTCCAATCCAATCAGCTATGAACATGTACCTGATCCTCGCGTGTTCAGCGCTGGGGGAAGGTAAGTCAGAGAGAAGAGGCAAGTGCCTCAGTGTTCAGCATTTGATGAAGGTAAATCAGAAAGGAAAAGAGACAGGTACGTACCTCAGTCTTCAGTGCTGGGGAAGGTAAATCTACGAGGAGAAGAGACAGGCACCTCAGTGTTCAGCGCTGGGGGAAGGTACATCAGACAGAAGAAGAGGCAAGTACCTCAGAGTTCAGTGTTGGGGAAGGTAAATCAGCGAAAAGGAGAAGAGATAGGTACCTCAGTGTTCAGCGTTGGGGAAGGTAAATCAGAGAGGAGAAGAGACAGGTACCTCAGTGTTCAGCGTTGGGGAAGGTAAATCAGGTGAAGATACAGGTACCTCGATGTTCAGCATTGGGGAAGGTAAATCAGAGAGAAGAGACAGGTACCTCAGTGTTCAGCGTTGGGGGAAAGTAAATCAGAGAGAAGAGACAGGTACCTCAGCGTTCAGCATTGGGGAAGGTAAATCAGGTGAAGATACAGGCACCTCGATGTTCAGCATTGGGGAAGGTAAATCAGAGAGGAGAAGAGACAGGTACCTCGGTGTTCAGCGTTGGGGGAAGGTAAATCAGAGAAGAGAAGAGACAGGTACCTCAGTGTTCAGCGTTGGGGAAGGTAAATCAGGTGAAGATACAGGCACCTCGGTGTTCAGCGTTGGAGGAAAGTAAATCAGAGGGAGAAGACACAGGTACCTTAGAGTTCAGCGTTGGGGAAGGTAAATCAGAGAGGAGACAGGTACCTCAGCGTTCAGCGTTGGGGGAAAGTAAATCAGAGGGAGAAGACACAGGTACCTCAGCGTTCAGCGTTGAGGAAGGTAAACCAGAGGGAGAATACAGGTACCTCAGTGCTCAGCATTGGGGAAGGTAAATCAGAGAGGAGAAGAGACAGGTACCTCAGTGTTCAGCGTTGGAAGAAAGTAAATCAGAGGGAGAAGACACAGGTACCTCAGCTTTCAGCGTTGAGGAAGGTAAACCAGAGGGAGAAGAGACAGGTACCTCAGTGTTCAGCGTTGAGGAAGGTAAATCAGAGAGGAAAAGAGACAGGTACCTCAGTGTTCAGCGTTGGGGAAGGTAAATCAGAGAGGAGAAGAGACAGGTACATCAATGTCAGCGCTGAGGAAGGTAAATCAGAGGGAGAAGAGACAGTACCTCACTCCTAGTCTCGCTGCCCGTGCGAGGAAGGTAATCTCATATCAGAGAACAGAGACAGGACGACCTCAGTGCAAACGTGGGGAAGGTAAATCAGAGAGGAGAAGAGACAGGTACCTCAGTGTTCAGCGTTGGGAAGGTAAATCAGAGAGGAGAAGAGACAGGTACATCAATGTTCAGCGCTGGGGAAGGTAAATCAGGAGAGGAGAAGAGACAGTCATCACCCTCCTAACGCTCGCTGGCCCCGGCAGCGAGAAGGCGATGTCTCTATACCACCTCACTCCCCCATGAATCTCAGGGCCACGGGACGACCTCTCATGCAAAACAGTCAAGGTTAACTGGCCTGAACGAAAACAGATGTATGCATGTACTCTTAGATGTAGCATCTTCCCACAGGCACCCGAAAATACTGCTTTCGCTGACGATGATGAATCACTCGCGAATGAATCACTCACGGACTTTTCGGTGCCGGTGGGAAACGGTAACTTTTTGTCCATTTACATTCAGCTGTGAGACACTAAATATTCTGCCTCTTGCCCCCATTCCCCACCCCCCCCTGCCACACACAATCCTTTGCTTCACAAAATGGAGTTTCCGTCTTAACTGTGGATGTACACAAATGCACCATTACCACCACACACAACACACACACACACACACACACACACACACACACACACACACACACACACACACAACACACAACACACAACACACACACACGCACGCACACTATAAACAAATGCACACGGCTTCATCTGTGAAAAATTAGCTTATCAATGACACTTTCCAGGCCTGCAAAATTCTGTTCCACGGTCCAACACAATTAATTTTGGATAATCTTTTGTAGTCTTTTCCATTAAGTTTCACGATGTCACACAAGTGCAGTAAATGCTTCCAGCTCGTAGATTAGAATTTCCTCCCTTTTTAATTTTTCCTCTCTCTCTCTCTCTCTCTCTCTCTCTCTCTCTCTCTCTCCAATGATTTTCTTTTGTAGTCGTTTTCATGTTTCGCAGTCACAAACGAGCAGTATATGCCTCAAGCTCACAGATCAGAATTTCTTCCTTTTAAATTTTCATCTCTCTCTCTCTCTCTCTCTCTCTCTCTCTTCTCTCTCTCTCCCCACCCCCATGCATATCGACATTCGTATTTTCATTCTCTCTCTCTATCACCCCACACACACACACACACACACACACACACACACACACACACACACCACACACACACCACACAACACACACACACACACACACACACACACACACACACACACACCAGCCCTCCAAACGAGCAAAAGCTATTTTCCGTTCAAGCACATTTTACCATCGATTTACTTCTGTACTGTGTCTCACACATTTTGCACAGAATCATCACACTCAAGCAGCAAAGTCCTCATGTTGGTGGTAGCTACAGCGGAATTTCCTCCACTTTCTCTCTCTCTCCCCATCTCTCTCACGATTTCCAGGCTTCAGGACACACACAAACACTCATTATTATGTACACAGCATCCAAACCTCTAGAGCACTAGCAGATACATTGCAGGCGCTGAATTCTTCCTCAATGGACGGACGCGGAACGCCAGCCAGCCAGCCAGAGCTCCAAAATGAACACACATACAAGCTCGCGCGCGCGCGCGCGCAACACACACACACACATACAGGGGGAGCCAAATGCTTGCACGGCAGACAGATCAAAACACTAGGCCAGCATCGCTACATGAGGTAACATTTTTCTTCTTTTTTTTTTTTTTGCGTACTGTGAGGGTGTGTGTGTGTGTGTGTGTGTGTGTGTGAAGAAAGGCAAGATGAAAGGGTGTGGGATGACTGCTTGCTGCCAGCTAGCCGCTTCCCTTGCCTCAACACACATACATGTATGCATGGTTTCTGAGAGAAAAAGAGAGAGAGACAGACAGACAGACAGAGAAAGGACAAGAGAAAAAGCAAGTGAGAGAGAGACAAAACAAGAGAGAAAGACAGAGAGACAGACAGACAGAGAAACAAAGAGAGAGACAGAGAGACAAAGAGAGAGGAGAGACCACGAGGAAAATGACACGAAAGCAGATCAATAATGGCAGAGCATCGACCTTGATCTTACAAACAGAGAGACAGAGCAAGAGACAGAGAGAGAGAGAGGGACAGAGACAGAGACAGAGAGGGGGGGGGGGGGGAGAGAGGACTCAGAGAGTGAGAAAGATTGAATTGACTGTTGGCTGCACCTAGCGCTGTGTACCGCTTCCTCACCCAAACATACACACGACTGGTCTCTGGTGAGAGAGAGGGGGGAGAGACAGGGGGGGGAGAGACAGACAGACAGACAGAGAGAAGACAGAGAGAGACAGAGAAGCATGAGAGAGAGAGTGAGAGTGAGAGTGAATAATTTGACTGTTGGCTGCACCTAGCGCTGTGTACCGCTTCCTTATCCAAACATACACACGGTTGGTCTCTGGAGGGGGAGAGAGACAGAGAGAGAGAGAGGAGAGAGAGAGAGAGAGAGAGAGAAGAGACAGACTGACAGAGACAGAACAGAACAGACAGACAGAGAAAGAGTTGTGTACCGACTGCTTACCCAAACATACACACGGTTGGTCTGTGAAGAAGAAGAGAGAGAGAGGAATAGAGAGAAGGAGAGAGAGAGAGAGAGAGAGAGAGAGGAGAGAGAGAGAGCTGATTGCTTACCCAAACATACACACGGGCGGTCTCTTGATTGATTGTTTGAGAGAGAGAGACAGACAGAGAGACAGAAAGACAGAGACACTGACAGAGACAGAGAGAGGTTTTAACAGCCTCAAGAGTAAGACAGACACACAAACGCATACATAGTGAGAAGAGAAACTTGCATTCCAACCACACACACAGACCAGTGCAACAGCACATCAAAACACATGACCACAGCATCACACCACTCGGGTGAACCTTTTTTTTTTTTTTAACCCTCTTGTCTCTGACAGAGAAAGTAGCAGCAGCAGGCTTACCAGCAAAGTTAACCTTTCAAAGGGCTAGCAACAGAATACCAGCGAAAGCAAGGGAGAATGGATGAGGATGAGGTGGGGGGGGGGGGTGTGCTGATGGATGGCTGCAAGCTAACCACTTAACACCACAGACTGAGATCAGAGAGAGAGAGTGAGAGAGACAGAGGGAGAGAGATAGAGTGAGAGAGAAACAGAGAGAGAGAAAGAGAGAGACTGAGAGAAAGCGAGAGAGAGAGAGGTTACCTAACTACTGTCAATACAGCTAGGTAAGCGAGATTAACAGAGCTGAAAAGTGACGTAAGACAGCACAAGACAGGCTGTTACTGATATTTTTGTTTAATTTTAAAATCCAGCTGGCCGTGTAGAGCCATATCAGGGCTATAACCTGTTTCAAAACTACAAAATACTTCAACAGGAAAATTAAAAAAGCAAAGAAAATTCAGTACACATATCGATGCATTCGCGCGCATAATCTTAGGAGATGCCCATGATGCTGACCACCTCCGTCCAATTTATCACACAGGGGATTTAAAAAACATCTGAATACAAATTTAAACATTACTAAAACATATATGAAAACAGGCCAAAATTACCTAAAATTGCTTCCGCATATATCTCCTTTCCCTAGAGCCAAAAATGCACCTAATACATGTACCCAATTATCGATCCTAAGAAAAAACATGCAAGATTTATTGAACACATACAGGTGAATGGACAAGCAAGGCAGAAATCAATAGAAAGAAATGACAGAAAGCAAAGGAACAAGGCAGAAACAAAGAGGGTGACAAAAAAGCGTAAATTTCTAGCACAGAATTTCCAGAAGGCGGGGATACTATTTATACTGAAAGAGCCCCCCCCCCCCCCCCCCCCCGCATTCCCATGGGAGGAAAGCTAAGTAACACTTAACACCACAGACAGATCTGAGAGAAAGAGAGAGAGAGAGGGAAAGAGAGAGAGAGAAAAAAAGAGAGAGAGAAAAAAAGAAAAAGAGAGAGAGAGAGTTTACCCAACTACTGTCAATAAAGCTAGGTAAATGAGAGTTCAACACACCTGAAAAATGACGTAAGACAGCGCAAGAGAGGTCGTTACTGTTATTTTTGTTTAAAGTCCAGCCGACTGCATACAGCCATATCGGGCTATAAGCAAAACGAACAATACTTCAACAGGAAAAAAAAAAGAAAGAAAAGAAAGTTAAGTACACATATCAATGCATTCGTACACATAATCTAAGGAGATGCCCCTGGCACTGACCACTCGTCCAATTTATCACACAGGGGATTTTAAAAACATACCTGAACACAAATTCAAACGTAACTCAGGACATGAATGGTTAGGCCCGTTACCTAAAATTGCTTCATATCCTATTTCCATAGAGCCAAAAATGCACTTAATACATTTACCCAACTATCAATCCAAAGAGAAAGTACGTAAAACTTCATCGAACACATAAAGGTGAATGGACCAGCAAGGCAGAAATCAATGGGAAGAAATGACAGAAAGCAAATAAACAAGGCAGAAACAAAGAAGATGACAGAAAAGAGGAAATTTCTAGCACAGAATTTCCAGAAGTGGGGATACTATTTATACTGAAAGAGCCCCGGCATCCCCATGCGGGAACACAAGACAGGTAGGAACAAAGAACTGAGAAGATTTTCATAAAGTACAGAGAGAGATAGAAAGACAAAAGACAAGACTGAGGCACAGAGGCAGAAACAGACAGACAAAGTACAAAGGCAGACACAGGAGCACACAGAGAAAAATGCAGAGACAGATGGACAAAGAATGGCAGACAAAATACAGAAACAGAGGTAGATACAGTACAGAGAGGCACAGAGAAATTGAAGTAGATATAGTACAGAGAGAGAGGCACAAAGAAACAAAGATCAGTATAGACAGGTATACAGAAACAGAGGTAGACACAGACAGGCATCGAGAAACAGAGGTAGATTCAGTACAGATAGGCATAGAGAAAGGAGGTAGATACCGTACAGAGAGGCATAAAAGAAAGGAGGCAGTTACAGTATAGAGAGGCATAGAGAAACAGAGGTAGATTCAGTACAGGCACAGAGAAATGGAGGTAGACTCAGTACAGAGAGGCATAGAGAAAGGAGGTAGATACAGTACAGAGAGGCATAGAGAAACAGAGATGGATTCTGCGCCTCTCTTCAGTACAGAGAGGCATACAGAAGCAGAGATAGATACAGTACAGAAAGGTATAGAAAAATATTGTAAAGACAGGCACAGACTGATTGAGAGACACACATAAGAGTTTGGAGTGAAGACTTTGCTTCAGTGGGGTGCAGTGCGCTTGAACAATTCCATATGCTTTGACCCAAATCCGCCAGTTATTATTTGACAAACTCCTTGAGCCTGCGCTAAAAGAAGCATGAGGAAGGAGGAGGAAGAAAAGGACATACGACACTAAGCGGACACCACCAGAATGACTGGAACATCACAACGGGCAACAAACAAGCCAGCTTTTTTACTGTTGCAGGCTGGGACCGAACCCGAGACATCAGACCACAACTCCACAGTTCTATCACCAAAGCTGGCCAGCCACAAAAAAAGTGTGGCCAGCAACTCGAAGATCGAACCCATAACCCCTGATTCTTGAGCATGGCCCTCTAACCAACCGAGCCAATGAACCACAGAGAAACAGAAAGGGAACGCTTCTGAAGACCTCACTCTGAGCATGCCATGGATCTTAACACAAGTAGCTATTGTAAAGAAAGTACAGAGAGAGAGGGGGAGGAGAGAGGGGATGAGGAGAGAGGGGGAGGAGAGGGGGGAGGAGAGAGAGGGGGGAAGGGCAGATAGGAAGACAAAGAAAACCGAGACAGAGACTGAGAGGCAGATAACAAGGTCAAGGAATTATGGGACCAAACAGAAGCAGATACTGTATACAGAGGAAAGGGTCGGGGTGGGGTGGGGGTTGCACTGTTTCAATTTCAATTTCTCAAGAAAACGTCTCCACGTTCTGAACAAATTCTATATGCACTAACGTTACAGGTGCCGTGTGTATGGTGAGCATGGCACAAGCCTTATTATGCCTGCACATAAACCCATGAGCTGGCCAGGTCCTGCGGCCCTACCTAGCCTATGATTTAACCTTATCTATTTTTTTTTACTAGTAGTACTGTATCAACCTATCATTGGGACAATCTTGGTTACATGCAAATGACATGTGTATCTGTGGATCTTCAAAAACAGGAAAATATATATACAGTAAATAAACAAAAAAATTCAAGGTCTGAATCACAACACAACTAGCAAGTAAAGAAATAAAAAATTAGCAGTCTGACTTGCAACACAACTAGCTACTCAGTATACAGTCGTCTCACAAGACAGAAGACACCCCCCCCCCCCCCCCCCCGACTTACAACACAACTAGCTACTCAGTATACAGTCGTCTCACAAGACAGAAGACACCCCCCCCCCCCCCCCCCGACTTACAACACAACTAGCTACTCAGTATACAGTCGTCTCACAAGACAGAAGACACTCCCCCCCCCCCCCCCCCGACTTACAACACAACTAGCTACTCAGTATACAGTCGTCTCACAAGACAAAAACCCCCCCCCCCCCCCCTGACTTACAACACAACTAGCTACTCAGTATAGTCGTCTCACATGACAGAAGACACCCCCCCCCCCCCCCCCGACTTACAACACAACTAGCTACTCAGTATTCTATACAGTTGTCTCACAAGACAGAAGACACTCCCCCCCCCCCCCCCTGACTTACAACACAGCTAGCTACTCAGTATACAGTCATCTCACAAGACAGAAGACCCCCCATGACTTACAACACAACTAGCTACTCAGTATACAGTCGTCTCACAAGACAGAAGACACCCCCCCCCCCCCCTGACTTACAACACAACTAGCTACTCAGTATACAGTTGTCTCACAAGACAGAAGACACTCCCCCCCCCCCCCCCCCCGACTTACAACACAGCTAGCTACTCAGTATACAGTCATCTCACAAGACAGAAGACCCCCCCATGACTTACAACACAACTAGCTACTCAGTATACAGTCGTCTCACAAGACAGAAGACACCCCCCCCCCCTGACTTACAACACAACTAGCTACTCAGTATTCTATACAGTTGTCTCACAAGACAGAAGACACTCCCCCCCCCCCCCCCCTGACTTACAACACAACTAGCTACTCAGTATACAGTCGTCTCACAAGACAGAAGACACCCCCCCCCCCCCCCCCCCGGACTGACATTTAAGTTACAACACAACTACCTACTCAGTATACAGTCGTCTCACAAGACAGGACACCCCCCCCCACCCTGACTTACAACCCAACTAGCTACTCAGTATACAGTTGTCTCACAAGACAGAAGACACTCCCCCCCCCCCCCCCCCGACTTACAACACAACTAGCTACTCAGTATACAATCATCTCACATGACAGAAGACCCCCTCCCCCCCCCCCCCCAACCAGTCTATGCACAAAGCCCCAGCTGTCTATCAACTAAGTGAAGACAATATTTCACCTAGTTGATAAACAGCTGAGGCTTTGTGCATCAACAGTGGGGAAGGGGGGGGGGGCAGCTGCACTGATAAAACCAGAGGCACGACAAATTCACACAAGGACAGTGTGAGACAAAGAGAAACAGCCAGCCATGGACAGACTGAACATGGACAGAGAGAAGGACAGTGTGAGACAGAGACACAGCCAGCCATGGACAGACTGAACATGGACAGAGAGAAGGACAGTGTGAGACAGAGAGACACAGCCAGCCATGGACAGACTGAACATGGACAGAGAGAAGGACAGTGTGAGACAGAGACACAGCCAGCCATGGACAGACTGAACATGGACAGAGAGAAGGACAGTGTGAGACAGAGAGACACAGCCAGCCATGGACAGACTGAACATGGACAGAGAGAAGGACAGTGTGAGACAGAGAGACAAAGCCAGCCATGGACAGACTGAACATGGACAGAGAGAAGGACAGTGTGAGACAGAGAGACACAGCCAGCCATGGACAGACTGAACATGGACAGAGAGAAGGACAGTGTGAGACAGAGAGACACAGCCAGCCATGGACAGACTGAACATGGACAGAGTGAAGGACAGTGTGAGACAGAGAGACACAGCCAGCCATGGACAGACTGAACATGGACAGAGAGAAGGACAGTGTGAGACAGAGAGACACAGCCAGCCATGGACAGACTGAACATGGACAGAGAGAAGGACAGTGTGAGACAGAGAGACACAGCCAGCCATGGACAGACTGAACATGGACAGAGAGAAGGACAGTGTGAGACAGAGAGACACAGCCAGCCATGGACAGACTGAACATGGACAGAGAGAAGGACAGTGTGAGACAGAGAGACACAGCCAGCCATGGACAGACTGAACATGGATAGAGAGACGGACAGTGTGAGACAAAGAGAAACAGCCAGCCATGGACAGACTGAACATGGATAGAGAGAAGGACAGTGTGAGACAGAGACACAGTCAGCCATGGACAGACTGAACATGGATAGAGAGAAGGACAGTGTGAGACAGCGAGACACAGCCAGCCATGGACAGACTGAACATGGACAGAAAGAAGGACAGTGTGAGACAGAGAGACACAGCCAGCCATGGACAGACTGAACATGGACAGAAAGAAGGACAGTGTGAGACAGAGAGACACAGCCAGCCATGGACAGACTGAACATGGACAGAGAGAAGGACAGTGTGAGACAGAGAGACACAGCCAGCCATGGACAGACTGAACATGGACAGAGAGAAGGACAGTGTGAGACAGAGAGACACAGCCAGCCATGGACAGACTGAACATGGACAGAAAGAAGGACAGTGTGAGACAGAGAGACACAGCCAGCCATGGACAGACTGAACATGGACAGAGAGAAGGACAGTGTGAGACAGAGAGACACAGCCAGCCATGGACAGACTGAACATGGACAGAGTGAAGGACAGTGTGAGACAAAGAGAAACAGCCAGCCATGGACAGACTGAACATGGACAGAGAGAAGGACAGTGTGAGACAGAGAGACACAGTCAGCCATGGACAGACTGAACATGGACAGAGTGAAGGACAGTGTGAGACAGAGAGACACAACCAGCCATGGACAGACTGAACATGGACAGAGAGAAGGACAGTGTGAGACAGAGAGACACAGCCAGCCATGGACAGACTGAACATGGACAGAGAGAAGGACAGTGTGAGACAAAGAGACACAGCCAGCCATGGACAGACTGAACATGGATAGAGAGAAGGACAGTGTGAGACAGAGAGACACAGCCAGCCATGGACAGACTGAACATGGATAGAGAGAAGGACAGTGTGAGACAGAGACACAGCCAGCCATGGACAGACTGAACATGGACAGAGAGAAGGACAGTGTGAGACAGAGAGACACAGCCAGCCATGGACAGACTGAAAATGGACAGAGAGAAGGACAGTGTGAGACAGAGAGACACAGCCAGCCATGGACAGACTGAACATGGACAGAGAGAAGGACAGTGTGAGACAGAGAGAAACAGCCAGCCATGGACAGACTGAACATGGATAGAGAGAAGGACAGTGTGAGACAGAGAGACACAGCCAGCCATGGACAGACTGAACATGGACAGAGAGAAGGACAGTGTGAGACAGAGAGACACAGCCAGCCATGGACAGACTGAACATGGACAGAGAGAAGGACAGTGTGAGACAGAGAGACACAGCCAGCCATGGACAGACTGAACATGGACAGAGAGAAGGACAGTGTGAGACAGAGAGACACAGCCAGCCATGGACAGAGAGAAGGACAGTGTGAGACAGAGAGACACAGCCAGCCATGGACAGACTGAACATGGACAGAGAGAAGGACAGTGTGAGACAGAGACACAGCCAGCCATGGACAGACTGAACATGGACAGAGAGAAGGACAGTGTGAGACAGAGAGACACAGCCAGCCATGGACAGACTGAACATGGACAGAGAGAAGGACAGTGTGAGACAGAGACACAGCCAGCCATGGACAGACTGAACATGGACAGAGAGAAGGACAGTGTGAGACAGAGAGACACAGCCAGCCATGGACAGACTGAACATGGACAGAGAGAAGGACAGTGTGAGACAGAGAGACACAGCCAGCCATGGACAGACTGAACATGGACAGAGTGAAGGACAGTGTGAGACAGAGAGACACAGCCAGCCATGGACAGACTGAACATGGACAGAGAGAAGGACAGTGTGAGACAGAGAGACACAGCCAGCCATGGACAGACTGAACATGGACAGAGAGAAGGACAGTGTGAGACAGAGAGACACAGCCAGCCATGGACAGACTGAACATGGACAGAGAGAAGGACAGTGTGAGACAGAGAGACACAGCCAGCCATGGACAGACTGAACATGGATAGAGAGACGGACAGTGTGAGACAAAGAGAAACAGCCAGCCATGGACAGACTGAACATGGATAGAGAGAAGGACAGTGTGAGACAGAGACACAGTCAGCCATGGACAGACTGAACATGGATAGAGAGAAGGACAGTGTGAGACAGCGAGACACAGCCAGCCATGGACAGACTGAACATGGACAGAAAGAAGGACAGTGTGAGACAGAGAGACACAGCCAGCCATGGACAGACTGAACATGGACAGAGAGAAGGACAGTGTGAGACAGAGAGACACAGCCAGCCATGGACAGACTGAACATGGACAGAGTGAAGGACAGTGTGAGACAAAGAGAAACAGCCAGCCATGGACAGACTGAACATGGACAGAGAGAAGGACAGTGTGAGACAGAGAGACACAGTCAGCCATGGACAGACTGAACATGGACAGAGAGAAGGACAGTGTGAGACAGAGACACAGCCAGCCATGGACAGACTGAACATGGACAGAGAGAAGGACAGTGTGAGACAGAGAGACACAGCCAGCCATGGACAGACTGAAAATGGACAGAGAGAAGGACAGTGTGAGACAGAGAGACACAGCCAGCCATGGACAGACTGAACATGGACAGAGAGAAGGACAGTGTGAGACAGAGAGAAACAGCCAGCCATGGACAGACTGAACATGGATAGAGAGAAGGACAGTGTGAGACAGAGAGACACAGCCAGCCATGGACAGACTGAACATGGACAGAGAGAAGGACAGTGTGAGACAGAGAGACACAGCCAGCCATGGACAGACTGAACATGGACAGAGAGAAGGACAGTGTGAGACAGAGAGACACAGCCAGCCATGGACAGACTGAACATGGACAGAGAGAAGGACAGTGTGAGACAGAGAGACACAGCCAGCCATGGACAGAGAGAAGGACAGTGTGAGACAGAGAGACACAGCCAGCCATGGACAGACTGAACATGGACAGAGAGAAGGACAGTGTGAGACAGAGACACAGCCAGCCATGGACAGACTGAACATGGACAGAGAGAAGGACAGTGTGAGACAGAGAGACACAGCCAGCCATGGACAGACTGAACATGGACAGAGAGAAGGACAGTGTGAGACAGAGACACAGCCAGCCATGGACAGACTGAACATGGACAGAGAGAAGGACAGTGTGAGACAGAGAGACACAGCCAGCCATGGACAGACTGAACATGGACAGAGAGAAGGACAGTGTGAGACAGAGAGACACAGCCAGCCATGGACAGACTGAACATGGACAGAGTGAAGGACAGTGTGAGACAGAGAGACACAGCCAGCCATGGACAGACTGAACATGGACAGAGAGAAGGACAGTGTGAGACAGAGAGACACAGCCAGCCATGGACAGACTGAACATGGACAGAGAGAAGGACAGTGTGAGACAGAGAGACACAGCCAGCCATGGACAGACTGAACATGGACAGAGAGAAGGACAGTGTGAGACAGAGAGACACAGCCAGCCATGGACAGACTGAACATGGATAGAGAGACGGACAGTGTGAGACAAAGAGAAACAGCCAGCCATGGACAGACTGAACATGGATAGAGAGAAGGACAGTGTGAGACAGAGACACAGTCAGCCATGGACAGACTGAACATGGATAGAGAGAAGGACAGTGTGAGACAGCGAGACACAGCCAGCCATGGACAGACTGAACATGGACAGAAAGAAGGACAGTGTGAGACAGAGAGACACAGCCAGCCATGGACAGACTGAACATGGACAGAGAGAAGGACAGTGTGAGACAGAGAGACACAGCCAGCCATGGACAGACTGAACATGGACAGAGTGAAGGACAGTGTGAGACAAAGAGAAACAGCCAGCCATGGACAGACTGAACATGGACAGAGAGAAGGACAGTGTGAGACAGAGAGACACAGTCAGCCATGGACAGACTGAACATGGACAGAGAGAAGGACAGTGTGAGACAGAGAGACACAGCCAGCCATGGACAGACTGAACATGGACAGAGTGAAGGACAGTGTGAGACAGAGAGACACAACCAGCCATGGACAGACTGAACATGGACAGAGAGAAGGACAGTGTGAGACAGAGAGACACAGCCAGCCATGGACAGACTGAACATGGACAGAGAGAAGGACAGTGTGAGACAAAGAGACACAGCCAGCCATGGACAGACTGAACATGGATAGAGAGAAGGACAGTGTGAGACAGAGAGACACAGCCAGCCATGGACAGACTGAACATGGATAGAGAGAAGGACAGTGTGAGACAAGAGACACAGCCAGCCATGGACAGACTGAACATGGACAGAGAGAAGGACAGTGTGAGACAGAGAGACACAGCCAGCCATGGACAGACTGAACATGGACAGAGAGAAGGACAGTGTGAGACAGAGAGACACAGCCAGCCATGGACAGACTGAACATGGACAGAGAGAAGGACAGTGTGAGACAGAGAGAAACAGCCAGCCATGGACAGACTGAACATGGATAGAGAGAAGGACAGTGTGAGACAGAGAGACACAGCCAGCCATGGACAGACTGAACATGGACAGAGAGAAGGACAGTGTGAGACAGAGAGACACAGCCAGCCATGGACAGACTGAACATGGACAGAGAGAAGGACAGTGTGAGACAGAGAGACACAGCCAGCCATGGACAGACTGAACATGGACAGAGAGAAGGACAGTGTGAGACAGAGAGACACAGCCAGCCATGGACAGAGAGAAGGACAGTGTGAGACAGAGAGACACAGCCAGCCATGGACAGACTGAACATGGATAGAGAGAAGGACAGTGTGAGACAGAGAGACACAGCCAGCCATGGACAGACTGAACATGGACAGAGAGAAGGACAGTGTGAGACAGAGAGACACAGCCAGCCATGGACAGACTGAACATGGATAGAGAGAAGAGTGGGTGAGGGGAAGAACGATGGAACCAAACAGAAGCGGTTACTGTGAGATGTAAGGTGGAGCAGTCTTTTTGTTTTGTGTGTGTGTGTGTGTGTGTGTGTGTGTGTGTTAAGTGTGTACTGCATTTGCGTGTGTAAGTGTGTGTGTGTATTGTGTGTGTGTCTAAGTGTGTGTGTGTGTGTGTATGTGTGTACTGTGTGTGTGTGTGTACTGTGTGAGTGTGTGTATTGTGTGTGTATGTATTGTGTGTGTGTGTTGTGTGTGTGTGTTATATATATATATATAATTGTGTGTGTTGTGTGTGTGTGTGTGTGTGTGTGTGTGTGTGTGTGTGTGTGTGTGTGTGTGTGTGTGTGTGTGTGTGTGTCTGTGTCTGTCTGTGAGTGGGTGGGATGGGTATGAATGTGTATATTTGCGTGTGTGTGTGTGTGTGTGTGTGTGTGTGTGTGTGTGTGTGTGTGTGTGTGTGTGTGTGTGTGTGTGTGTGTGTGTGTGTGTGTGTGTGTACTCTGTGTGTGTGTGTGTGTGTGTCTGTATGTGTGTGTCTGTGTGTGTGTGTGCACGCGCATACGTGATATTTTTACTATTCAAATGTGATGTAACTGGCACAAAGGTCAAAAGATTATGATGCTGGAGCTCCAATCAGAAGGTCCAGGTTCGATCCTGCCTGAGTACCACCCCCCGTGGTCCAAACTTGAAGGTCAACATGCGCACAGACCTGACAGAGCTTAACCCCCTTCCCCTTCATGTGTATACATCATCATCATCATCATCATATGCCCTGCCGCATGGCGTTGGCGATCATGGCCCTCCATATGCATCTATCCCTTGTTGCCGCAAACAAATCTTCCAACCTCTCTGTCCTCAGCCACCCTGCAAGTCCGTCCAATATTTTCTCCCTGAGTCTACTTGGTGTTCTCTTTCTGTATGTGTATAGATGCGCACAGAAAATCAATATGCACATTAAAATATCCTGTAAGTCATGTCAGTGTCTGATGGCTTACGGAAACATGTAAACACCCAAAATGCATGCTCACCAAAGACTGAATATGCAGACTGTGCAGCTATATATATGCTACCCGCACAATGTGGGCAAAACAATGTGCATACACACATTGAAGAGAAACTGGTTAGCTGAAAAAAGATTTCTTCTAATAGTTCTAACTGATTCAGACTGGTTGAGCTAAGTGAGATACACAGATACAAGTACATATTTTTAAGAAACCCTGTTACCAGCAGCAGTCCTCCTAGTATAAGACAATGTATACGGGGACCTTGTGCATTTAAGACTGGATATGTGGTCAAAATTTGGTTAAAAAAAGAAAAGAAAAAAAGAAAAGAAAAGAAAAGAAAACACACACACACACACACACACACACACACACACACACCACACACACACTTCATAACTGATTTCACCCTAGACTTGACACTGCAAAACACCACACAAAGGGAAATAACTTTGCAAAGTCATGCTGGAATGTATTTTCTAATATATATACAAAAACGTGTACACGCAGAATAGTTCTAAGTTTTGGAGTTTCTTCAAGACAGATTCATCGCATTTGGGCAATTCCATATGCGCTCCACCTACATCTCCTAGAATGCACACACTCTTATTCCAGATTCATGATTAATTAAGTTCATGGAAAAAAATATTATGGTCTGATTTACCTGTGCAGTGTTCCATGTTCATGGTGTTTTTTGCATACTATTTACATGTCAATAATGGATGCTAAATCAATAAATACTATAAACCAGAAACGTAAACTGACTGCTTCAAATATTTAACCCCCCCCCCCTTTTTTTTTAAAATCTTTTTCTTCAATTACAGAAGTCAGGAAATTGATCATAAATCCTTTTAAACCAACATGCTATTTTCACTTTTCAGACAACTGAACAACTTCAACAAGTCTACATCGTCAGGCATCTAGATAAATCAATAATGCTCCTTTCTCCACAATCTTTGGTAGCAAATCCCCAAGAAACACCACCACCACCACCACTGCCAGAACTGACATCACAGCCAAAACTTGGCACTCTGTGGACTACTCCTCTGACAAACTTAAAAATAATTCACAGCTTTGTAAAGAGGCATCCAAAGTTCAAGCAATTCACTTCGAAAAGAAGTGTCCAAAAACTATGAAAACAAGACACTACTGCTTGCAAGATTCCTGATGCAACAGTTATGCCCATAGTGACCAAGCATACTGTGGACTATTGCAGGCATCCAACAGACTGGAAAAATGTTAGCTCTCTGAGGCATGGTACACAGGGCTAAAAAACAAGAGAGAAATCTTTGCTAATACTTGTAGACACGTTTTGCATAATTATGGCTTTAGTCTTTAACAAATATTATTAACCCTTTGACTCCTGGCGGATAGGGTAAGGGAATCAAAGGGTTAAGTTTTTGTTTTGCTAGCATGGTTGACAATGCAGCATAGTGGTGGACAGAATGTTGGAGTCAAAGGGTTAATCAAACTTGCAGAAGAAGATATCTGTCTAAAGATTTTTCCTTCCTCCCCATGTGATTAAAAATTGCTTTCATTCAAATAGGAAATCATCAAGAAAACTAAAAAAAGATGCCCACATTTTGGACCATCCTGGTGCACACTTGTGCACTCACGTCTAATGTAATTTCAAAGCTATGCAGTATTTAAGACAAACCTCCAACTTTTACAATAGAAAGATCAAAATATCCCAGTACAACTATAAGGACGTCTGTGTGTTAGACCCTGTCAATACTGAGCTGAACGTACTGACCACTTCCAGTATATAAAAGCTAAATACAAATGTGAGGATCATCTAAAGGATAGGGAGAAACTGCCTAAGAATTTTTAAAAAAATAAGATAATGAGCAGTACCTTTCTACAATCCTTTAATTTAGCACCCTTTCTCCCAAACAACCAATTCCCATCTGCTGCAACATGGCTGCCGTTTCTGACGTGATGTTAGCCCTGATATAGCTCTAGTAGTTCGCTGGGCTATAAGCAATATGAACTTGAACCCATCTGTTGAGAAGGTTCAAAATGACTATAGCTAGACAACCAGAGTTGACATGTTGTACCTGCTTGGCCAGCTCCACTTCCAAGTCAGGTACTAGTCATAGAAATGTATACCACACAGAAGTTCTTTCAATTTACAGAATAAACCCAAATCAGGGAGACTTTTACCTGGAGAATAGGCCTGGGTATGGCACAGCATCTCACTGATGTGACATCATAAATGATGTAACCCATTCTGCTTTAAGGCAAGATGTGTCATCATGTAATATCAATGGTGAATCAATTGAATGTCTGAAGTTTTATTTGGATTGCAAGTCTTCATATTTTCATAAAAAACATCCTGTAATAGTCTTGACATCTGTTCCAGTGGAATGCAATGTGCCCTAAATACACCCTTGTTATCACAGGCATACATCTTTAAACTGTCTTATTTTCTTCTGATTTTGATGGGCCATGGAAAGGCAGAAAAATGAGAAATGCACCACTGGAATTCTGGCTCACTGCTTCTAACCCAGCTTTTGCTGATGGCAACTACATGATTTAAAAAGCTGTCACCCTCATTTTTGTACCTGTTTTACAGTCTCCGCAACAGCCACATGTACCCATTTTTGGTCTTCAGTGAGGTAGTGCAAGATCCACCTTGCTGCAATACGTCTCATTCCAAATGTACTTCTTAAAATCACTCGAACTCATCCAGGACAAATACTAATCATGTCATGAGCGATCTCTTCGCATTTTGTAGCTTGTCTTAATATTTTTTCATCAGTAACTTCAACAGGCCTCCCCAGACTCCTCTTGTTTATAACGTCCATTCTTCCATCTTTAAGGAATGAGACCCGTCTATAAATTGCAGCCTGCAAAAGAGCTCGCATCCCACATACATTTTGTACTATTTTGAATATATGTACATCTGCCCCAGAACTTCTTTTATAAAATTCAGTTTTAATATAGATGCAACTCTTCAACGCTAAACATGGCCATGTTGCTTGGAATAATTGTAGTTTGTACCCAAGGTGATTTCACAAATGACGTCACAATGCTTGCACATAATTTTGTAATAAGATCATAGAATCAGACTTGTTTACCCACGAAATTTGCATGTCAGTAACGCCAACCATACCTATCAAGGATTCTGAACATCTGTCACTGTGTCAGGGATCACTAGGAAGAAATTGGTGACGCAGTATGAAATCCAAATCTACTGAGTAAAAAATGAAATAAACACTTGTAAAATAACTATGCACCCAAAACATGTTTGTTTGTCAAATATTTCTTACAAAGATCAGCCTAGTTTTTAACTTCTGGTATAGTCTAAAAATGAAATAACTAATATATAACTATGCACCCAAAACATGTTTGTCAAATATCTGTTACAAAGATCAGTCTTGTTTTCAACTTTTGGTATAGTCTAAAAACACATTTTATATATATGAAATGAAGTAATTGTTATATAACTATGCACCCAAAACACATTTGTCAAATATTTGTTACAAAGATCAGTCTTGCTTTTAACTTCTGGTAAAGTCTAAAAAAACACATTTCATCTCTCTCTCTCTCTCTACATATATACATACACACACACACATATGTACATACATATACACATACATACATTTATATAATATATAGTCTTGCCTCTCTCTGTACTCTTAGTGAATACTTTATCATGAAGACTACAGTTTGTTTGCTGTTAGGTTTTTGTATGGCAATAATTATGGTATGCTACAGCTGATGGTTTGATTCACTGATATAAGATATTTCGACAGAGTGCAACAGAATAACTGAGCCAAGTGTGTGTAAAATTTCAAAGCGATACAAGTACTTTTCAAGACACCGGAATATTCTCACATGTACTGGGCAAGCCTCATATTGATACAAGGACAGAAAACAGGCTGATAATCAGCTCCCCCTAGCAGAGCCTTACACAATATTGTTCATATTCAGCTCAACTGAAAATTCAGATGAAAGTGCTCATTTGGCAAAGAAACTGTAAGACCTTTGCCCAACACATCACCAATATCTTCGGCCCTTTGAATTTCTTTCTAGGCATTTCATCAAGGAGAAAGCACACATCCCACAATGCCACTATCAAAAATCTGTCTTTCAAAAAAAAACAACAACAAAAAGAGAGACAGAAACAGGGGAAAGGGAAATATTTTCATTGAAATACAGGGGAAGATTGAATGAATCTCACCACTGCCTGAGCAAACTTAAACTCACCTCCACCTGAGCTATCTCCAGCATCTCCAACGATCTCTGTTGAATCGACAATATTCTCCGACTCTCCTCCCTTCCTTGAAACACCTTCATTTTCCATCGTCAGCTGTAGATGAGACAGGACATCTTTCATGTTTGAAGCCTCATTTTCCAGTTTGGTCAGGTGGCTTGAGTTGTCTTGCAATTCACGGCGAAGATGAGAGTTCTCTGTTTTGAGTGATTCAACTTGTTTGAGCAGATGGTTATATGGGGTTAAGGCCATAGTCTGTAACAAAAAAGATAAGAAATTTTTATAAACTGGAATAAACGTATTTCATTTACTGAATAACAACAACACCACCACCAATAATAATAATAATAATTAGCAACAACAACAACAACGATATTCATAAGATGCTTAATCTTGATGCATGAATTAAACGACAGTGCACACTCTCATCATTCTTTCAAACATTCACTCACAGTAACAAAACAACTCAAGGGCCGAGTATAGAGGCAAAACACATATATATATATTGAAGGGGGGGTGGGTGAGAGACAGGAAAGGACTGGGATGGCAAGGGGGTGAGGGCTGGTTGGGAGAAATCCCGCTGGACACAATGGGAATGGTTTTAGACTTGAAGAAGCCAGTTGGGAGATATCCTGTTGGACACAATGGGTATGGTTTCAGACTTGAAGGAGCCAGTTGGGAGAAATCCTGTTGGACACAATGGGTATAATAATTACAATAATAATTACAATATTTATATAGCGCAAAATCTTGATAAAATCAAATCTAAGCGCTGAAGCAGACACACACGCAAGCACGCACGCACGCATGCACGCACGCACACGCACGCACGCACGCACGCACGCACGCACGCACGCACGCACGCACGCACGCACACACACACACACACACACACACACACACACACACAACACACCACACACAACACACACACACGCATGGCTATAAATGGGGAGAAAGAATAAAAGCAATAAAAGCAAGAATAAAAGCAATGGAAAATTATAGAGAGCATAGCATATACAATTATATATTATAACCATGTGATTCCCCTCCGAGCGGAGACAGGCTGCAGAGGGGGGGTTGAGTGAGGTTAGGATTTTATGCGGAGGAGAAAAGGTGAGTTTTGAGAGCGGACTTGAAGGAGACAAAAGTAGGTTGCTGACGGACTGAGAGAGGAAGTTTGTTCCAGGAGAGTGGACCAGAAACAGAGAAGGCTCTTGGACCATAGGTATTGAGCTTAATGCGTGGAAAGCGAAAAGTCAGAGGATCGGAGGCAGAGCGGAGAGTACGTGAGGGAACATAGATCTCAAGTAGGCTTGACAGGTAATCGGGGGCTGCGTTATTGAGGCTTTTGTAGCACATGGTGTCTAGTTTGATACAGGGAGCCAGTGAAGTTGTGCCAGGAGAGGAGATATGTGGTCAGCTTTTTTCTTTTTGAGTACAAGGCGTACAGCATTGTTTTGAATGCGCTGTAGGATGTGAATGGTGGAGGCAGGAAGACCAGACAGGAGTGAATTGCAATAGTCAATGCGAGACATTATGAACGAGAGAACGAGTTTTGCAGTTGTTTCGACAGAGAGATACTTCCTGATCAGCCTTATACGATGGAGATGATAGTAGCAAGATCTGGCAGTTTGAGAAACAAAGTTGTTCATGGAGAGGGTAGAGTCAATGCAGACACCAAGGTTTTTAGCTGAATCAGAAATTGGGACTGATGTGTTACATAATGGGAGAGAAAGAGGAGGCAGCTGAGAAAGTTTCTGACGGGTGCCAATGAGGATAGCTTCTGTCTTGTCGTCATTAAGCTGAAGTTTGTTGAACGTCATCCAGTTCTTAATGTCTGAGTAACACTCAGTGGTGCGAGTCAACAGGCGCTGTATATTATCAGGTGAGTCACTGTCTTGAAGTTGGGTGTCATCAGCATAGAAGTGGTGTTTTATAGAGTGGGAGTTGATGATGGTGGACAGGGGGGAGGTGTAAAGAGTGAAAAGAACAGGGCCAAGGACAGATCCTTGTGGCACACCACGGGTCAGGTATGCAGGTTGAGAGTAAGTGCCATTGATGAGAACAGTTTGTTTTCTGTTTGATAAATACGAAGTGAAAAAGGAGAGAGCAATGTCAGAGATGCCAAAAGTATGATGAAGTCTAGAAAGGAGAATACCATGGTCAATGGTATCGAAGGCTGCAGACAGATCAAGGAGTGTGAGGAGAGAGACTTTGCCAGTATCAGTTGCAAGGAGGAGATTGTTGAGAATGTGTAGTAGGGCAGTTTCAGTGCTATGGCACTGGCGGTAGGCTGACTGGAAAGGATTGAGGAGATTGTTGGCAGACAGGTGAGAGTTCAGCTGGTTGAGGACGACTTTTTCAAGGAGTTTTGACAAGAAAGAGAGATTAGAGATAGGCCGGTAATTTTTCAGTTCATTTGGGTCTAAATTGTGTTTCTTGAGGAGAGGGTGAACAATAGCAGACTTGAAAGAATCTGGGACAGTTCCAGTTTGAAGAGAAGTGTTGATGATGTCAGTGATGAATGGGAGGAGAGTAGGGAGACAGTTGGCGTAGAGAGAACCTGGAAGAGGATCCAGTTCCCAGATTTTGAACGACATGGATCTGATTGTGTTGAGAATTTCTTCTTGTGAGACTGGGGTAAAAGTAGTAAGAGGTGTGCCAGAGAAGGAAGGGTCAGGTGGGCATGGTTGACAGGGTGTCCTGCTGGACACAATGGGTATGGTTTTAGACTTGAACGAGCCAGTTCAGAGAAATCCTGCTGGACACAATGGGTATGGTTTTAGACTTGAAGGAGCCGGTTGGGAGAAATCCTGTTGGACACAATGGGTATGGTTTTAGACTTGAAGGAGCCAGTTGGGAGAAATCCTGTTGGACACAATGGGTATGGTTTTAGACTTGAAGGAGCCAGTTGGGAGAAATCCTGTTGGACACAATGGGTATGGTTTCAGACTTGAAGGAGCCAGTTCAGAGAAATCCTGTTGGACACAATGGGTATGGTTTTAGACTTGAAGGAGCCGGTTGGGAGAAATCCTGTTGGACACAATGGGTATGGTTTTAGACTTGAACGAGCCAGTTCAGAGAAATCCTGCTGGATACAATGGGTATGGTTTTAGACTTGAACGAGCCAGTTCAGAGAAATCCTGCTGGACACAATAGGTATGGTTTTAGACTTGAACGAGCCAGTTCAGAGAAATCCTGCTGGACACAATGGGTATGGTTTTAGACTTGAAGGAGCCGGTTGGAAGAAATCCTGCTGGACACAATGAGACTTGAAGGAGCCGGTTGGGAGAAATCCTGCTGGACACAATGGGTATGGTTTTAGACTTGAAGGAGCCGGTTGGGAGAAATCCTGCCGGACACAACGAATGTTTTTAGACCTGAAGGAAGAATTTGTATTTTCAAAGAGACACAGGGAGCCAGATCGTTCTAACTGCATGAAGCAGACACAGAAAATGAATGGCATTTAACTACAATCACTGTACTGTATCAAGGAAGTTATGGACAAATAGTATCTAAAGCAAAACAAAGAGATCAGGTACAGGTGTTCATCCAGTGATGATCTCAGAGATAAGCAGGTATGAAACTGTTCGTACACTTCCAGCGCACTATGTCGATTTTGTATGAAGTTCTGCATTACAGGCAATCAGTGGAAGGGCTGAAGCAAGGGAATGACATGATCATATGCTTCTTTGTACAATGTACAAAGGACAAGTGAAGCAAGGCAATGACATGACCATATGCTTCTTTGTACAAAGGACAGGTGAAGCAAGGGAATGTTTCTTTGTACAGATGACAAGCGTAGAAAGATAGTGACATAATCATATGCCTTTTTGTACAAAGGACAGGTGAAGCACATGCTTCTTTGCAGAGATGACAAGTGAAGAAAGATAGTGACATGATCATATGCCTTTTTGTACAAAGGACAGGTGAAGCAAGGGAATGACATGATCACGTTTGTTTGTACAAAGGACAAGTGAAGCAAGGGAATGACATGATCACATGTTTGTTTGTACAAAGGACAAGTGAAGGAAGGCAATGACATGATCACGTTTGTTTGTACAAAGGACAAGTGAAGTAAGGCAATGACATGATCACATGTTTGTTTGTGCAAAGGACAAGTGAAGTAAGGCAATGACATGATCACATGTTTGTTTGTACAAAGGACAAGTGAAGCAAGGCAATGACATGATCACATGTTTGTTTGTACAAAGGACAAGTGAAGGAAGGCAATGACATGATCACATGTTTGTTTGTACAAAGGACAAGTGAAGCAAGGCAATGACATGATCACATGTTTGTTTGTACAAAGGACAAGTGAAGTAAGGCAATGACATGATCACATGTTTGTTTGTACAAAGGACAAGTGAAGCAAGGGAATGACATGATCACATGTTTGTTTGTACAAAGGACAAGTGAAGCAAGGCAATGACATGATCACATGTTTGTTTGTACAAAGGACAAGTGAAGTAAGGGAATGACATGACCATATGATTCTTTGTACAAAGGACAAGTGAAGCAAGGCAATGACATGATCACATGTTTGTTTGTACAAAGGAGAAGTGAAGTAAGGGAATGACATGATCACATGTTTGTTTGTACAAAGGACAAGTGAAGTAAGGCAATGACATGATCACATGTTTGTTTTTACAAAGGACAAGTGAAGTAAGGCAATGACATGATCACATGTTTGTACAAAGGACAAGCAAAGCAAGGGAATGACATGATCATGATTCTTTGTACAAAGGACAAGCAAAGCAAGGGAGTGACATGATCATATGATTCTTTGTACAAAGGACAAGCAAAGTAAGGCAATGACATGATCATATGATTCTTTGTACAAAGGACAAGTGAAGTAAGGGAGTGACATGATCATATGTTTGTTTGTACAAAGGACAAGTGAAGTAAGGGAATGACATGATCACATGTTTGTACAAAGGACAAGCAAAGCAAGGGAGTGACATGATCATATGATTCTTTGTACAAAGGACAAGCGAAGTAAGGGAGTGACATGATCATATGTTTGTTTGTACAAAGGACAAGTGAAGTAAGGCAATGACATGATCACATGTTTGTTTGTACAAAGGACAAGTGAAGTAAGGGAATGACATGATCACATGTTTGTTTGTACAAAGGACAAGTGAAGCAGCAATGACATGACCATATGCTTCTTTGTACAAAGGACAGTGAAGCAAGGAATGTTTCTTTGTACAGATGACAAGCGTAAAAGATAGTGACATAATCATATGCCTTTTTGTACAAAGGACAGTGAAGCACATGCTTCTTGCAGAGATGACAAGTGAAGAAGATAGTGAATGATCATATGCCTTTTTGTACAAAGGACAGGTGAAGCAAGGAATGACATGATCACGTTTGTTTGTACAAAGGACAAGTGAAGCAAGGGAATGACATGATCACATGTTTGTTTGTACAAAGGACAAGTGAAGGAAGGCAATGACATGATCACTTTGTTTGTACAAAGGACAAGTGAAGTAAGGCAATGACATGATCACATGTTTGTTTGTGCAAAGGACAAGTGAAGTAAGGCAATGACATGATCACATGTTTGTTTGTACAAAGGACAAGTGAAGCAAGGCAATGACATGATCACATGTTTGTTTGTACAAAGGACAAGTGAAGGAAGGCAATGACATGATCACATGTTTGTTTGTACAAAGGACAAGTGAAGCAAGGCAATGACATGATCACATGTTGTTTGTACAAAGGACAAGTGAAGTAAGGCAATGACATGATCACATGTTTGTTTGTACAAAGGACAAGTGAAGCAAGGGAATGACATGATCACATGTTTGTTTGTACAAAGGACAAGTGAAGCAAGGCAATGACATGATCACATGTTTGTTTGTACAAAGGACAGTGAAGTAAGGAATGACATGACCATATGATTCTTTGTACAAAGGACAAGTGAAGCAAGGCAATGACATGATCACATGTTTGTTTGTACAAAGGAGAAGTGAAGTAAGGGAATGACATGATCACATGTTTGTTTGTACAAAGGACAAGTGAAGTAAGGCAATGACATGATCACATGTTGTTTTTACAAAGGACAAGTGAATAAGCAATGACATGATCACATGTTTGTACAAAGGACAAGCAAAGCAAGGGAATGACATGATCATGATTCTTTGTACAAAGGACAAGCAAAGCAAGGGAGTGACATGATCATATGATTCTTTGTACAAAGGACAAGCAAAGTAAGGCAATGACATGATCATATGATTCTTTGTACAAAGGACAAGTGAAGTAAGGGAGTGACATGATCATATGTTTGTTTGTACAAAGGACAAGTGAAGTAAGGGAATGACATGATCACATGTTTGTACAAAGGACAAGCAAAGCAAGGGAGTGACATGATCATATGATTCTTTGTACAAAGGACAAGCGAAGTAAGGGAGTGACATGATCATATGTTTGTTTGTACAAAGGACAAGTGAAGTAAGGCAATGACATGATCACATGTTTGTTTGTACAAAGGACAAGTGAAGTAAGGGAATGACATGATCACTAGTTTGATTTGTACAAAGGACAAGTGAAGCCAAGGCAAGGAGCATGACCATATGTTCTTTGACAAAAGAAGGTGAATGCATATGTTCTTTGTACAAGACAAGCAAAGAAAGTGACATAATCATATCCTTTTGTACAAAGACAGGTGAAGATCAATGATTCTTTGCAAAGACAAGTGAAGAAGGTGACATGATCATATGCTTTTTGTACAAGGACAAGTGAAGCAAGGGAATGACAATGATCACGTTTTTTGACAAAGGACAAGTGAAGCAAGGGATGACATGATCAATGTTCTTTGTACAAAGGACAAGCGAAGAAGGAGTGACATGATCAAGTTTGTTTGTACAAAGGACAAGTGAAGTAAGGCAATGACATGATCACATGTTTGTTTGTCAAAGGACAAGTGAAGTAAGGCAATGACATGATCAC
The DNA here is from genome assembly GCA_030674185.1 of Monoplex corrugatus. Lineage (NCBI taxonomy): Eukaryota > Metazoa > Mollusca > Gastropoda > Littorinimorpha > Ranellidae > Monoplex > Monoplex corrugatus. Next base: position 44,857,817 of record JAPXFY010000029.1, read on the forward strand.
ATGTTTGTTTGTACAAAGGACAAGTGAAGCAAGGCAATGACATGATCACATGTTTGTTTGTACAAAGGACAAGTGAAGGAAGGCAATGACATGATCACTGTTTGTTTGTACAAAGACAAGTGAAGCAAAGGCAATGACATGATCACATGTTTGTTGTACAAAGGACAAGTGAAGTAAGGCAATGACATGATCATGTTGTTTGTACAAAGGACAAGTGAAGCAAGGGAATGACATGATCACAGTTTGTTTGTACAAAGGACAAGTGAAGCAAGGAATGACATGATCACATGTTTGTTTGTACAAAGGACAAGTGAAGAAGGGAATGACATGACACTGATTCTTTGTACAAAGGACAAGTGAAGCAAGGCAATGACATGATCACATGTTTGTTGTCAAAGGAAAGTGAAGTAAGGAATGACATGATCACATGTTTGTTTGTAAAGGACAAGTGAAGTAAGGCAATGACATGATCACATGTTTGTTTTACAAAGGACAAGTGAAGTAAGGCAATGACATGATCACATGTTTGTACAAAGGACAAGCAAAGCAAGGAATGACATGATCATGTTCTTTGTACAAAGGACAAGAAAGCAAGGGATGACATGATCATATGATTTTGTACAAAGGACAAGCAAAGTAAGGCAATGACATGATCATATGTTCTTTGTACAAAGGACAAGTGAAGTAAGGGAATGACATGATCAATGTTTGTTTGTACAAAGGACAAGTGAAGTAAGGAATGACATGATCACATGTTTTGTACAAAGGACAAGCAAAGCAAGGGAGTGACATGATCATATGATTCTTTGTACAAAGGAAAGCGAAGTAAGGGAGTGACATGATCATATGTTTGTTTGTACAAAGGACAAGTGAAGTAAGGCAATGACATGATCACATGTTTGTTTGTACAAAGGACAAGTGAAGTAAGGAATGACATGATCAATTTTGTACAAAGGACAAGCAAAGCAAGGGATGACATGATCATGATTTTACAAAGGACAAGCAAAGCAAGGGGATGACATGACATATGATTCTTTGTACAAAGGACAAGCAAAGCAAGGAGTGACATGATCATGATTCTTTGTACAAAGGACAAGCAAAGAAGGCAATGACATGATCATATGATTCTTTGTACAAAGGACAAGTAAGCAAGGGAGTGACATGATCATATGTTTGTTTGTACAAAGGACAAGTGAAGTAAGGGAATGACATGATCACATTTTTGTACAAAGGACAAGCAAAGCAAGGGAGTGACATGATCATATGATTCTTTGTACAAAGGACAAGCGAAGTAAGGGAGTGACATGATCATATGTTTGTTTGTACAAAGGACAAGTGAAGCAAGGCAATGACATTTAGTTTATACGTTTCTTTGTGCAGACGACGAAGGAAGATGATGACAAGCGAAGCGAAGCAAGGAGTGACATGATCATATGCTTCATTGTGCAGAGGACAAGCAAAGCAAGGGAGTGACATTATAGTTTATACGTTTCTTTGTGCAGACGACGAAGGAAGATGATGACACGATCATATGCTTCTTTGTACAGAAGACAAGTGAAGAAAGAAAGTGATCATATGCTTCTGTGTACAAAGGGCAAGTTGGGCTGCAGAATCCTGAATGTGCTGGAGGCAAGTGACAAGAGACCCAGGAAAGCCCAAGAGCAGTAAATTACAATAATCAATATGAGACATGATAAGCCACACGTTTAGATGATTCACTCCATGTACAAGTGATTGATGGTGAGGCAGCAAATACACATTTCTATTATATAGATCAATCAATCAATCAATCAATCAATCAATCGATCAATCAAACAGTCAAGAAATCATGGGGAGTAATCAAAAATCATTATCACCAGTCAGTCAAAACAAATCACCATCATCAGTCAAATATTCAATCAACCAGAAGGGAAACTGTAAAAATAAATCAGCAACATCTTAAATAATCCATTTATAACTTTAAAAAAAACAACAACAACAAAAACAATAATATCCGAATTTACAAACATGAAGTCACAGTTGCTGTATGACAGAAACTGAGTGAAAAACGTTCAGCGATGTATATTAATATTAAACATGGAATAATTTATTTAACAATGTCAGTAAACGGTTGTAAAACAGTATTTTCTACAACAATTGGGCAATGGTTTGTATCCAGAAAACTGGTGAAAAATTTCATCAACTTATGAATTATATTTATCAGTACATCATCTGGATTGTTGGGGATTGAAAATGTAACAACAATCTTGGTCACAAAAAAGCAAGAAATGTTACAAACTTACATATTTTGCAGTCAGTATAGGGTTGTACACAGGGCCATAGTCTGTAAAAAGAGAGGCAAGCAATCTCATTATTTTATAAACATATTGCATTTATTAGCTTGGCGGTTGTACAACAACAGGCCATACACAGTAGCAAAAAGACATGAAATTTTTTATGAATGTGCACATTATTATTATTATTATTATTATTATGAACATTTAGTACGCCTAATCAAATTAATGCCCTAAGCGTTTACAATGGCAAAACATATAACCAGAATCACAAGCACACACACACACGCCCACAGAAGCACCCACACACACACAAACACACACACAAACACACACACAGCATGACATGCAAATACAATGACACAATGACACTAAGACACTATAATGTCACCATTACATTACATGGGGGGAAGGGGCAGAGATTACCAGTTTTGGGAAACAGGTGAGTTTTGAGGGAGCGTTTGAATGTGGACAGAGAGGGTGAGTATCTAAGAGAGCGAGGTAACTGATTCCAGATGGTTGGAGCTTGATAGGAAAAAGAACGCTGCCCAAACCTTTTAGTGAATGTGCACATACTATAAGTTAATGATTCTTCTTCATGGTTTCTTTTTAAACTCCAAGAAGAGTCAATGGGGCACCACACTAAAGAACTGTTCACCAGATTCCTTCAGCTCTGTTGCTCGAGTGCCAATCCTGGGCCTCTGCAAATTGTTTCTCAGTTAACCCTTTGACTCCCGCACCCTGTCCACCAGCATTCTGCATTGTCGACCATGCTCGCAAAGCAAAAACAACCCTTTGATTTCCTCAGGAAGCTGGTGGATAGGGTGAGGGAATCAAAGGGTTAAGTTTTTGTTGATGATGGATAAGGTGGGGGAGTCAAAGGGTTAATCCCACAATGCTGTTCAATTAAGTCCACTATTTCTTTCTTTCTTCCCCCCCCCCCCCCCCCCCCAGTCTTCCTTTCAATTTCTCTTCTTCAACAGTTCCCTGGAGAACTGATGAACCGATACACTAGGTCACTGGAGCTTGTTACATGGCCACAGCAACGTAGTTCTCTTAACTTGATGGCAACGCTCCGCAGCTATAGCTGCAAAGATGTTATGTTTTTTTCTTTACCGAGACTACTTGCATACTATAATAAGGGAGATTATACTGACTGTTAACAGAGTTTAACCATTTTTCTAAGTAGATTTCTTTCCCTTTGACCGTACCCAAAACAAAGGAATTTCGAAGAGTCAAAAGACTCTATGCCTGTATTTAATCATTTTTGGGACAAAATATTCATAAAAGCAGAACTCATAGTAACTTCCAGTGAAGAATGCATATCCTGTGACATGTTAAGTGCAGTTTTGTGACATGGATATTTAATGGATTACAAGCAGCAGTTTGATAAATCATGTGTGTGTACATCTGGAACTTTTCTTTTTATGCTATTTGCATGCCTTTTTCAATGGTAAACCAGAAAAAAATGAAAGCATGCATAAACAAGCGGTCTGCACAGTCACAAAGTAGACATAATGACCCTTTAAAATGTATATAACAGGATAGGTTTATTGTCATTGGATATTCTCCGTAATTTTTCTAAAAAGTACCAAAAACTGTGCATCTCGAGAGTTTCATCAGCCATTTTGGGGCGCGTCTCCAAAAAGTTAACAAGTCAGCAGATCTTTGTGTGCTTGATGGTTTGGTGCACTTATTCATTGGTGAGACTGATCAGCTGCTGTTTAGTATCTTGCAATACCACCTTATTTCCATGGCTTGGATTTATCTAGTTCCAAATCCACCGTGAGGGTCCATGTCTCATATGCATACAGGAAGACAATATTATGAGTGCACATGCCTGATCATGTATTTCATTAACATCTTCATGTCCTCCCACACAAGTTTCAGTCTGGAAAGTGCTTGCGACAGATACCAGGTAAGTGAAGTGTTGAACAGTTTCTAGTCCATGGAATGATAGTTACATCAACAATAATGGTGGTGGTGATGATGGCCATGAACTTGATCTTCTCGGCACTGATTTCAATACCAATCTTGATATTATTATATCTAATCTTGTAATAAGCTTAGTAACGTCTTGCTCAATGCCTGCCAGGCCATCAGTGTCATCTGCAAAGCAAAGGTCTGTGATGGTTCTTCCTTCAAATTTAAAAGGGCCTTCCATTATAGTTTCAGTCTGGAAAACAATGGTGGCTAAAGGCACTGAACAATGTCATCTCTTTCAGCTATACCAAGCTGTAATACTGAGTGTCATCAACTATAGGCCTCACTTCATTGTCATTTTTGACAGAATACAAAATAAAGCAATCAGACTGATCCTCGGCAAAAGACACACCATGGAGACATGTGATATCTTCTTGACCTTCCATTCAATACAGTTAAGGCATAAAATAGAACAAGTGAAGGCATATTTCAGGGCACTGGAAAACCCACACCACAAGATGGTTGGAAAAGGCAATAGACTTCAATGTGGAAAATCATGGATGGGACAGGCAGAAGAATCCATTCAGCATGTACGTTAACTGAGAGAATTCAAAACAACAAAGAAATGGGGAAAAAACCCAAACCATTTAAAAAATCTACACAAAACAATCACACACAAAAATCTATGGAGACACTGTCACGAACAGCCAGAAGGGAAAACAGATGCAGAAATTCAACTACTCATGGAGCAACTAACCAAAAAATGTACCGTAAAGTTCGGGCTATAAGCCGCGACTTTCCCCCCTAGCTTTGACCCCTGCAGCTTGAAAAACGATGCAGCTTATTTGCGGATTTTCCCCGACCTCAGTAGCGTCACATTCTCGTATATTCTTAGCTTCTCTTTAACTCACCAAAATCGTGTTTACCAATACCATTCATGAATTTTTTGGTGAGCTCCATGTTAAAGTGTTAACTGTTCATGTCAAAGTGTTAACTGTTACTGTTCACATTTTTAAATCAAATCCGCACACATTGAAGCATTTGGATCAGTATTCAGATCTGCTCTGCTCAAGCGTACACACTCATCATGCCGAAAAAGCAACGTAATGCCTACGAAGCAGCCTTCAAGTTTAAGGCGATTGACCTGGCCATTGCAAAAGTGCAGCTTATAAACCAGTGCGGCATATGTGTGAATATAGTTAAGATTTTTCTATAATTTAGTGGGTGCACCTTATATACCGGTGCGCCCAATAGCCTGAACTTTATAGGTAATCATTTACAGGGATGGCCCAGTCACCAATCTGATAACAAATCTGGATATGGAAACATTACACATGAAGAAAACGTTACAGCACATACGATATCACAACCTCCAGTCTAACAACCGAAATGAGATAGTCAAGCATGCACTCCAATGGTTAACTTCATTGACGATGACATAAAAGAAAGTCAAGCTATCATCCTGACTCACTCGACAAACCTACTTAAAAATGAGCAAAATGGAACTGGAACTCAATGAGCAGTACTGACCTATAGAATCTTACATGGATCTACTGCCCCGGACATGATGGTGTCAAGGCAAATGAAACTTGCATGCAATGCCATTTCAACAAAAATTCTCTATCTTGAAAAGTCTTAGTAAAGTCCTTTGATGCTTAAAATCATACCGTCACAAACAAAAAATGTGGGTCATCATGATCATACCACTGATCGTCTTACTCATAAAAGTATACTACCAATAGATAAAGTGGCTGATAATCAACTAAGAAAGAAAAACTAACACAGTAACAGCTATAATTAATCAGACTAACATTTGTACCATCTCAAAAGTAACACTATGCAGACTTTTATGGCATGGAATGGAAAGTGTTTGGGCTTTTCGTGAAACTGAGATCAAGTAAAAGTTAAAAAAAAAAAAGGGAAAAGACAACTGGAGAATGGGGAAGGTTACCACACTGTTTGTGTGTGTGTTTGTGGTCTGTCTGATTTTTGTCTAATGTATGGTTTTAAGTTTGTCATGACATCTGTCTACTTTTCCTTCTTTTGCAGTGATGTTGGTTGGTGTATGTGCATGTATCATGTATGTGTATTTGTGTGTAGCCTTTTGTTTCCCATTGCTGTCAGCCATCATGCTGGTCTGTGTGTGTGTGTGCTCGCGTGTGTGCGGATATGCGTGTGCGTGTATGTGCATGCATCATTGCATGTGCGTGTATTTACTGTTATTTGTTATTTCTCATTTTTACTTGTTTCTTATTATCTTAATCTACCACTATATTATTTATTTATTTATTTATCTACTTATGTTTCTTTCCTTCCTTGGAAGTGGATGACAGACTGGAACGTGGAAGGGCTATGTTCAAGAAAGTAGTATTTTCAACTTGTTGATAGGCAGCGATTGCTTTGTGCACCGACTGGGAGACAAATAGGCCTACATATACAAACACACACACACATACATATATACTTTGTGGCTAACTGTGTGTTGATGCAGTCCTTTTTTTCATTTTTTATCTTTTATATCTATTTAATTGTTAAATCTATCTATTCATTTTATTGATTACATCTTTTCTTTGAAGATAAGACACACAGAATGACAGATCCTCACATAAATATAATGCATCCAAAATTTTCCAATGACAGACTGATACAATGTGATCCAAGATTCAAGGTTTATGTGCAGACTTAATTTTAAGACTTGTGCCATGATCATGTTGGATCTTCTCCATCACATGGCACCTGTGATGTTAGTGCATATATGAAATTCATTCTGGGCACGGAAATGTCATCTTGAGAAACTGAAACAGTAGCAGGTTCAAGAGGTTCTAGTACAGTTCAGTATCATATTCTAAATCACAGAGAATCTCTCTCACTCTCTCAGTCTCTGCAGTGTGTGTCTGTGTGTGTGTATATATATGACTGTGAGTGTGAGTGTGAGTGTGAGAGTGAGAGAGAAAGAGAGAGAGAGAGAGAGAGAGTGTGTGTGTGTGTGTGTGTGTGTGTGTGTGTGTGTGTGTGTGTGTGTTACGGTGTTAGGTTGGCAAACTACCATTCAATGAGCTCTGTGAACGTCAACGTAAATCAAATAAATGGCCACTGCACTTTCATTATCATACTGTAGGACTACATCAACTCAATCGGCCAAACCTACAAAGGTAGCTTTCACACAATGACGACACCATACGCCTGTTGCCACCATGTGGCCATCTATCCCATCCTACTCTCTCTTTTTCTCTCTGAAATGCAACCGTATACAACCACACACGCTTCAACACACGTACTGACGTAGTACGTATACACACACACTTTCAAATTGAAGAACAGGAAGAAGAAATTTGAAGAAATGCTGAAGAAAGAACAATGGAATCAAGATTGGCAGACGGAATGAAAACTGAAGCATTTGATGAAGAATGCTATGAGAACGAATGCAAGGACAGAAGATTACAGCCAAGAATGGGAAGAAAGTAACGACACACCGGAGGGTATACATACCGTACGATAATGATGGTTTAGTCGAGTGCCAAAAACATTAACAAAAAAACAATTAGGTTGACTTCGGTTGGTCAAAGATACAACGATGAACCAATCAAAAGCTTGAGCAGAAATGAAGCTCGGCTAACAGATTATACACACAGTAGTGCTGTTAAATTTGCTTTTCAGACAGTTTCTCCAAACGCGCAACCACTTCGGTACATATCATCGTAATTTTATGCGGTCACACATTTCCGATTGCGTGTAAATACTGCAATGCTGCAGACTAGGAGCGACATTGAAATGTATCTCTCATTTTATCTTGCTGTTTTACCTGGTCTGCTTTACCTTCTCTTCGTACATTTGGACAGGATCGGTAACTTTGATTTGTATATGTACATTGCTGAAATCGCAAGTGGAATAATCGCTATTCTATCACCCGTCTTTGTCGTCCCCAAACACGAACGCTACCTACTCATTATTTTACTGCTTTACCTTCCACATTCCAGATTAGGAACTTCCCTGTTTATATGTGAATGCTTGGTCCCCCTGAACTGCGCTGAAGGTGCACATTCATTCCCCCGTGGGGATGCCGGCAGCTCTTTCAGTATAAATAGTATCCCCACCTTCTGGAAATTCTGTGCTAGAAATTTCATCTTTTCATCTCTTTGTTTCTGCCTTGTTTCTTTGCTTTGTCATTTCTTCCTATCATTTTCTGCCTTGCTGGTCCATTCACCGGTATGTGTTCGATAAAGTCTTACGTAATTTTTCTTAGGATTGATAATTGGGTATATGTATTAAGTGCAAAATTGGCTCTAGGGATGTGAGATATGCGGAAACAATTTTAGGTAATTTATGCCCGTTTTTATATATGTTTTAGTGTCATTAGGTATGCTTAAATTTATATTCAGGTGTGTTTTTTAAACCCCCTGTGTGATAAATTTGACAGAGTGGTCAACGCCACTGAATTATGCGCGAATGCATTGATATGTGTAGGCCTACTTAATTTTCTTTCTTTTCTTTTTTTCCCCTGTTGATGTTTTGAATGTTTTGAGGCGGTTATAGCACTGATATGGTTCTATACAGTCGGCTGGGCTTTAAACAACAAAAACAACAATAACTGCACATTCTGTGCTAGAATTTTCTTCTTTGTATTAACCTCTTCGCTTCTCCCTTTCTTGTTCCTTCAGTCTCATCATTTCTGTCTTTTCCCCTTTCTAATTCGATGACTCTTGATTTCTTCAGAGATTACTGAGCATCGTTTGTGTCTTTAACCCACTAAGATCTGAGAACACAGACAGAAGCGATGTATGATAAATCATATTGCATTCACAGTGCGGATCAACAAACCAGAGCAACGTACGTAGGCCTACTCGTTTCTGATCAGACTTGATCACGCGCCTCTGAAGTGAGGTGTTAGTATAAGATGTCTGTGGGTATAACTGTGCTAAACATGTACGATTGAGAGTCGAGGAATCCGAATCGCAATCTACCTCAAAGCTATCGTGATCTGTTGGTCTCTAGCCGTGGACATGTGTTGTCATGTCTCGTGTTCATTTCCCCAGAACCAAAAATGCACTTAATAATGTACCCAATTACAAATCCTAAGAGAAAGTACATAAGACTTTATCGAACACATGCAGGTGAATGGACCAGCAAGGCAGAAGATGATAGGAAGAAACGACAGAAAGCACAGGATCAAGGCAGAAACAAAGAGACTGACAGAAAAGAGGAAATTTCTAGCACAGAATTTCCAGAAGGCTGGGAAAGAGCCCCCGGCATCCCCACGGGGGGATTCAACGGGTTTGACCGCTGGCTGTCATTTTCATTCAGCGTCACAAGAGCTGAAAGCATGCTTAGCCGCGTCAATAAATAAACAAACAAATAAACAAATGAAATGTCAAGTAAACAATAAATAAACAAATAAATAATAAATAAACAACAAATAAACAAATAAACACACAGACATAAATACATAAATAAATAAACGAATTAATAAAATAAGATAACAATATCTAGTCAGTGATCACCCTTCCGCACAAAAACAAACAAACAAACAAACAGCAGCATACACTCTACGAAACATCAGGGAAGGTTTGATGTTGTTTTTTTCCGCTATTTTGCGTATTTGTTGTTTGTTGTCCATTGCGTATGCTTGACAAAGGACAGTTGGACACTAATTCGCGCCTGTCTTGTGAGACACAAATTTGCGCCTGTCTTGTGCGACACAAATTTACTCACGTCTTGTTGAACACAAATTTGCGCCTATCTTGTTGGACACAAATTTACTCCCGTCTTGTTGAACACAAATTTACGCCTGTCTTGTTGGACACAAATTTACTCACGTCTTGTGGAACACAAATTTGCGCCTGTCTTGTGGGACACAAATTTACTCACGTCTGGTGGAACACAAATTTGCGCCTGTCTTGTGGGACACAAATCTGCGCCTGTCTTGTGGAACACAAATTTGCGCCTGTCTTGTTGGACACAAATTTGTGCCTGTGTCGTAGAACACAAATCTGCGCCTGTCTTGTGGAACACAAATTTGCGCCTGTCTTGTTGGACACAAATTTGTGCCTGTGTCGTAGGACACAAATCTGCGCCTGTCTTGTTGGACACAAATTTGTGCCTGTGTCGTAGGACACAAATTTGCGCCTGTCTTGTTTTGTCATATCAAGTATGCGTTCTGATTTAATTATTAGTGTGTTTCCGGTTTCTTACATAAAATTGAAGCAAAAGCGCGCAATTAATATAATAAAACAAGACTGGCACAAAACGTCGGCCAACTGGCCTCTGTCACATGTATACAGAAGTTCTCCTTAGGAAAAAACAACAACAACTAACAATGATATTGCATGACCACTTGTACACGTACTTCTTAGTTAACACAATTCGTATCCGCCAGTTTCTCTTGCTTAACGAAACGCCAGAGATGTCTTGCTGCTACTCTCTGTCCTGTCTGTCTGTCTGTCTGTCGTCTGTCTGTCTGTCTGTCTGTCTGTCTTCTCTCTCTCTCTTTTCTCTCTCTCTCTGTGCGTTTTCCAGTAAGTTATGTGCAAGCTAATTTCTTCTTTGTTGTCTTTTGTATGTACTTGACAAAGGCCAGTTGGCCGAAAATTTGCGCCTGTCTTGTTTTGTTATCTTGTATACACGCGTTCTGATTCTGTTGTGTTTTTCTGGTTCTTGATTGCTTGAACACTGGAGTTATTTTGATTAAACAAGAGAGACAGAGAGAGACAGAGAGAGCGAGAGAGAGAGAGACAGAGAGAGAGAGAGAGAAGAGAGAGAAGAGAGAGAGAGAGAGAGAGAGAGAGAGAGAGAAGAGGGGAGACGAGGGAGAGAGGGAGAAGAGAGAGGAGAGGGTGAGAGACTGAAAAGAGAGGAGAGAGAGAGAGAGAAAGAGAGAGAGAGAAGACAGAGGAGAGAAAGAGAGAAGAGAGAGAGAAAGAAAGAAAGAGAGAAGACAGAGATAGATAGATATAGAGAGAGAGAGAGAGAGAACGAGACAGACAGACAGAGAGACAAGAGACAGTAAGAGAAAGAGAAAAAGAGGTCTCCAGGACATGGCTGTAATAGATAGATAGAGAGAGAGAGACAGACAGACAGACAGACAGAGAGAGAGAGACAAGAGAGAGAGAGAGAGAAGAGAGAGAGAGAGAGAGAGAGAAGAGAGAGAGAGAGACGAGGGAGAGAGGGAGAAGAGAGAGGAGAGGGTGAGAGACTGAAAAGAGAGGAGAGAGAGAGAGAGAGAAAGAGAGAGAGAGAAGACAGAGGAGAGAAAGAGAGAAGAGAGAGAGAAAGAAAGAAAGAGAGAAGACAGAGGAGAGAAAGAGAGAAGAGAGAGAGAAAGAAAGAAAGAGAGAAGACAGAGGAGAGAAAGAGAGAAGAGAGAGAGAAAGAAAGAAAGAGAGAGACAGAGAGAGAAAGAGAAAGAGAGAGAGAAGAAGAAGAGAGAAAACAGAGACAGAGATAGAGAGAGAGAGAGAGAGAGAGAGAGAGAGAAAGACAGACAGACAGAGAGACAAGAGACAGTAAGAAAAGAGAAAAGAGGTCTCCAGGACATGGCTGTAATAAATGGCAACGCTAAATGTCGACTTTAATTTGTCTTCCATATCCTCCTATCCTTTTCTAAAAACCCTGTATGGTTTTTATTTCATTAACAAAAACAAGAAGAAAAACAGAAAAGAAAAAGAGTTGGGGGGAGGGGGGGGGGGAGGCGTCAAAATCCCATGGACAGATGACAGGTCAAACTGAAATGAGTGGGGGGAGGACACCTTGGTGCTGTCACAAGCTGGTAGGAACATGTAAGTCTCTCCTGTTAATGTCACGGATAGAGGTCAAAACAATACAGTAACAATTCTTATATCCTTCAATTTTTATTTTCAAAACGAAGGATGAAAAATAGGAAAAGAAATAAAAAAAAAAACCAACCAAACAAACAAAAACAAACAACAAAAAAAAAAACGAAAAACAAAAACACCCCCCCCCCCCCTAAAAAAAAAAAAAAGACAAAAAGGAAAAAATTAGCATTCCCATCTGAAAGAAAACCGCTATCTCACACATGCAGCCCGCAGAAAGACAACAATGAAAGCAAAGAAAGAAAGGGGGCGGGGGGTGGTGGTGGACACAAAAGAGAGAAAGTAAGAACTTGTCATAAGCTATGTGTGTTATTGTTCAATACACTATATCATAGAGGAAGACCCTGGATTAAAGATTGGAGGAAAAATGATAAACAACATTCGATACGCAGATGACACCGTGCTAACTGCAGAAAATGAAAGGGACCTACAAAACCTTGTGGGTATACTAGAAATAGAAAGCAAAGGTAAGGGGTTGGAACTAAACAGCAGGAAGACTGAAGTCATGGTGATCAGTAAAAAAACAACATGAAATCCCCTCATGCAAAATAACAGCAAACGGCACAACCTTGACACAGGTTGATACGTTTAAATACCTGGGAACGATCATTTCACCAGACGGCAGATACACATCAGAAATAGCCAGCAGAATCGGCCAAGCCAAAACAGCATTCAAGAAGATTAAAAAGCATTCTTACCAACAAATTCCTATCAATTAACATCAGGAAGTGAGTTCTTGAATGTTATGTAGAACCAATACTGTTGTACGGTTGTGAGGCTGGACAGTCAACAAGCAAAGCCAGAACAAGATTGAGGCAGCCGAGATGTGGTTTCTCAGAAGAATGTTGAGAGTTCCATGGACAGCAAAGAAAACAAACGAGACAGTCTTGATGGCGGCAGACACAAGTAGATCATTTATAAGGAAGATTAGGAAAAGACAGGTAACATTTATAGGCCATTTTATGAGGAAAGGGGAATTGGAGCACCTGGTCACAACGGGAAAGCTGGAGGGAAAGAGAGCACCCGGTAGACCCAGGGAGAAAATACTAGACGGACTTGCAGAGTGGCTGAAGACAAGGAGGGTGGAAGAGATGCTTGAGGCAACAAGAGACAGAGACAGATGGAAGTCCATGATCGCCAACGCCATGCGGCAAGGCACCTGATGATGATGATGATGACACTATATCATGTCACTGTGTCTTCTTTATTCTCATCATCATCATCACATGCCCTCCCGCATAACTTTTGGCCTGATGGCTGGACCGTTAATGGTTGGGGAACTTCGTCACAGGCTCGGTTATTCTCTAGGCTGCAGTCATTTTAAGAGTAGGGACATGCCCTGATGAGTTTTGCACTCAAACCGCAACTTGCCTGTGTTCTTACGAGGCAAAATCTGCTTAATTACCGATCAGAGACAAAGACACTCATTCAAACAGCCTCCACGATACATAGTATAATGTGACACATGCTATCCAGTGGTCTTGCTCTCAGATGCAGAGCTGCCAACCCTCCCGGATTTCCCGGATTTGAAAAACGATCCCGGAATCCCGGATCTGTCGAAAAAAACCCCGGATTTTGACAGTCTAGTGGAAAAATGTTCTTTTTCATGCTTAAATATGCCAGGAGAGGCCATTTTTGTACTTTGATTTGATGAAAAATCAATTGCTTGAGGGGGCGTTGCCCCTGATCACCACAAGGGGCTCTGCCCCTTGACCCCGCCAGGGGAACCTAAGCGGCCCCCCTGGACCCCCCGGCTGATGATTCCTGCTTTTTGAACTTAAAGGCATCGAGCAACGTCATCTCTTTCAGCTATACCAAGCTGTAATACCGAGTGTCATCGATTATGGACAGGGCTTCACTACGCTGTCACAGACAAACTTGCTAAAACTAGAAAGAATACAAAACGAAGCAACGAGGGTGATCCTCGGAGCTACAAAAGACACTCCCACGGAGACTATGCGATACCTGCTCGACCTTCCTTCAATACGGTCAAGGCACAAAATAGAACAAGTAAAGGCACATACTTCAGGGCAATGGAACAACCCAGAAAACCAACTCCACGGGATGGTCGAAACAGCAAGAGGCAACAGACTCCAACGTGGAGAATCATGGATGGGACAGGCAGAAGACTCCATTCAGCGTGTGTGTCAACTGACAGAACTCAAATGGACAAAGGAAGGGGCAAAAAACATCCAAACCATTTCAAAAATCTATACAAAACAATTATACCAAAAAAATCTAGGGAGATACTGTCGCGAACGGCGGCAGGTACAAGAAAGAAATGTGAATCAATGTGACTGCCAGTGTTCAAACCAACCAACCAACCAACCAACCAACACCAACCAACCAACGAACCAACCAACCAACCAACCAACCAACCAAAAAATGATCGGAAAGTGTATTTGACAATCGAACACAGGACGCCAAGCCATGCCATACCAATCACGAACTTTTGGCCAACTGGCCTTTGTCAAGTGTGAACCAAAGACAAAGAATAAATGCACAACACTTGATTGAAAAAAAAGAAGATAAAAAATGCTTCGGGCTGTTGTAAGATGAGGCACTGTACAAATACCCATATAAATAATAACAATAATAATAATGATAACAACAACAATAATAATAGTAATACTAATAATAATAATAAATATAATAATAATTAGTAGTAGTAGTAGTATCATCATCATCACTATTACTAGTAGGCTATTATTTTATTATTATTGTTGTTGTTATTATTATTATCATTATTATTATTATTATTGTTGGTAGTAGTAGTAGTAGTAGTAGTAGTAGTAGTAGTGTATTATTGTCATTATCATCATCATCATCATTAAATGCAACACACATGTGCTATTTATCGTGGTAAATGACGAATGTTCCGTACTACACACGCTCGCAAACACACACACACACACATACACACGAACGCACGCGTGCACACACTCAACACACACACACACACACACACACACACACACACACACACACACACACACACACACACACACACACCCCCAACACAAACATTAAAAGTTAAAGTTAAAGTTAAAGTTAAAGTTAAAGTAATGCATTAACTTTATTCGGTTTGTGTTTTAGTGTTACAATTTCCGTTCACATTGTTGAAGTTAATTGTTAGTGTTCAGTTCTCGTTCCATTTTTCTGTTCTCCCACCTACTAATGTCTTTTTCCTCTGTCTTCCCTCTGCCCCAATCCAACCCGTCCAACTATCGTTCTACATTTTATTTTGTTCATTCATTTTTTTATTCCCCCCTCCCCCCTCCCCCGTCTAATATCACTTATAGTGAAAAGACGTTAAATTAAAGAACGAACGAACACCCAGAAAGAAGAAATAAAGCAAAAAGGAAAGGCAAAACGCACACGAAAATGTCTGCTTAAGGAAAAACAAATACAGGAGAAAAGCAAAATAACCAGTTTACTCCATCGCCATAAAACATGCAGGAACCGGTACCACACGACAGTTTTCAATATGTTTGGAGGGCGTGTGACAACAGTTGGCGGTCATTATAAATTCTAGCAACTTTTCCTCTCTACATTTTAACCTAATTCATGAATCTGCGCATCAACGTCTGCAACTTTGTGCAACTGGAGTAAGGAGAATTATTTGTTCGTCTGCACGTTAGGTGGGGTGGTAAATGTTGATGCAACAGCAAGATGATCAGGTCATACTCAGAAGTCTCCTTTCTGACTGACGATATTCATTTCGAATTTTGTTTTTGCGTGGATTTTCTTTCTGCACAAAGTAGTAAAATAGTAAAGTAGTAGAGAAAATATTGGACGGACTTGCAGGGTGGCTGAGGACAGAGAGGGTGGAAGACGTGCTTGCGGCAACAAGGGATAGATACATATGGAGGGCCATGATCGCCAACGCCAGGCGGCATTGCACTTGATGATGATGATGACGACAATACTCCCTATTCAAAGCGAGGAATGGATGTAAAGAAAGGTGACCTTGCTAGTATTTTACTCACGTAAACATATTTAAATTGGTCTTTTTAAATTCAATTGACATTTTAAACAATAAACAGCATATGCAAATTTGTGTACTTTTGGGGGGGGGGGGGGTAGATGACCGATTGATATGAAAGTAGATACATTTATATATTACAGTTAATCTGTTTTCATCTTACAATGATTTTTTTTTCCTACTCAGTTTTTGTGCTTTGTATCTGCTTCTATGCTAGCTGAATGGGTAGCGCAAACTATGTTAGATTTGAGAAGTTTCACAACATGGGAGATAATTCCTACGTGACTCTCAAGAGTTATGTCCTTTGGATTGGCATGACTAATTGATACGGACGTGGATATTTTTATGTGTTATGATTTGTCTGTTCTCATCATAGCGTTAGGGGTTGACATGTATTTGTTAATTTGTATTGATCTGCCTTTGGCAGCTAATTTCTCTCTCTTCAAACTTAGAGAGCTGAGACTGTCACTCCTCAAAACTACATTTCTCTTCAGCCAGCACAAGGCTGTCTGCATTCAAGGTTTGTTTTTAACCAACACTGTCTTTTGCACCATATGGTCCAGCCTTGTTTTAAGCAAAAACAAAAATCCAGTGGTAGCCTGATAAAATACCAGTGTAAAATATAGACTAGATAAAAACATAGGCTAGGTAGGGTCTCAGGACCTAACCAGCTCATGGGTTTATGTGCAGGTTTAAAGGCTTGTGCCATGATCACCATACACATGGCACCTGTCACGTTAGTGTATATGGAATTCGTTCCGAGCGCGGAGACGTCATTTTGAGAAACTGAAACTCAAACAAAAACAAAAGAACTTGGATACAAAGGATAGCCAAGTCACATGGATGACATCATCATAGGGTGCATTATCAGTACAAATTCAGTACATATGTACCATACAATATAACGCCACTACAAGTTCAGTACATGTGTATCATACAGTATAACACCACTACAAGTTCAGTACATGTGTACCATACAACACCATTTCAAGTTCAGTGCATGTGTACTCTACACTAGCTGACCCTAACAAGCAAATTAGACCATTTTTCCTGCTCAAAGACACGTCAGAGAAGTCTTGCTGCTGGTTTTCCCTTAAGTTCTGTGTCTTCCTCTGTTGTCCTAGGTACATTTGACAAAGGTCAGTTGGCTAAAAATTTGCATCTGTCTTATTTTGTGTATTACATACAAATTTTCATGTTATTTCCACGCCTTTCCGGATCCTATTCGCTTGAAAGCTGGCAATCACTGTAATTTTGATTCCAAGCAAATTTGAACAATACTTTTTCTTACAAATACATAACTCCATATGCAAGAGATTTTCATACTGTCACAGTTGTTTCGTCATCATTATCATCATGTGCCCTGCCACATGGCGTTTGCGATCATGGCCCTCAACACGAATCTATCCCCTGTCGCTGGAAGTACATCTCCCAATCCCTCTGTCTTCAGCCACCCTACAAGTCTGTCCAATATTTTCTCCCTGGGTCTGTCTGGTGTTCTCTTTTCCTTCCAGCTTTCCTGTTGTGACCAGGTGCTCTAATTCCCCTTTCCTCATAAAATGTAGAAGTAGTTGTTGTTTAGTTGATCTTAATAATTTTCTTTAAAAGTGAGGGTGGGGAGTTTAGCTGAAAACGAAAACGGATGAGCCGTGACGTAAATCCTATGAATCAATGACTACAAAAAACAAAACAAAAAAGTTCTTTAGAAGATCACACGCACAGACAATGACCTGGAAGATAGGAAAAGGATGCAAGAACATGCAAGAACAAAAACACTAAAAAAGAATAAGCGGAGACGAAACGAAATTTATGAATATGGAAAAGAAGACAAGAAGAAAAACAAGTCGACACAAGCAAAACGAACATCTTAATTAAGGATAACTTTGACCTGAACTGACGTAAACTGCGTCACAGACATCAACATGACATCAGTCATTACTAAAAATAGGTTCAGTGACGTCATTTGTTTTGTGACGAAGGGTCAGAGTGTGTACGACACTGCACACACACAGCGCACTTTTGGCTATTTATCATGTCTGGATTTGGGTCTCGTCGTCTTCATGAAAGGGGAAGACAACTTCACTGCCAAGAACTTGTAACCATCTTACCTCCCTGGCGAACTACTGTTATTACGAGTATCGCTGTGGTGGAAGCGTGTCACAGTTTGTGTGTATATATATATGTGTGTGTTGTGTGTGTGTGTGTGTGTGTGTGTGTGTGTGTGTGTGTGTGTGTGTGTGTGTGTGTGTGTGTGTGTTGTGTGTGTTGTGTGTGTATGTGTGTGTTGTATGGTCTGTGTGTGGTCAGTGTGGTGTTGTGTGTTGTATGTTGTGTGTATGTGCACGTGTGAGCACGCGTGTGTGTGTGAGATTGCGCTCGGACGTATGGTGTATGTATGTGTGTGTGTGCGTGTATGTGTGTGTATGTGCGTATGTTTGTGGTAGTGTGTGTATGTGTATGTGTATGTATATGCGTGTATGTGTTTGTATACATACATTCGTGCATGCATGTGTGTTTTTGCACGTGCGTGTGTGTGATGGAGAGACACAAGGTCAAAAACAAAAGCACACCCACACACGCGCACACACACACGCACACATACACACACAGACGCACACATACTTACACACACTCACTCACACAGAAACATATACACACGTATACACTTACACACACACAGACACACTTACACATATTTACGCACACACATTCACACACACACCTACACGCACACACACACTCACACGTACACACACACACACGATTAAAAAATCAAAAGATGATCAAGCCATTCTAAAAAATCTCCAGTTTCAAGCAAAAATGATGACAAAAACCCCATATTTTGTACTTTTGAAGGTTATCGTAATTTTGAAAAAGCATCGACTGGAATACCCCCCGTGAGGATGCCGGGGCCTCTTTCAGTATAATTTCCCCATCTTCTGAAATTTTGTGCCAGAAATTTCCTCTTTTCTGTCACTCCCTCCGTTTTTTTTCTTCCTCCTTTGCTTTCTGGCATTTTTTTTTCTACTATTTTCTGCCTTGTTGGTCTATTCACCTGTATGTGTGTGTGTGTGTGTTTTTTGTTTATTTTGGGGGGGGGGGGAGATCAGAGTTTTTTCCCCAGAAAGCTTTGTGGGAGAGTACAGGGAATCATGCTATTTATCTTTTATATAATTCTAAGATGATGAAATTAGATGGACAGAGGTAGTGCATGCATTCTCTCTCTCTCTCTCTTCTCTCTCTCTCGCTCTCTTACGTACTTTCTCTTTAGGATTGATAATTGGGTGCATGTATTAAGTATTCTTTGGGCTCTAGGGAAATGAGACACGCGGAAGCAATTTTAGGTAACTTAGGCCCGTTTTTATGTATGTTTTAGTGTCCTTAGTTATGTTCAGATTTGTATTCAGGTATGTTTTTCAAATCCCCTGTGTGATAAATTGGACGGAGTGGTCAACGCCAAGGGCATCTCCTTAAGTTAAGTTATGAACGCGAATGCACTTAATTCTCTTTTCCTATTTTTGTTCTTGTCGAAGTATTGTGTATGTTTTGAAACAGTTATATCCCTGATATGGCTCTATGCAGTCGGCTGGGCTTTAAACAATAACAACAGTAATAAAAGTAATCAACTGGAATAAAACTTGATGTGTGTTGAGGGTAATGGCAGGATGTAACAACAGTAAACATGAAACTTGTATATGTCATCAAATGTTTCTACATCTCCTACAAAAAGTGCTAAACTTAGATATTTTCTTTGGACCTTGTGATCTTGATCTTGGAGCTTTCACTTCAAACCTTACACTTTTTGCTAATCGTCAGTACTCTCCTTTGAGCAATGTTTGATAAGAAACTCATGTTCACATCTTCTCTCTCTCTCTCTCTCTCTCTCTCTCTCTCTCTCTCTCTCTCTCTCTCTCTGTATGTCTATCGTCTGTCTGTTTGACTGTCTCTCTCTTATCTCTGGTCATATGAAATAACTTCTGTGTCTCTCTGTCTGTTTGTCTCTCACTCTGGACAGTATAAAACAATCTCTCTCTCTCTCTCTCTCTCTCCCTCTCTCTCTGTATGTCTATCCGTCTGTCTGACTGTCTCATCTTATCTCAGGTCAGTATGAAATAACTTCTGTGTCTCTCTGTCTGTTTGTCTCTCACTCTGGACAGTATAAAACAATCTCTCTGTCTGTCTGTCTCTCTCTCTCTCTCGTCTGTCTGTCTGTCTGTCTCTCTCTCTTCTCTCTGTCTGTCTCTGTCTGTCTGTCTTTAATCTAAAGGAATTAAAGAATAATAATAAAAGCAGCCTGACAGAGAACAAGTTCATGTCTACAAGGGAACAGAACAGTGAAACAAATCAGTCTCGTAGTGAACAAAATTGATTTGATGCTGAGAAATATACGCACAGATTCAGATTCTGAATTCAATATTCTCGAAAGAAATGTATACTTATAAAAAACAAACTAGAAAAAAAATTCATCAACCCCACTTCTTTCGTAAGGTATCTTACCACAAAGTATCAGATAGCAGAGTATCGTGCAAAAGTGAGATAAATTTGCACTCTGAGTTAAATAGCTGCCGAACCTGTCTATATATTTATCAATGATGCATTTCAAACTGTTGATATGTTGTTGATAATTCCTACGTGACTCTCAAGAGTTATGTTCTTTGGTTAATACTAAAAATTCTCTCTGCTTCCCTCTTATTTCCTTTGATATTACTTATATGCCTTGGAAGCAATCTGTATAATTATGTTCTGTCTTGTCTATGTGTGTGTGTTTGGTCAGTTCAAGAATAAAAAAGACTGTCAATCTTGAACATAAGACCAATATATTGTATGTATTTCTCTCCTCTCTCATAGTTGTGTGTAAGGTAGTTGCAGAGTATAAAGGTAGGCTTGGGCATTCCTTTTTTGAGGAATGTTCTGAGCTTACGGTTTTTGTGCTTTGTAGCTGTTTCTATGCTAGCTGAATGGGTAGCGCAAACTGTGTTAGATTTGAGAAGTTCTACAACATGGGAGATAATTCCTACGTGACTCTCAAGAGTTATGTTCTTTGGTTAATGTTGTTGACTGTTAGATATTTCTTTCTTTATCTATCTAAGCTAATATTTCCATCTTACTGTTAGTTAATACTTGTTAGCGCCACTACGGATATTTGTCTTTTGTGGTAAGCCAAGTATTCAGTGTTTTACGCGTACTCGTAACAGTAATTCATGTAATAGTCGAGGTGTGAGCGTTTTGTTTGGTTGTTATATTTGTTTAATTGCAACGAAATAATATATTAGAGCTGAAGCAGAGACAGAGGTGTTCAGTGTCTTCCAATCCAAGTTTTTGACTGTCTCATGCCGGAAAGGTACCAAAGTAACATCCGACGTAGCGTAAAGGATAAATGGTGACATGTTTCTTATCAAGTTTGTAGGGTTTGATCAATTTCTTGTTAAAAAATGTTAAGGTGTTAATCAAAATATGCTGCTTCATATACACGTACACGTACGCATAAACGTACTCATGTACTTACGTATGCACACACACGTACACACAAAAATATCACAAGTAGGCCTACACATACACGCGCATGCACACTCACAGATACAGACCTGAACCCCCCCCCCACACACACATACACACACAACGTGCACAGAGAGAGAGAGAGAGAGTGTGTGTGTGTGTGTGTGTGTGTGTGTGTGTAAGAGAGAGAGAGAGAGAGAGAGAGAGAGAGAGAGAGAGAGAGAGAGAGAGAGAGGAGATACACACGACACAACATCATACCGTTCGATAACTGGACATCCAAGTAGGCTATGACAAAGAAAACCACTGAGTGTGTGCTGTTTTCATCATCAAACCTTTACGCAGTTGGCTAGATCTACTATGCACTGCTTAGTAGGACTAATCCATTTACTGAATATTCAAATCATATTAATTATGGTACATGTCCCTATACGTTATGCACGTGGTAAGTAGTTACCGAATATTTATATCAATAATGATAGTTATCCCTATTCATTACGCAAATGGAAAGTAGGCTTCCACAAGGTAATTGTATAATGTGGAGAGAGAAAGTTAACCTAGGAAATATGCATTGACGTATAGTGTTGTAGGCCTATATACATGTGCGATTTATTTCCTTGAAGCAAATTAATTTGAGCCAGACGCAAGGTGACAGGGTTTTGAACCTGAGGGCACAAAACTGCATAAAGATGTCAAATACTTCGGGGTGGAAGGCAGCCCCACCACAAATCTTAATTATTATGTGAACTGCCGGAGTGCACGTTCTTTCATTTGACATCGCTGAAGCAGTCCATGCATCCATCACAATTCATAATCGTCAAATGAAATATATTGGTTAGTTGCTCTTGTTGTTGTTGTTGTTGGCGTGATAGTGACATATTTCATTTTATGCCACCCCTCAACCCCCATTTCCCGTTTATTCTTTCGGTTTGACGTCATATTCTGTCAATGACTGTCACGACATAGCATGGACGGTCGTCGTGATTTAAAACAAACTTTCCAAATCTCTCCGCCCGCAGATTTTCGCACTGCGCATTTATCTTATGCAAATAAGCTTCACGTGGGACCATAGTTCTCGCTGAGTGTGTATAAAAGCTGGATCGAGACCGCAACGAAATGTGCTCGTCATCAGTTCAGCTTTCTGTTGGTTACTTATTTTCTGTTCTTATTTTTGGTTCTGTCTTCTTTTTGTGGACAGAGCTTGTGTTTTTAAGTTTAAAGTTGAAGTTGTATCGTTTTGATAAAAGTCTAAATTTTGCTTTGAAATTCTTCAAGAACTTTCCAAGATGTACACCTTCCAGAAACTCATTACGTTTTGGCCTTGGTGGTGTTGGGTAAGTTGTTTTTTTCAACTGTCTTTTCTCTCTTCTTTCGTTTCTTTCTTTCTGTGTTTTGAATTTTTGATGGTCATTCTTTATTTGTTATTTTTGTTTTATTTCTTTCTGCTTCTTTTCATTTATTCATTTATATTTTTTGCTAGCATTTTTACTTACTTTCTTATTTTTTTCGTTTGTCTGTTTGTAGTTCTTTTATGGAACCAGACAAGCCAACCGGCCTTTGTCAAGCGTTTGACAAAGGCCAGTTGGTCGAAAATTTGCGCTTATCATGTCTGGTTGTATCAAATACACGTTCTGATTCTATTTTCGTGTTGTTTTTTTCTGATTCCTGTTTGCTTGAACGCCGACAGTCGCACTTGTTTTCGATTTCTATTTTTACATAAAATGTTTAAGAGATATCAATCTATTTTCATGTCAGCGAAGTCACATGACATAGTATTACTAGGGTTCGTTATCAAAATAATTTAAAGATTTTGTACGCTTTAACTTTTTGTATTATCTAGACTATTGTTTCAAATTTTGCACAGACAAATTCTGATGTGGTTACAAAGTGTCATGATGTGAATTATCACACCCCTTCAAATAGGGCAATGGCCTGATGTTGAATATATTTCGGACTCCCCCCCCCCCCCCCCCCCCGTACTTATTGAGCTTTTTGTATTGAGTGTATTCCTGTACTCGATTCTTACTTATACGTCTCAGAAACCACAAGTACCATAACCGTGACAGTTACTCACTCTTATCTTCTCGTCTCCCTTTCCTTCTCAAGCTTTCTTTTTAAAATTTTTTTTTTTACCTCCCTTGAGATTTATGAAAAGTTTGTTTTTATTCCTTACTTCTTTTTCTGTTTACTTTAAATCGTTTTTTTTTCTATAGTCCTATTCTCTGAACTCATTTGGTCTCGATGAGCATTACACATAATCGAGCTTTTAACTGGAGCACGGAGAAGTTAACCCTTTGACCCCCCACCCTATCCACCAACTACAAAAACTTAATCCTCCGACTCCCTCACCCCATTTACCAGCTTCCTGCAGGAAGCTGGTGGAGAGGGTGAGGGAGTCAGAGGGTTGTTTTTGCTTTGGTAGCATGGCTGACAATGTAGGATGCCAGTGGACAGGGTGAGGGAATCAAAGGGGTTAAGTTGTAAGGCGAACTGACCACATTCCACCATGTTCTTGTACAATTTGCATCTTTAACGAGCACTACACGCTGGATGCTTTTTGTGTTTCCATAAGCCAGCGCGACTGACGTGGCTTACAGGATCTTTAACGTGCACAAAATTTGACATCCTGCATGTGTAAAGACAGGATGGGTAGGGGGTGAGGGGCGGGGTTAGGATCTGACAGGTATACACACACAGGTTAACCCTTTACCCCCCACCAGGCGGAGGTGTTTGGACGGATCGAACCCGGGATCCTCCCATTGGAAATACGCGGTTTATCCTCTTGGCTACCACGCCCGTTATGTCTGTGTGCAATCTGTGATCGTTTCTTTTTATTGCTGTCCTTTTTTTCGTTATTTGTTCTGTTTTGCTTACGTGTGGTTATTCGATAAATTTCTTTCTTTCTGTTTTCTCTCTCTGTCTCTGCCTCTCTGTTTGTCTCTCTTTGTCTGCCTGTCTCTTGTCTTTCTCTGTGTGTCTCTGTCTATCTGTCTTGTCTGTCTGTCTGTCTGTCTGTCTGTTTTAATAATTTCTCCTTATTTCATATTTCCTTGATTGGCCTTTTCACTGAGAAATGAATTTTTCTTCTTCACTTCTATCTATCTACCGACCTACGTACATACGTACGTACGTATGCATGTATGTTATGTATGTATGATGTTGTTGTGTGTGCATGTATGTATGTATGTATGTATGTATTGTGTGTAGCGTTCTGTTCCCTTTTGGTAGTGTTCTGTTTCTTTTTGGTAGTGTTCTGTTCCTTTTTGGTAGCGTTCTGTTCGTTTTTGGTAGTGTTCTGTTTCTTTTTGGTAATGTTTTGTTCCCTTTTTGGTAGTGTTCTGTTCCTTTTTGGTAGTGTTCTGTTCCTTTTTGGTAGTGTTCTGTTCGTTTTTGGTAGTGTTCTGTTCGTTTTTGGTAGTGTTCTGCTCCTTTTCGGTAATGTTCTGTTCGTTTTTGGTAGTGTTCTGTTCCTTTTTGGTAGTGTTCTGTTTCTTTTTGGTAGTGTTCTGTTCCTTTTTGTAATGTTCTGTTCGTTTTTGGTAGTGTTCTGTTCCTGTTTGGTAGTGTTCTGTTCGTTTTTGGTAGTGTTCTGTTCCTTTTCGGTAGTGTTCTGCTCCTTTTTGGTAGTGTTCTTTTCCTTTTTGGTAGTGTTCTGTTCGTTTTTGGTAGTGTTCTTTTCGTTTTTGGTAGTGTTCTGTTCGTTTTTGGTAGTGTTCTGCTCCTTTTCGGTAGTGTTCAGTTCCTTTTTGGTAGTGTTCTGTTCGTTTTTGGTAGTGTTCTGTTCCTTTTTGGTAGTGTTCTGTTCCTTTTTGGTAGTGTTCTGTTCGTTTTGGTAGTGTTGTTCCTTTTTGGTAGTATTGTTCCTTTTCGGTAGTGTTCTGTTCCTTTTTGGTAGTGTTCTGTTCCTTTTTGGTAGTGTTCTGTTCCTTTTCCGGTAGTGTTCAGTTCCTTTTTGGTAGTGTTCTGTTTCTTTTTGGTAGTGTTCTGTTCCTTTTTGGTAGTGTTCTGTTCCTTTTTGGTAGTGTTCTGTTTCTTTTTGGTAGTGTTCTGATCTTTCTCGGTCGTTACGCGTATGCACGATGTTTTGATCACAGTGTGCAGCCTATGTGGTGTATTTATTCTTGTGCACAGTCTGCATTCTCCGTCTTTGGTGGGTGTGCATGCTGGGTGTTTACTTCATGTTTTCACAAGCCTCCGGCGTGACTAAAAGGATCTTCAACTTTCCACATTTTTAATGTTCTTTGCGCGCGCGCACAAACACACAATATATATATATGTATATGTATATATATACATATTATATATACATATATGTATATATACATACATAAATATGTATATATATATATGTATACATACACACACACACGCACACACACACATATATATATATATATATATATATATATCATCATGATCATCAAATGCCCTGCCACACGGCATTGGCGATCATGGCCCTCCATATGCATCTACCCCTCGTTGCCACAAGCACATCTTCCACCCTCCTTGTCCTCAGCCACTCTGCAAGTCCGTCCAATATTTTTGTCTCTCTGTGTGGCTCATTCTCCCTTCCTTGTTCAAGCAAGCAAGCAAGCAAGCAAGCAAGCAAGCCAGCCAAACCACTAACCAAGCCCCTAACCAAGCCCCTAACCAAACGCCAAATCAAACGCCAAAACCAAACCAAAAACCAAACCAAACGCCAAATCAAACACCAAATCAAACCCAAACCCATCCCAACCCAACCCAAACCAAATCAAATCAAACCAAACCAACCCCCACAACTCAACCCAACCCTAACCTAACCAAACCCCTACCAAACGCCAAAACCAAACCCAACTAATACCAAACCAACCCCAAACAAACGCCAAATCAAATGGCAAATCAAACCCAAACCAAACCAAACCCAAACCAAACCGACCCCCACAACCTACCCCATCTCACCCAACCCAAACCAATCCAACCCAACCCAAAACCAAACCAAACCCAAACCAAACTCAAACCAAACCACCATAACGAATAATTTTCATCATGCTCTGTCGCAGGCGTCGTGCTGACCCAATATCACGTGGTCTCTCGCCCTACCAACGCCCCCACCACCACCTCTGCCACCAAGAAACCCGACGACATCGGCCACGACGACAACAACAACAATAACGCCAAAGACGTCAACAACAACAACAATGTCGACGACCAGAATGACGTCAGGAAGAAGAGAGCGACCGCAGAAGATACTGATGATGACACCGGCGATGACGTCAACGAGAATGACGTCAAGGACACTAGGAGAAAACGATCGGCGGGCAACGACGTTGATGATGCTGACGCCAACTCAAACGACGACACCAACGACACGCGGAAGAAAAGAGCCACCAGCAGCAGCAACAACAACAACAAAAACAACGGCGATGACATGGATGATGATAACGGCGCTGACGACATCGATGACGTCAGAAAGAAAAGATCCACGGCTGCTGATGACGTTGATAATGCTGGTGATGACGATAACCAAACTGATGACGGCAACGACGCTAGAAAGAAAAGATCTACAAACAACAGCAACAACGACGACAAAGACGATGACAATGGCGCTGATGATGCCAGGGACACCAGAAAAAAAAGATCCACGGTTGAAGATAATGATGACGTTGATGACAACGATAAAGATAACCAAACTGATGATGCCAAAGACACCAGAAAGAAAAGATCCACGGTTGAAGATAATGATGACGTTGATGACAACGATAAAGATAACCAAACTGATGATGCCAAAGACACCAGAAAGAAAAGATCCACGGTTGAAGATAATGATGACGTTGATGACAACGATAAAGATAACCAAACTGATGATGCCAAAGACACCAGAAAGAAAAGATCCACGGTTGAAGATAATGATGACGTTGATGACAACGATAAAGATAACCAAACTGATGATGCCAAAGACACCAGAAAGAAAAGATCCACGGTTGAAGATAATGATGACGTTGATGACAACGATAAAGATAACCAAACTGATGATGCCAAAGACACCATAAAGAAAAGATCCACGGTTGAAGATAATGATGACGTTGATGACAACGATAAAGATAACCAAACTGATGATGCCACAGATACCAGAAAGAAAAGATCAACAACCGATGACGCTGATGATAACGATAACGATAACCAAATCGATGATGCCAAAGACACCAGAAAGAAAAGATCCACGACTGACGATAATGATGATGCCAATGATAACGATAAAAATAATCAAACAGATGATGCCACAGATGCCAGAAAGAAAAGGTCAACAACCGATGACGCTAATGATGCTGGTGATAAAGATAACCAAACTGACGATGCCAAAGACACCAGAAAGAAAAGATCCACGGTTGAAGATAATGATGACGTTGATGACAACGATAAAGATAACCAAACTGACGATGCCAAAGACACCAGAAAGAAAAGATCCACGGTTGAAGATAATGATGACGTTGATGACAACGATAAAGATAACCAAACTGATGACGCCAAAGACACCAGAAAGAAAAGATCCATGGCTGACGATAATGATGAATTTGATGATAACGATAAAGATAACCAAACTGATGATGCCACAGATACCAGAAAGAAAAGATCAACAACCGATGACGCTGATGATGCTGATGATAACGATAACGATAACCAAATCGATGATGCCAAAGACACCAGAAAGAAAAGATCCACGGTTGACGATAAAGATGACACCATTGATAACGATAAAGATAACCAAATCGATGATGCCAAGGACACCAGAAAGAAAAGATCCACGGCTGACGATAAAGATGACGCCATTGATAACGATAAAGATAACCAAATCGATGATGCCAAGGACACCAGAAAGAAAAGATCCACGGCTGACGATAAAGATGACGCCATTGATAACGATAAAGATAACCAAATCGATGATGCCAAGGACACCAGAAAGAAAAGATCCACGGCTGACGATAAAGATGACGCCATTGATAACGATAAAGATAACCAAATCGATGATGCCAAGGACACCAGAAAGAAAAGATCCACGGCTGACGATAAAGATGACGCCATTGATAACGATAAAGATAACCAAATCGATGATGCCAAGGACACCAGAAAGAAAAGATCCACGGCTGACGATAAAGATGACGCCATTGATAACGATAAAGATAACCAAATCGATGATGCCAAAGACACCAGAAAGAAAAGATCCACGGCTGAAAATCACGATGATGTTGATGATAACGATAAAGATAACCAAATTGATGATGCCAAAGACACCAGAAGGAAAAGATCCACGGCTGACGATAATGATGCTGCTGATGATAACGATAACCAAATTGATGATGCCAAAGACACCAGAAAGAAAAGATCCACAGCTGACGATAATGATCTGCTGTGATGATAACGATAACCAAACTGATGATGCCAAAGACACCAGAAAGAAAAGATCCACAGTGACGATAATGATGCTGCTGATGATAACGATAACCAAACTGATGATGCCAAAGACACCAGAAAGAAAAGATCCACGGTTGAAGATAATGATGACGTTGATGACAACGATAAAGATAACCAAACTGATGATGCCAAGACACCAGAAAGAAAAGATCCACGGTTGAAGATAATGATGACGTTGATGACAACGATAAAGATAACCAAACTGATGATGCCAAAGACACCATAAAGAAAAGATCCACGGTTGAAGATAATGATGACGTTGATGACAACGATAAAGATAACCAAACTGATGATGCCACAGATACCAGAAAGAAAAGATCAACAACCGATGACGCTGATGATAACGATAACGATAACCAAATCGATGATGCCAAAGACACCAGAAAGAAAAGATCCACGACTGACGATAATGATGATGCCAATGATAACGATAAAAATAATCAAACAGATGATGCCACAGATGCCAGAAAGAAAAGGTCAACAACCGATGACGCTAATGATGCTGTGATAAAGATAACCAAATGACGATGCCAAAGACACCAGAAAGAAAAGATCCACGGTTGAAGATAATGATGACGTTGATGACAACGATAAAGATAACCAAACTGATGACGCCAAAGACACCAGAAAGAAAAGATCCATGGCTGACGATAATGATGAATTTGATGATAACGATAAAGATAACCAAACTGATGATGCCACAGATACCAGAAAGAAAAGATCAACAACCGATGACGCTGATGATAACGATAACGATAACCAAATCGATGATGCCAAAGACACCAGAAAGAAAAGATCCACGGTTGACGATAAAGATGACACCATTGATAACGATAAAGATAACCAAATCGATGATGCCAAGGACACCAGAAAGAAAAGATCCACGGCTGACGATAAAGATGACGCCATTGATACGATAAAGATAACCAAATCGATGATGCCAAAGACACCAGAAAGAAAAGATCCACGGTTGACGATAAGATGACACCATTGATAACGATAAAGATAACCAAATCGATGATGCCAAGGACACCAGAAAGAAAAGATCCACGGCTGACGATAAAGATGACGCCATTGATAACGATAAAGATAACCAAATCGATGATGCCAAGGACACCAGAAAGAAAAGATCCACAGCTGACGATAAAGATGACGCCATTGATAACGATAAAGATAACCAAATCGATGATGCCAAGGACACCAGAAAGAAAAGATCCACGGCTGACGATAAAGATGACGCCATTGATAACGATAAAGATAACCAAATCGATGATGCCAAGGACACCAGAAAGAAAAGATCCACGGCTGACGATAAAGATGACGCCATTGATAACGATAAAGATAACCAAATCGATGATGCCAAGGACACCAGAAAGAAAAGATCCACGGCTGACGATAAAGATGACGCCATTGATAACGATAAAGATAACCAAATCGATGATGCCAAGGACACCAGAAAGAAAAGATCCACGGCTGACGATAAAGATGACGCCATTGATAACGATAAAGATAACCAAATCGATGATGCCAAGGACACCAGAAAGAAAAGATCCACGGCTGACGATAAAGATGACGCCATTGATAACGATAAAGATAACCAAATCGATGATGCCAAAGACACCAGAAAGAAAAGATCCACGGCTGAAAATCACGATGATGTTGATGATAACGATAAAG
>JAPXFY010000029.1:44893448-44923448 GCA_030674185.1 Monoplex corrugatus
CCGGGAAAAGTTGAGGTCTCTGCCACCTCACTCCCCTACGACCCCAGGTTTATGGAACTGTCTAGGTACGACCTGAGGACCTGGCCAGCTCTTGGGTTTATGTGCAATCTTAAGGCGTGTGCCATGATCATTCCGGATCTTCTCCGTCACATGGCACCTGTGACGTTAGTGCATATGGAATTCATTCCGAGCGCGGAGACGTCATCTTGAGAAATTGAAATTGAAATTGAAACTGAAACTGATGGTCCTAAAACAAACAAACAAACAAACAAAACAAAAAATCCCAACCAAAGAGACAAAAACAAAAAAAACAAAACAACAAAAACAACAACAAAACAAACAAAAAACAAAAAAACTTGAACACTTCAAAAGAAGTGTATTGTTTGGGAGTTAAGTAATATGTCAATGTCTGTTTCAGTGTGCTATATTTATTAAGTATTCTTGAATCATCTTTGTTCTTGCCTGGAACAGTTGCGTCGATACCTTTTTCTGAGCTGGGGAATGTTCATAGATTTCGTAGACATCATCCTTTGCGTAATGACAGAAAAAGCTTTTTTTACGACCATTTTCTCAATCTTGTAAAAGAAAAGCATTTTTTACGACTTTTCTCCATCTTGTAAAAGGAAAGGGTTTTTTTACGACTACCAACCATGATATTTAGACCGCACAAATAATCGTACAGTTTATAAATCCATTTTCTCCATCTTGTAAAAAGAAATTTTTTTTTTACGACTACCAGCCATGATATGTAAACAGCATGTTCAATTTTTTAGCTTATCAGTCCATTTCCTCCCATCTTTCGCCTGCAGTATTCTCATCTGAATGTACAGTAAATCACTCAAAACTGGGAACACTAATGCCGTTGGTCGTGATTCACGGTCGACAATACTCAACTCGACAACAGTCGAAAAAGATGCGTCTATCTCGACGAGCTGTCCGAAATTTGAAAAAACAAATCGAAATGAACCGAAATGCAACCGTCCAATATGTCGGCCATAAAGGACAGCACACGCCAAGGCTGGGTCTCAAAAGACAAGCATTTTACCTACGAGTGGCCTGTGAAACGATACGACTATAATCGACGCGAAAGAAAAATGTTTAACAATATAAAAGAGGTGCGGCTATCTGCTGCGAGCTCTATGTCAAAAATTATATCGAAATAAAAATGTTCATTATGGCTGAAAAAAAAAGTATTCGCTGACTCTGAGGCACAAAAAGACATTCCTTTATCTAAGATCTGTTTCTGCAGATAATACGAATATAATCAATGTAAGGAAGGAAGAAAGTTTAACTAACAATTCTTTACAGGTGTTGATATGATAATTTGAAATTAGATCAAAATAAAGCTAAATGTAGATTTTTAAAAAAATCAACCACAATCCAATTAGTCAATATTGTAGTCAAAAGAAGAAACACCAACATGAAAAAGATAACACCAACGATCAGAAGAAAAAAAAAACACGTAAAAAAAAAGGAAAACAGACATAAAAAATACTACTCAGAAAAAAAGGGAAGAAAAAAAAGAAAACGGAAAATGCACAATAAAAATTACAAAAAGAAACTAGACCATCAAAAAGAAGAAATACCCACAACAAAAAGACGAAACAACAACGCCAACAAAAAAGGAGAAAATCGTCAACAACGCAAAATTACTTCCACGAAATCAAAGGGTAGGGGAAAATGCAGCGGCCTTTACTCACGAAGTTTATGAAGTTGTTCAGAATAAAGAAGAAAACTTTGATTTCACTATTGAACTAGAAGATGCGTAAAATAAAGTCCTGTCCTCAGTACTCATGGAACGAACGACTTCAGCGATTTGGCATCAGCTTGACAATCACGAGATGGGATGCCTCTACACTCCAAGACAGAGTGATGGTCCTACACGACTTGGACACTATTGTTCAACACCTCAAACAACTCTCCATGGGACAGGTTCAAGGATGGCCACTTTCTCCAGTCCTCTGCAATATAATGTAAGCAACAATATTTGCTTTTCTAAAATAAGTAGGCGATTATTAAATGAAGATTTTTTTTTTATCTGATCAAATGAAATAGATCTAGGCTATAGACGCACTTTTGCTTGTTTGCTTGTTTCTTTTTGTTGGTGTTGTTTCTTCTTTATGTTGGTGTTGTTTCTTCTTTATGTTGGTGTTGTTTGTTCTTTATGTTGGCGTTGTTTCTTCTTTATGTTGGCGTTGTTTCTTCTTTATGTTGGTGTTGTTTCTTCTTTATGTTGGTGTTGTTTCTTCTTTATGTTGTGTTGTTTCTTCTTTTTGTTGGTGTTTTCTTTTTTGTTGTGTTTTTTTTTTTTGTTATATTATTTCTTTTTTTTGTTTTTTTCTTTTTTTTTTGTTTGTTTTTCTTTTTTTGTTTGTTATTTCTTTTTTTTGGTTTTTTCTTTTTTTTTGTTTGTTTTCTTTTTTGTTGTTGTTTCTTTTTTTTTTTTGTTTTTTTTTTTTTTTTTTTTGTTTTTTTTTTTTTGTTTTTTTCTTTTGTTGGTGTTTTTTTTTTTTTGTTTTGTTTTTTCTTTTTTTTTTGTTTTTTTTTTTTTTTTGTTTGTTCTTTTTTTTGTTTGGTGTTGTTTTGTTTCTTTTTTTGGTGTTGTTTTTTTTTTGTTGGTGTGTTTCTTCTTTTTGTTGGTTGTTTTTCTTCTTTTGTTGTTTTTTTTTTGTTTTTTGCTTTGTTTTTTTTTTTTGTTGGTGTTGTTTCTCTTTTTGTTGGTTTTTTTTTTTTTGTTGGTGTTTTTCTTTGTTGTTTTTTTTCTTTTTTGTGTTTTTTTTTTTTGTTTTTTTTTTTTGTTTTTTTTGTTGTGTTGTTTTTTTCTTGTTGTTGTTTTTTTTTTTTTTTTTTTGGTGTTGTTTTTCTTTTTGTTGTTGTTTTCTTTTTGTGTTGTCTTTTTTGTTTGTTTTTTTTGTTGTTTTTCTTTTTTTGGTGTTGTTTCTTCTTTTGTTGGTGTTTTTTCTTTTTTGTTGGTTGTTTTTCTTTTTTTGTTGGTGTTTTTTTCTTTTTTTGTTGGTGTTTTTTTCTTTTTTTGTTGGTTGTTTTTTTTTTTTGTTGTTTTTCTTTTTTTGTTTGTTTTCTTCTTTTTGTTGGTGTTGTTTCTTCTTTTGGGTGTTTGTTTCTTCTTTTGTTGGTGTTGTTTTTCTTTTTGTGTTTTTCTTCTTTTTGTTGTGTTGTTTTCTTTTTGTTGTTTTTTCTTTCTTTTTGTTTTTTTTTTTTTTTTTTTTTGTGTTGTTTTCTTTTTTTGTTGTTTTTTCTTTGTTGGTGTTTTTCTTCTTTTTGTTGGGTTGTTTCTTTTTTGTTGGTTTGTTTCTTTTTTTGTTGTTTTTTTCTGTTTGTTGTGTTTTTTTCTTTTGTTGTGTTGTTTTCTTTTGTTGGTGTTGTTTTTCTTTTTTGTTTGTTTTCTTTTTGTTTTCTTTTTTTTGGTTTGTTTCTTCTTTGTTTTTTTTTTTTTGTTTTTTCTTTTTGTGTTTTTTTTCTTTTTTGTTTTTTTTTTCTTTTTTTTTTTCTTTGTTTTTTTTTTTTTTTGTTTTCTTTGTTGGTTTTTTTTTTGTTTTTTTGTTGTTTTTTTTTTTTTTCTTTTTGTGTTTTTTGTTGTTCTTTTTGTTTTTTTGTTTTTCTTTTTTTTTTTTTTTTTTTTTTTTTTTTCTTTTTTTTTTTCTTTTTTTTTTTCTTTTTGTTTTTTTTTTGTGTTTTTTTTTTTGTTTTTTTTTTGTTTGTTTTTCTTTTTGTTGGTTGTTTTTTTTTGTGTTTTCTTTTTTTGTTGTTGTTTCTTCTTTTGTTGTGTTGTTTTTTTGTTGTTTTTTTGTTTGTTTTTTTTTGTTGTTTGTTTTTTTTTTTGTTTTTTTTTTTTGTTTTTTTTTTTTTTGTTGTTTTTTTCTTTTTGTTTGTTTTTTTTTGTTGTGTTTTTCTTCTTTTTTGGTGTTTTTCTTTTGTGGTTTTTTTTTTTTGTTGTTTTTCTTTTTTTTGTTGTTTTTTTTTTTGTTTGTTCTTTTTTTTGTTGTTTTTGTTTTTTTTTTTTTTGTTGTTTTTTCTTTTGTTGGTGTTGTTTCTTCTTTTGTTGGTTGTTTCTTCTTTTTGTTGGTGTTGTTTCTTCTTTTGTTGGGTTGTTTCTTCTTTTGTTGGTTGTTTCTTCTTTTTGTTGTTTTTTGTTGTGTTGTTTCTTCTTTTTGTTGGTGTTTGTTTCTTCTTTTTTGTTGGTTTGTTTCTTCTTTGTTGGCGTTGTTTCTTCTTTTTGTTGGTGTTGTTTCTTCTTTTTGTTGTGTTGTTTTCTTCTTTGTTGTTGTTCTTCTTTTGTTGGGTTGTTTCTTCTTTTGTTGGGTTGTTTCTTCTTATGTTGGTGTTTTTCTTTTTGTTGTGTTGTTTCTTCTTTGTTGGTTGTTTCTCTTTGTTGGTTGTTTCTTCTTTTGTTGGTTGTTTCTTTTGTTGGGTTGTTTCTTTTTTTTGTGGTGTTTTTGTTTTTTTGTTGTTTTTTCTCTTTTTGTTGTTTGTTTCTTTTGTTTGGTTGTTCTTCTTTTTGTTGGCGTTGTTTTCTTTTGTTGTGTTGTTTTTCTTTTTTTTGGGTTGTTTCTTTTTTTGTTGTTTTTTCTTCTTTTGTTGGTGTTGTTCTTCTTTTTGTTGGGTTTTTCTTTTTGTTGGTTGTTTCTTTTTTTTGTGGTTGTTTCTTCTTTTGTTGTGTTGTTTTCTTTTGTTTTTTCTTTGTTGTGTTGTTCTTCTTATTGTGTTGTTTCTTTTTTTGTTTTTCTTCTTTTTTGGTGTTGTTTCTTCTTTTTTTTTTTTGTTTTTTTTTTTTCTTCTTTTGTTGGTTTTTTCTTTTGTTGGTTGTTTCTTTTTGTTGTGTGTTTTTTTTTTTTTTTTTTTTTTTTTTTTTTTTTTTTTTTTTTTTTTTTTTTTTTTTTTTTTTTTTTTTTTTTTTTTTTTTTTTTTTTTTTTTTTTTTTTTTTTTTTTTTTTTTTTTTTTTTTTTTTTTTTTTTTTTTTTTTTTTTTTTTTTTTTTTTTTTTTTTTTTTTTTTTTTTTTTTTTTTTTTTTTTTTTTTTTTTTTTTTTTTTTTTTTTGTGTTTGTTCTTCTTTTTGTGTTTTTTCTTTTTGTTGGTGTTTTTCTTCTTTTGTTGGTGTTTGTTTCTTCTTTTGTGTTCTTTGGTTGTTTCTTTTGTTGTTGTTCTTTTTTTGTGTTCTTCTTTTTGTTGTGTTTTGTTTTTCTTTTTGTTGCGTTGTTTTTCTTTTTGTTTGTTTGTTTCTTCTTTTTTTGTGGTTGTTTCTTCTTTTGTTGTGTTGTTTCTTCTTTTTGTTGGTTGTTTCTTTTTTTTGTCTTTTTTTTGTTGTGTTGTTTTCTTCTTTTGTTGGTGTGTTTCTCTTTTTGTGGTTGTTTCTTCTTTTGTTGGTGTTGTTTCTTCTTTTTGTTGGGTTTTTTCTTCTTTTGTTGGTTGTTTCTTCTTGTTGTTGTTTTTCTTCTTTTTGTTGTGTGTTTCTTCTTTTGTTGTGTTTTTCTTTTTTGGTTTTTCTTTTTGTTGTTGTTTCTTCTTTGTTGGGTGTTTCTTCTTTTTGTTGTGTTGTTTTCTTTTTGTTGGTTGTTTCTTCTTTTGTTGGTTGTTTCTTTTTTGGTTGTTTTCTTTTTGTTGGGTGTTTCTTCTTTTTGTTGGTGTTTCTTCTTTTTTGGGTTGTTCTTCTTTTTGTTGTTGTTTCTTCTTTTGTTGTGTTTCTTCTTTTTTTGTTTTTCTTCTTTTTGTGTTTCTTCTTTTTGTTTTTTCTTTTGTTGGTTGTTTCTTTTTTGTTTTTTTTTTTTGGTTTTCTTTGTTGTTGTTCTCTTTTTGTTGTTTTTTTTTTGTTGTTGTTTCTTCTTTTTGTGTTTCTTTTTTGTGTTTTTCTTTTTTGTGTTTTTTTTTTTTGTTTGTTTCTCTTTTTGTGTTTTTTTGTGTTCTCTTTTGTGGTTTCTCTTTGTGGTGTTTTCTTCTTTGTGTTTCTCTTTTGTTTCTTCTTTGTTGTTTTCTTTTGTGTTTCTCTTTTGTTGTTTTTGTTGTTTTTTTTTTTTTTTTTGTTTTTTTTCTTTGTGTGTGTTTTCTTTGTTGGTTTTCTTTTTTTGTCTTTGTTGTTTCTTTTTTGTTTTCTTTTTTTGGTGTTTCTTCTTTTGTGTGTTGTTTCTTTTTGTTTCTTTTGTTGTGTTTCTTCTTTGTGGTTGTTCTTTTTGTGGTTTCTCTTTTTGTGGTGTTCTTTTTTGTTTCTTCTTTTTGTTTCTTTTGTTTTTTTTTTTTTTTTTTTTTTTGTTGTGTTGTCTTTTTTTTTTTTTTTTTTTGGTTGTTCTTTTTGTGTTTCTCTTTGTGTGTCTTCTTTTTGTTGTTTTTTTTGTGTTTTCTCTTTGTTTGTTTCTTCTTTTGTTGGTGTTGTTTCTTCTTTTTTGTTGGTGTTGTTTCTTCTTTTTGTTGGTGTTGTTTCTTCTTTTGTTGGTGTGTTTCTTCTTTTTGTTGGTGTTGTTTCTTCTTTTTGTGTGTTTTTTCTTCTTTTGTTGTGTTGTTTCTTCTTTTTGTTGGTGTTTCTTCTTTTTGTTGGTGTTTTTCTTCTTTTGTTGGTGTTGTTTCTTCTTTTTGTTGGTGTTGTTTCTTCTTTATGTTGGTGTTTTCTTCTTATGTTGGTGTTGTTCTTCTTTATGTTGTGTGTTTCTTCTTTATGTTGGTGTTGTTTCTTCTTTATGTTGTTGTGTTTCTTCTTTTTGTTGTGTTTCTTCTTTATGTTGGTGTTGTTTCTTCTTTATGTTGGTGTTGTTTCTTCTTTATGTTGGTGTTGTTTCTTCTTTATGTTGTGTTGTTTCTTCTTTATGTTGTGTTGTTTCTTCTTATGTTTGTTGTTCTTCTTATGTTGTGTTTCTTCTTTATGTTGGTGTTGTTTCTTCTTTATGTTGGTGTTTCTTCTTTATTTTGGTGTTGTTTCTTCTTTTGTGTTGGTGTTTTCTTCTTTATGTTGGTGTTTCTTCTTTATGTTGGTGTTTCTTCTTTTTGTTGGTGTTTCTTCTTTTGTGTGTTGTTTTCTTCTTTATGTTGGTGTTTCTTCTTTATGTTGGTGTTTCTTCTTTTGTTGTGTTTCTTCTTTATGTTGTGTTGTGTTTCTTCTTTATGTTGTGTGTTGTTTCTTCTTTATGTTGGTGTTTCTTCTTTTTGTTGTGTGTTGTTTCTTCTTTTTGTCGTTTCCTCTTTTTTTTTTATAAGTGCTGTTTCTTCTTTTTGTCGTTTCTCTTTTTTTTTTTTATAAGCTGTTTCTTCTTTTGTCGTTTCTTCTTTTTGTCGTTTCCTCTTTTATTTTTTTTATAAGTGCTGTTTCTTCTTTTTGTCGTTTCCTGTTTTTTTTTTTTATAAGTGCTGTTTCTTCTTTTTGTCGTTCCTGTTTTTTTTTTTTATAAGTGCTGTTTCTTCTTTTTGTCGTTTTCTTCTTTTTTTTTTATAAGTGCTGTTTCTTCTTTTTGTCGTTTTTTCGTCTTTCTTTTTATAGTGTTTCTTCTTTTGTGTTTCTTCTTTTTTTGTCTGTTTCTTCTTTTGTGTTTTTTTTTTTTAAGTGCTGTTTCTTCTTTTTTGTCGTTTCTTTTTTTTTTATATTGTTTCTTCTTTTGTGTCGTTTCTTTTTTTTTTTTTTTTAGTGCGTGTTTTTCTTTTTTGTCGTTTCTTTTTTTTTTTATAATGCTGTTTCTTCTTTTTGTCGTTTCTTCTTTTTTTTTTATAAGTGCGTGTTTCTTCTTTTTGTCGTTTCTTCTTGTCTCTTTTTTTTTTATGTCGGTTTTCTTCTTTTTGTCGGGGTTTTTCTTCTTGTCTGTTTTTCTTTTTTAGTGTGTTTTCTTTTTTGTTTCTTTTTGTACGTGTGTTTCTTTTTTGTCTGTTTTTTCTTTTTTTTTGTTTTTTTCTTTGTACCGGTGTTTCTTCTTTTGTTTTTCTTTTTACCGTGCTGTTGTTTCTTCTGTTTTTGTTGTTTCTTCTTTGTACCGGTGTTGTTTCTTTTTTGTTGTTTCTTCTTTGTACGGTGTTTTCTTTTTTGTTGTTTCTTCTTTGTACCGGTGTTTTTCTTTTTTGTTGTTTCTTCTTTGTACCGGTGTGTTTCTTTTTTGTTGTTTCTTCTTGTTGTACCGGTGTTGTTCTTCTTTTTTGTTGTTTCTTCTTTGTACCGTGTTGTTTTCTTTTTTGTTTTTCTTCTTTGTCGTGTTGTTTCTTCTTTGTCGTGTTGTTTCTTCTTTGTACCGGTGTTGTTTCTTTTTTGTTTGTTTCTTCTTTGTACGTGTTGTTTCTTCTTTGTTGTTGTTTCTTCTTTGTACCGTGTTGTTTCTTCTTTTTTGTTGTTTCTTCTTTTTTGTTGTTTCTTCTTTGTACCGTGTTGTTTCTTCTTTTTTGTTGTTTCTTCTTTTTGTGTTGTTTCTTCTTTTTGTTGTTTCTTCTTTTTGTTGTTTCTTTTTGTTGTTGTTTCTTCTTTTTTGTTGTTTCTTCTTTTTGTTGTTTCTTCTTTTGTGTTGTTTCTTCTTTGTACGTGTTTTTCTTCTTTTTTGTTTTCTTCTTTGTACCGTGTGTTTCTTCTTTTTTGTTGTTTCTTCTTTTGTATTCTTCTTGTGTGTTCTTTCTTCTTTTTGTTGTTTCTTCTTTGTTGTTGTTTCTTCTTTTTTGTTTTTTCTTTGTACCGGTGTTGTTCTTCTTTTTGTTGTTTCTTCTTTGTTTGTTGTTTCTCTTTTGTTTTTCTTCTTGTACCGGTTTGTTTCTTTTTGTGTTTCTTCTTTTATGTTGTTTCTTCTTTGTCTGTTGTTTCTTTTTGTTGGTGCTTCTTTTACCGTGTTGTTTCTTCTTTTTTGTTGTTTTTCTTTTTGTTCTTCTTGTACCGGTTGTTCTTTTTTTTCTTCTTTTTTGTTGTTTCTTTTGTTTCTTTTTTTGTGTTCTTCGGTTTGTGTGTTTCTTCTTTTTTGTTGTTTTCTTCTTTGTACCGTGTTGTTGTTTCTTCTTTTTGTTGTTCTTCTGTTGTTTCCTTTTTGTGTTTCTTCTTTTACGTTTGTTTCTTTTTTTTTTTTCTTTTTGTTCTTCTTGTACCGGTGTTCTTTCTTCTTTTTTGTTTTTCTTTTTGTGTTTCTTTCTTTTTTTGTGTTCTTCTTTGTGTGTTTTTCTTCTTGGTTTTTCTTCTTTTTTGTTGTTTCTTCTTTGTACCGGTGTTCTTTCTTCTTTTTTGTTGTTTTCTTGTACGTGTGTTTTGTTTTTCTTCCGTGTTTTCTCTTTTTTTCTTTTTTTGTTTTTTCTTCTTTGTACCGGTGTTCTTTCTTCTTTTTTGTTGTTTCTTCTTTGTACCGGTGTTCTTTTTCTTCTTTTGTTTGTTTTTCTTTTGTACCGGTTTCTTTTTTTCTTTTTTGTTTGTTTCTTCTTTGTACCGGTGTTGTTTCTTCTTTTTTGTTTTTCTTCTTTGTACCGGTGTTGGTTTCTTCTTTTTTTTTTATTCTTTTAGTTGGCGTTATTCGTTCTCTTTGTTGGTGTTTCCTCTTTTTGTTAGCGCTGTTTCTTTTCATTCACATGTCTATTTTTTTCTTTTGGTGATGATGATCATTGTTATATTCTGAAAAATTGGAACAGAAATTCATACATACAAATTCCTCTTTCTGTCTCTGTGTATATGTGCGTGAGATGGAAAGAGACAGTGTGTGTGTGTGTGTGTGTGTGTGTGTGTGTGTGTGTGAGAGAGAGAGAGAGAGAGAGAGAGAGAGAGAGAGAGAGAGAGAGAATGAGAGAGAGGGAGGAATGGAGACAGAGAGAAAGGAAGAGCGAGAGAGACACAGCGAGAGTGAGAGGGAGAGAGAGTGAAGAGTGTGTGTGTGTGTGTGTGTGTGTGTGTGTGTGTGGTGGTTTTGTGTTTATGTATACATGTATAGACTTAGGTAAGTATATTTGTGTGTGTGTGTGTGTGTGTGTGTGTGTGTGTGTGTGTGTGTGTGTGTGTGTGTGTGTGTGTGTGTGTGTGTATGGCAGCAGTGCTAGCCAGCGGTGCAGGCTGAAAGTAAGGTGACAAGCACGCAGTCACTAGCCAACACACTAAACGCATCACATCTTCCATTTGACACACAATACTTAAATGGGACAGTTAAAAGACGACATAGACCTCGTGGCCTGGGCACGCGAAATGAGAGGGAAACTTGTGGAGTGGGCACAAGTAAATGAACTGATAATAGGAAACACTTCGAATCTTGCGAATATAATAGAAACAGCAGAAATAAAGGGCTGGAGCTAAACAGTGAGAAGACTGAAGTCATGGCAATCAATAAAAAAAAAAAGAAAAAAAAGAAGAAATGTCCATAACAACAAATGGCGTAACACTTAATAAGCAAGCTGATGGGTTTAAATATCCGGGAACAGTCATCTCTCCAGACAGAAGTACATTGGAAATATCGAGCAGAACTGGCAAAGTTAAAACTGCATTATAAGCTACGCACAAAAAGTTAAGGATCACTTGCACAAAAATTCATAACTTTCAAAATAAGAAAGCCAATGCGTTGAAGTTTGGCAAACATTTAATTCCATGCTTTAGCGATAACGATACACAATTGCCTTCAATTTCGAGAAATCGTTTGGTGTGTACATTTGATCAAAGTGGGTACGTATCGAAATTTGATTTCCCAAAGCTCAGTAGTAGAGAATCCCGTGCAATTTTCGCACTAACACAACATCGCCCACTTACAGCTGAACAAGAATTCATAACAATTTGGCTGGACTGAGAAATAAATAACAGTAGCGAACTGAGTTTATTACGCACCTGTTTTCTCATAGTGATCCTTAACTTTTTGTGCGTAGCTTAAAAACAAACAAAAAATAAAATGCGTTCTTACCAATAAAAACCTATAGAATAACATCAGGAACAGCGTTTTTCAGTGTTATATAGAACCAATGCTGTATGGAAGCGAAGCCTGGACAATCAACAATCAAAGCCAAGAACCAGAAAAAACACGACAGAAGAATAAGAACGCGTATTTAATACAAGACAAGACAGGCGCCAGATGGAAGATGTACATTGGAAATATCCAGCAGAACTGGCAAATCTTAAACTGCATTAAAAAAAATGAAATGCGCTCTTACCAATAAAAATCTGTTTTGTATTATACGCTCGTATACGCGTTCTTATTCTTCTTTCGTGCTTTTTTCTCTTCTGGTTCCTGTTTGCTTGAACGCGGGCAGTCACACTTGTTTTGGATTAAGCAAAGTCAAAACAATATTGAGGCAGCTGATATGCTTCCAAAAGAATGTAACGAGTTTCATGGACGTAAAGGAAACACACGAGTCAATCTTGAGAGAAACAAACACAAAAAGAACATTAATGAAGATAAGTAAAAGACAAGTTAACATAGGGCATTTAATGACGATACAAAACTATATGACAAGGTTGCCAATGTTAATTTAATTCAACAGGACTTGCTAATACTACAAAACTGGTCATATACTTGGAATATATATTTTAATGTTTCAAAATGTCATGTAATGCATGTTGGTAAGAAGAATATTAGACGAGAGTATTTCATGAAAATTGGAAATGATGTACAGAAAATTAGTGTGTGTGAAACGGAAAAAGACTTGGTTACATTTGATAGTGAATTATCCTTTGATCTGCTCATTAAAATAGCAAATAGGGCTAACCAAATGATAGGAATTATCAAAAGAACATTTTCGTACATGAATAAACATACATTTTTAATGTTGTATAAGGCTTTTGTTAGACCACATGTAGAATACGCAAGTGTTGTTTGGAATCCGTATTTGATAAGACAGTCAAAAATGATTGAAAATGTACAAAGGGCAACTAGGTTACTTATAGAGTGTAAAAATATGAGTTATGAAGAAAGGCCTAAGTTTTTAAAACTTCATTTACTGAAAGGTAGGAGGGTTAGGGGGGATTTAATACAGGTATACAAAATAATGAATGGGATGATAAGCTATCAGTTGAAAGATTTTTTTCCTTTCCACAAGCTA
The DNA here is from genome assembly GCA_030674185.1 of Monoplex corrugatus. Lineage (NCBI taxonomy): Eukaryota > Metazoa > Mollusca > Gastropoda > Littorinimorpha > Ranellidae > Monoplex > Monoplex corrugatus. The sequence goes on from JAPXFY010000029.1 coordinate 44,905,408, forward strand.
GTATAACAAGGAATGCTGAAGGTAAAATATTTGTTAAACACAGAAATACTAACACAAGAGCGTTTTGTTTTTCTAACAGAGTTGTTAAATTGTGGAATAAAATTCCTTTTGAAATTAAATTTACTAACAGCATTAACAAATTCAAAAATTTCCTGGACGATGACGCAGAATTCAAAATTTTATTTAAAAAAGTTGACTGAAGCAGATTTGCTCAAGTATGAATATTAAGGCATGCTTTTCAGACCCCAAAGAAGAAAGCGTAAACACAAAAAAGACAGGGCGTTAAAAGGCCAGAAGGCCTAGGCTACGAGCCAGCCCTCAGCTACTACTACTACTACTTAATGAGACAAGAAAAATTTGAACATCTAGTCGCAACATCAAAACTAGAGGAAAAGAGCACCACTTAGACAGGGAGAAAATATTTTTGCAGAGGGGGTAGGGACAAAAAGGGTAGGATATACGCTTGCAGCGACAAAAAAAAAATCGTTTGGAGTGCCACAACCGCGAACGTCATGCGGCAAGGCACATGATGTGTATTTGTAAGTCAGTCAGTCTATATCTATCTGTCTGTCTGTCTGTCTGTCTACCTATATTAATGTAGTCTTTTAGAAGCCACGTATTGCGCGACGCTGCTGGGTTGAGTTTTTTCTAGAGACATCCATTATCTGTTTATCTGAGCGTAGATCAATAATCAATGGCTAACATCATCAAAAGCTAGTGTAAAGAGTGGAGTGTTGACTATACTGGTTAAAAGACCTGCCTGGGAATCCAGAAGCTGCGGACTCGTTTCTAGGTAGGACAAGGGACTCCCGTCCCCATCCCCCTCCCACCCCCATACCCTTCCATTCGACCTTGAGTGGTGATCTGTATTTTCGTCTTTTGGACATAAGCCAAGGTCTCGTGTGCTCTTAGTATACATAAAAGATCTCACGGCAATAAGAAAACTCTTTAACAGAAACATACTCTCATATGTACAGAAAAATACAGGTTATTGTTATTGTTAATGCTGTTTAAAGCCCAGCCGACTGCGTAGAGCCATATCAGGGCTATAACCGTTTCAAAACATACAAAACTTTAATAGGAAAAAAAACACCCAATGCATTCGCGCACTTAATCTGAGATGCCCCTGGGGCTGACCATTCCGTCCAATTTATCACACGTAATTTAAAAAACATACCTGATTACAAATTTAAGCATACCTAAGCCTTAGGTATGTTTAAATTTGTAATCAGGTAAGGACACCAAAACACATTCAGAAACGGGCCTAAATTACCAAGAATTGCTTCCGCATATCTCGCTTCCCCAGAGCCAAAAATGAAAAATATAGGTATGCAGGTGGAAATACAGGAACGAAAAAAGCTGACAACTTGCTGTCAGCCAGTGGTGATACTGTTTTACCAGAGAAAAAAAAATCCGCGTTTTGCATGGAAAAACATTAAAACCGTTTGATTTCACTCATACTCATAGTGAAAAGACGTTAAATCAATGATGAAAGAACTAACGAACAGACAACACAAGCATAATTACACTCGTTTCAATCCAGTCTGACCAAAGCAGGTAAACTTACCTTGCAAGAAAATGCACACCAACGATTATCTCCCTTCACCTCCAAACGTGTGTGATGACCAGGTCCAACGTTTTTAGGCTGCACAGCGGAACAACGACGGGGGAAAAAAATGAATACATTGATACTTGAATAACACCAGGCCCGTACTAATCATTCAAAAGACAGCACGGCCTATAGTCTTCAACCTTGATCTGGAGCTACATAAAATTAAACACATTCAGTCGTCAGTTCATGTCCACTGCTACCAGTAACTCTTGTCTAAGTTCAAATGTGGTGAACAGTGAAAGTCACATGGAAAAGTGAACTCGCTTGAGAAACATGCAGTTGCACGTGCCAAATATACGGCAGTACGTTTACATGCAGGGTCGTACTCTCTGCTCGTGCAGGCTGTAAGTTCTCCCTCCCTCTATCCCTCCACACCCCCCCTCCTTTTCTGTCACGGTCTCTTTGTCAGTCTGCTGTCTGTCTGTCTGTCTGCCTGCCTGTCGTCTCTATCTCTCTTTCTCTGTGAAACTGGCTGCAGGGAAGAGAGAGAGGGATGGAGGGAAAGAGAGAGAGACAGAGAGAGCCAAGGGTGGGAGAGAGAGAGAGAGAGAGAGAGAGAGAGAGAGAGAGAGAGAGAGAGAGACCCTCTGTGTGTGTGTGTGTGTCTGCGTGTGTGTGTTTGTGTGTGTGTCTGTGTGTGTATGTATGTGTGTGTGTTTATGTTTGTGTATGTGTGTGTATGTGTGAGTCTGTCTGTCTCTCTGTCACTTTGTCTCTCTGTCTCTGCCTGTCTGTCTGTCTCTCTCTCTTTCTCTCCCTCTCTCTGTGATGGAGGGCAGATATGCAAGAAGTAGTTTCAATCTGAATATGGCAATGATGGTTTGTCTTCCACAGTGGTTTCAGTTTTAGCAGTGCTGCTGTTGTTTCAGCAGTCCTTTGCAAAGACTTCAGCGCTTGCATCCTTCATGACTGATTATGGTACCAGTAGACTTAAGCTATTTGTCAGTCAACGATCATATTAAAAAAATATATCAAAGTTGCTACTTGGAATGTAATGACATCATTGCAAAAAGGAAAATTAGAAAATGTCCAGATAGAAAAGGAATGGCAGGGATGTGTTCTGTCACCTGATTTGTTTTCACTTTAGAGCGAAACCATCATGAGAAACCTGCCAAAATGCCCAGGGATAAAGGTTGGATGAAAAATGTTAAACAATCTTCGTTACGCAGATGACACCGTTTTGATTGCAGGAAATGAACAAGACCTACAAAATCTCGTGAATATAATAGACATAGAAAGCAGAAATAAAGGACTGGAGCTAAATAGCAAGAAGACTGAAGTCAAGCAGTTAAAAAACATATAAAAAGAAATAAAAAGAAGTCCTCGCATGCAAAATATAATAGCAGTAAATTGCACAACAATGAGACAAGTTTATATAAGTTTAAATATCTGGGAACAGTCATCTCACCAGACGACAGATGCACATCAGAAATAACCAACAGAATCGGCCAAGGTAAAACAGCATCGAAGAAAATGAAAAGCATTCTTACAGTATACAAGTGCCGATCAGTTAACATCAGGAAGAGAGTTCTTCAGTTATTATGTAGAACCAGTACTTTTGGCACGGTTGTGAGGCGTGGGCAGTCAACACGCAAAGTCAGAACAAGATTGAGGCAGGTGAAATGTGGTTTCTAAAAAGAATGTTAAAGAGTTCTATGGACATCAAGGAAAACGGGTGAGACAGTCTTGAACGAGGCAAACACACACACACACACACACACACACACACACACACACACACACACACACACACACACACACACACACACACACACATACACACAAACAACCCAAAATCAAAAACAAATAAACAAACAAAACAAACAAAGAAACGAAACAAAACAAACATTAAAGAAGGAGGTCAGAAAAAGACAAGCAACATTTATAAGACTTTTTATGAGGCAAGAGAAATTAGAGTATGCACCTAGTCACAACAAGAAAGCTGGAGGGAAAAAGAGCACCAGGTAGACCCAGAGAAAATATTGTACGGACTTGCAGAGGGGCTGAAGACAGAGAGGATGGGAGATGTACTTGCAGTGACAAAGGATAGATTGGTATGGAGGCCAGGATCGCCAGTCAGTCTTTGAGTTCTTGACCACTGATTGTGATTTTGGATCCAGCTAGCTCATCACTGTTTCTCATCATTTTGTTTGTTTGTTTTTCTGTCTACACTGATCCCCATTCCATATCTGGTAGATAAACATTGTTTTATCAAGACGGTTCACCAGGCTGACCAGTTCATCTTCGCCTCCTGCTCGCCTATCCAGTGTTGTTGGCAAGTCGTGAGGTTGGTGATTTTATGTCCTCCGATGTTGGCTGTGCCGTTGTGATAGTACAGAGCGTCGGTAGTAAGAAACTGTGGGGAGAGCTGGACCGCATAAGGTCCTCAGAGGAGAAACCCCCGTCAGGCAAGTGTTTCGGCCTTAACTCCTGACACTCTAAGGGGGCCGGGCCACATCCAGGTCATGACTCCTGGATGTCCCTCTGCCTCCTATTATCAACTAGAGTTTGGAATTCGGAGATTAGTAAAGAAGGATTCATTGCATTCAGACAACTTCATATATGCACTCCACCCAAATTATTAAAGCAGGAAAGTATTGAATAGTGTAGGTGACAGTGGCCATGATAGCTCAGTTGGTTACAACACCATGCTGGTAACATAGGAGTCGTCTGTTCGATCCTCCTGTGGCTACATTTTTTGTTTGCTTGATTTGTTTGTTTGCTTGTTTCCTTGTTTGTTTGTCTGCTTGCTTGTTTGTTTTTCAGCAGGCTGGCTGGCTCTCATTATAGAGCCGTGGACTCAAGAGCTGATATCTCGAGGTCAGTCCCAGCCCTCAACGTTTTCAATTTCAATTTCAGTTTCTCAAGATGACGTCTCCACGCTCGGAATAAATTCCATATGAACTAACGTCACAGGTGCCATGTGATGGAGAAGATCCAAAACTGTCATGGCACGAACCTTTAGCCTGCATATAAACCCATAAGCTGGCCAGGTCCTGAGGTCTTACCTAGATAGTTCCATAACCCTGGGGTCGTAGGGGAGTGAGATGGCAGAGACCTCAACTTTTCCCAGGGCCAGCAACACGAAGGCAGCGCCCATACCTTCTCATTTGTTTCAAATTCATATTCAATTCTTTTTAAAACCAAGACTTCAGAAAAGCAAGAAGATTAATTGGTCTTCAAGGGGTGGGACCTGGGAAATCAACCTATCTCTGCAATGCTTTATACCAAGGCAGCCGGACAATGCCCTGCTCTTCACGATTGTCAACTGTCGTGGGATCTTTAGCGTGCGCAGCCAGAAATCACTGGCAGGCGAACGTCTGAACCATTGTGCCACTCAACATAAGAACTGACCTTTCATGCACCAGTTGTTCAGGTGATATCAGCGTAGTGTTTCATTGATCCTGACCCCGCCCCCCCCCCCCCCCACTTCCATTTCAAGATGATGCCAGCGCATGGAATTTTGCTCAAACTTATATAGTTTGGGTGGAGCGCATATGGAATTGTCTGAGCGCAATGAATCCTTCTTTAACCCTTTGACTCCCGCACCCTGTCTACCAGCATCCTGCATTGTCAACCATGCTAGCAAAGCAAAAACTGAACCCCTTGACTCCCTCACCCTATCCATCACTTTCCTGCAGGAAGCTGATGGACAGGGTAAGGGAGTCAAAGGGTTCAGTTTTTGCAGTTAGTGAACAGGGTACGGGAGTCAAAGGGTTAATAATCTCCAATTCCAAACTCTGGTTGTTAATACAAGACAGCTTTTTCAGACTCCAACTGTATTGTCTGCGTGCCATTGTGTCCACGTAACACTGTCCAAATACCGTGGCGATCTTCAACGGGGCCAACGCTTGTGATGTCCTAAACAGAACATTGTGGCCAAAATTGGGTCACGACGGCCCAAACTGGGCCAAGTAGATTATGATGACCCAATGAGTGTTGTGGTCATTGAAATTAGATTGTGTTGGTAGAAAGAAACTCTAGGGAGAGCTAGACAACAGGTCTTCAGAGAAGTAACCCCCTTTAGACAAGTGTTTCGGCCCTGAATTCCTTACACTCTCGGGGGGCCGGGCCACATCCAGGTCATGACTCCTGGATGCCCTTCTGCTGTTGTCTATTTTTTTTTTTTTTTTTTTTTTTTTTTCCCACGCCGGGGATCGAACCTGGGCGATTCTGCGCTTCAGAACTGCGGTACGCGGTTTTACCAATGTGCTAACGGGGCACACATCATCTGTAGGGAATTTAATCCTTATGAAGTTCACTTTTTTCGTTCCTCCTTGCCCAGATCCAGCTTGAGCTCCTTTCTGCTGCCTCTGCCATCGCTTTAAGGGCTCTAGTCCTCTTCTTCCCAGAAATGGCGAGTTGTTTCATGAGATCATAAGCGGAGGTGCCCACAAACCCTCTTGCCCCGACCTCTATGGCGAAGATTTTGACCCGCAGACCTGCTTTCTTCAGGGTGCTGGCAAGACCGGCGTATTTTTCGGTCTTGTAGATATGTGCTTCTTCCATTCTGCTTTCGTATGGCACAGTGAGTTCTATCAGAATCACTTGTTTCGAGGAGTCAGAGTGGAGAGCGATGTCTGGTCTCCTGCCTGTCTTGCTGATGACATCTGGGTAATTTCTCCACTCTGGGAGGTCTGCTGTACACTCCCAGTCGACTGCTCCATCCAGAAGACCCTTTGGCAATGTGCTGGTTGTCATAGCCCTTTCGGGCCAGACCTGTTTCCCTCCTGCTTTGTAGAACGTTGTCATAGCAATTGGTGCGTTTGGGGTCATGGTTTTTTCGCTAACCACATCTGTGATCACTTTCAGAACTTGGTTGTGCCTCCATGTATACCTTCCTTGGGCTAGCGCTACTTTGCAAGAGCTTAGGACATGTTCCACTGTTTGTTTCTTCTGACAGAGCGGACATGCTGGGTCGTCTGCTTTCCCCCATTTCACTAAGTTTGCATTCGAGGGGAGCAGGTCATATACAGATCTGAGGAGGAAGCTTATCCTTAGAGGAGCCATGTGCCACATATCGTTCCAGCTGAGACTTCTTTGGAGTGCACTGTCCCATGTTGTCCATTGCCCCTGTTGACCTTGCTGGACTGCCTTCTGCACTCTTTTGACATCTTCTTCTTCCTTCAACTCCTGTATGATCATGTCTCTTTTTTCCTTCCCTTTGGCTTTGGACCACCACTGCATTTTTGTTGCTCCCAGTCCCTGTCTGTTGGTTTGCGTGTGTCCAATTATTTCTTTGATGCTGAGGTTTCTCTTGGCATTGTTTACAGCCTCTTGGACTTTCCACTTTCTGCCAGTTCTCAGCTTTGGATGAACTGCTCTCACGATATTGTCCTCCGATTCCTCCAGCATGCTCAACAGTCTTGCTTTTCCAACTTTGTATTCCTCCACTATGGATTTCAGAGGTAGCTTCAGCATTGCTTGACGACAGTAGAATGCAACATCAGTGAGACCAGGTGGGACACCGAGCCATTTTCTTGTGTATTTGTTGATTTTGGCTTCCATTGCTTCGACTGTGCTGGTGCAAATGTCATAGATTAGCAGTGGCCACAGCAGCTTTGGTATCAGCATGAACTGTAGACACCAGACTTTGTATTTGCCTGGCAGTCCGCAGTTATCTATTTTCTTCAGGCCTTCTTCTGCTGTTTGCTTGGTTTCACATCCCCTTTGTGTGTCTTTCAGGGAGTCATCATACCATCTTCCGAGACTTTTTACTGGCTCTTCTGTGACAGTGGGGATGGCTTGGTTGGCTACCATGAATTTGACTGAATCTGCCACTTTTCCTTTTCGCAGTGAGAGACTTCGGGATTTCTTAGGTTTGAACCTCATTCTTGAAGAGGCCACCAGCTCATCCAGCTGCTTTAAGATTTGGTGTGTCTCTTCCTCATCCGTGGACAAGACTGTTGTGTCATCCATGAAAGCTTTCAGAGGAGGCATCTGGTATCCATCTCCCAGATTCACTGGACCTGAACTCTTCATTGCAGCTTTCAAGATGACTTCCATTGCCAACACGAACAGTATGGGAGAGATTGCACAGCCCATTGCAATGCCCACCTCTAGGTCTATCCAGTCCGTGGTGTATTCTTTGGTAGAGAACCGCATTGAGAACCCTTGGAAATACTTCCTCAGCATTGTTCGGATGTTTTCTGGGATGTGATACATTTCAAGAGCCAGCTGGATCATATCGTGTGGAACTGATCCATATGCATTCGCCAGATCAAGCCAAACTACGTCAATGTCTCTCTTCTCTGTTCTTGCTTTTTGGATGGCATCCCAAATCAACGTGGCATGTTCCAAGCATCCAGGCATTCCTGGTATGTTGACATATAGCCTGAATAGAGTAATGCTCATTTCTAGCCCAAATTGGGCATGGTGGCTCGGATATTATACCATGGTGACCCAAAGCGGATTATGATGATCAATACGGATTTTGATAACCAAAAATAGATCATGGTCAACTGGAAAGGGTCCCCAAATAGGCCTACATGCAAATATAAGCACAAAAGTAATAGGCTACGTACGTATACATAATATATATATATACATAATACATAAATACAACAGTACGGGTTATTATAACCCAGTATGGCCCATCATGCCCTCTTTAGGGTATTAATGGACACAATGGCATGTGTACATATGACACATGGATACAATTGCACATGGACACAATGTGCGTGCGTGTGCTTGAGCTTCAAGTGTTTCGTTTCTGCGATGATTTCATTTTTTGTAAAGCAGGTTTACAAGTTGCTAAGTTGGACAATAATTAATCCCCTCTCTTTTTCTCTCCCTCTCACGTGTCACGACACGGTGTCATCCATTACAACCCTTTCCCCCCTGCGTTTGCGCTGGTTTGGTTTGGTTGGTTTGGTCCAGTTTTTACGTCTACACCCACCTCAGGTGATATGGCCGACGGGGATAACCATCCCAGGGAAGTGGGGGAAGGGGGACTTATCTAATCCTATACTGACTCCACCAGAACAACAATGATGTTAAGATGGGACAGTGAAAAGGCCAGTTTTAATGTAACGCACCCCGGGATTCGAACCCGCAACCGTTAGCATCTGAATCCGACACTCAAACCAACTGAGCTATTGGGGCCTGCACGCGTTTGCGCTGCCGTTAGATCTGACTCTTATTTGTGGGAGGTATTCGGACAGGGGAGGTTATTGGCCTTGTTCTCATCTCGTTGACACTAAATTGTAGCTTTTCTAAAATGCGATTTTTACATACAAAACATATTTAAGTAAAACAGTTTCAAATCATATGAAATTGTTTGACCAAATTTGGTCAATTTCAAGGAAAGTATTGGCTTTTTAAATATTTTAATACAAAATTGTGACGATTGCAATTCTATACTCTTCAGGAATTGTGCCAAACAGCGCATCATGGCTGCCAGATAAACAATGTCTTGCATTCAGGGAATCAATGACAAAAATATCGACCCAGCAAACAGACCAAGTGGACTTTTAACGCATGAACCGAGAGAAAATTTACAGGAGTGTTGTAAATGTTTTATATGCTGTCATGAAAAAAAATTAAAAAATGATGGAGACGATTCTTGAGGGAAAAAAAGTATGGGCCTGGATATAGATCTACTACTTCTTAGTATAGGTATGTCACAATCGGCGATTACGCGTGCGCGAAAACTACAGCGGAAGATTGTGACCGGCGTGGCGGCACATGTGAGAGGGTAGGCAAACAATCGCTGTTTGCTTCGTTAATGTATTCATGTGTCCGATAATTACCGATCTGAATACCGAAGTCCGTACTTTTCCCATAATGATCGGGTCATTTTCACGAGCTTCCTCTGATTTGCTGACGTGGCAGTGTTGGTGTGACTTTTGGTGTTTGCGGCCGTATCTCCCAAACTTACAGGTATGAATATTAATTCAAGTGAATTAATTACCAATAAGAACATGCATTTTCCTGCTTATGTGTAAAATTTGGTGCAGTTGTATTGTCAGATGAACATTTTAGGCCATATTACAGATAGTGGGTGTGGTGACCGTTGTTATTGCGCATAATTGCCTTGTTCACAATGGGCGCAAGACTTTTTAGTGCCGATTAACCGTTTTCTTTTTGTCATACCAGCTGAACCTATTGGAATAAATTCTTCATTTTTCACGACATACAAGACAATGCATTTTTAGTGTACTGTGTAAAATTTGGTGAAAAATTATTGTCAAATACTGGAAATACAAGCTTCAGTTTGACGCTGGTTGTCAGTCTGAGTCTAGCTGACTCAGCAAACTGTGTCGATGGGCAGCCGAACTTCGAAGGTCTGCTGCCCCTCATTATGATTATCAGCTTCTAGACTTCTGGACTTCAGATTGTCAGATTGGATAAGATTAAAACTCACTACTACTAACTAGGCAAGTTTAGCAAGAATCATAGTGTAGATCTAAATAGGACTACAATAGTTAAGGATGGTGAGGGACAATGGATATTGGTCATGTAGTAGTGTCTCATCTCCTGATATGTGTACACCCACACAACAGTCTTGATGACTGATGTTTGACAGATGCAGCTCAGTGACAACACACACTCACACACACTCACTACACACACACACACACAGAGTAAATACCCAAAGGTGTGATGAGCCGATGCACAGTAATGCTGAACTTCTAAATTTAATATTATCACACTGAAAAAAATCTTGAATTTTCCAAATATAAAGCCTAGGTACAATGATTAAGATTAATGCTTTAAATGTGATCTTTTTTTTATTTCAAATATTCAATATATGCCTTTTAAATTGGTGTGTGTCCAACTGAGCTTAGGCCTATAGGCCTACTGCATTAATGTATGGGCATGACAAACCTCCATCTTTTTTCACTTTTAGTTTGTTTTGTTCCTGTCTAAAGTGCACAAGGATGCTTTGATATGGACTGTTGGCACTGTATAGGTCTAAATACAATGATTATTAGGTGCTAGTAATTGTGATAACTAGTAGTAGTAGTCCTTGTCTGTCATTACTGTTACTGTTGTCATTCAAATGTCCAATAGTGGGTAAGGTCTTTATTCATCCAGATAAAATGAGTGACTCCGATGCCACCCTCCCCCCACCTGGGTATGAGTGGGATGACTCTGAATGTTTCATCGTGCAGTCACAGACTGATGCCATTGTAAGTGGATATTTTGATAATTTTTGTGCAAGACTGACATATGTAGGCCTGTACAGTCAGTCAGCTCATCTTCTCTTGCTGTGTTGATTCACTTAACACATGTTTTAGGATTGTCTCATCTTAATGGTAAATAAAACAGATGCATGAAGTTCTCAAAACAAAAGCTTCTGATGGTGATAAAATGTCATCTTAAGTCAGCTTGAGCATTGTGCTTTCCATTTCTCACACCATCTCTTTGGAATTCACTGTCAGTTGAACCAAAGGATCTGTCAGGTCTTTCTCACTTGACCTGCCTGTTCCACAAGTCAATTGTCATGATATATATATGCACTGCCACTTTCTATCTACTGGTCATGTCCTGCTGTGCAATAATTCATGTTTGTACACATATTGAGTGAGTTTGAAAAGAAAACTTTATTACCAGAGGTTTGCTCTGTAGCCTATATAATGTACGTAGGCTATTTATTATTCTCATTATTTCTTTGGGTTTTGGCATTTTAAATGGGAGAGGTGGTTTTAATGCATGAAGTCTTCATAATTGTATCTCTCACATGAATACATGTACACTAGAGACAGAATAGCACGTATACATTTGCTTAAATGGAACTTTTGAAGACATTGGCATTTGAGAAAAGAATGGTTTTCAGGACAAGAGCCCTCCAGCCTTAAACACTATTAATGATAATGCCAATAATCATCAGGGATATAGTGGGTTGGGCTTTAAACTATTAATGATAATGCCAATAATCATCAGGGATACATAGCCACCCTTTCATATGAATTTAATGATGTGGAGCAATCATTTTCATCACTGTATCAGATGGAGAGGAGGAAATGGCATAGTTGTACTGAGAAGAACAGTGACTTGTATGCTGCATGTATTTAGCAAAAAATTCTTGGGAGAGGTCAACAGCAAAATGTCAAGAGAAGCCTTCCTGTCAAGCGTGTACACTCTAAGAGGACTGGGGTGTGTCTAGGTAATGACACTTGGATACCCTTCATGTATAATCTTTAGTTTTTTAAATTTTTGTTATTGTTTAAGATTTTCATTTGACATGTTTGGTTTTACACAGATGACTTTCACGATTCCATTCTTACAATGTCTGCACATTTTTGTAATCTCTTCATTTAGCAAGCTGTAAATGTGACTATGGATTCTGTGCTTTTTTGTGTATGTGTGGACTATTTGTATGTAACTCATGTAAATATGTTTCAGAATTTTGTTTTTGCAATGTAGCTTATTTTTATGTCTGGTGTTTGTGCGTGTATGTTATGATATATTTCTGCTGATGCCCTTTTCATCTTGTTACCTGTTCTGTGTATTTATTTTGATATAGCATTATGCATTAAAACATTTGTAACCAAATATTGTCCGTCTTTGTGTTTTTGTTTGCATATAATTTTGTTTTTTTAGTGATATGCATACTGGTACATGTACATATATATATAATATATATATAATATATATATATATATATATATATATATATATATATATATGCACACTTATAACACACATGCACACACACATATTTATGTACATAACACATTATCTTTCATGTTGTATGACAGCTTATGAAAAAGTGTGTGATTACGCAAGGAAAAAAAACAAAACTTTTTGAAAAAGGTCTGCTTGTCAGGGTAAATAATTGAAAAGATACACTGTCCTTACTACCAGCTGAATTTTTAATTCAAAATTGCAATATGAACTTTCCAGATGTGCAAGTTATAAACCAATTCAGTCTGTGAATCTTTTTTCCCCTCAGAACAGCTTAATTAGTAATTAATCTGTAATCTCTAGTCTTAATAAAGACTCATTTCTATGCTACCAGGAAACTTGAGTTTTTTTTCAGTGAAATATTCAAACAATTTTCATGTCTATTTTTAAGGGGTTTTATACTACCATCACAGGCTCTCAATTTTTTATTTTGATTAATCAATATAAATATATTTACATCACATATATCTATACACACATGTATATGATATATAATGATATACATAGGCCTACATATCTCATAATTATAAACATCTGTATATAAAAACCAAGAGGTATTTAATAAATACACAGGTTGACAACTTCTTAAAGGCGGTTGTTCATGAAAAACTGTAATTAATTGATTATTACATAAAGATTCAGCCTAATGGCATTGAATAACTGTTGTAATTTATCATTATAATTATCTTGAGGCTTTACTCAACAATTTTCAAGTAAGAAATTTGATGATTTTGGAAACTGTAAAGATTTTAGGAATCTCAATTAATTTTCGCTTTAGCCAGTTGAGGCAATTAATGAATTAATTCCTAATTAATGCAAAAACCCAGAGATTCATGAAAGTCGTAATCATCTTGGCTAAACAAAGACCTTTCTATGGATACTTGATTTTTTTCAATCGGTTCAGTCGTTCCAAAGTTATGGTGCTTTTTGTGATGAAACGGCACATACGCGGTCACAGTTTTTGCTATGTAATCCATTGAAGGAAAACGTCGAAAATTTAATCATTAAAAAAATCGTAACTTTCGTCACAGACAATCAATCAAAGAACTTTTTATACCATTTTAATGTTCTTTTTTTGCTCTTTTCAATGATGGTAATTACATATTTATTAAAAATATTTGAAATTTTTTGTAACATACCTACTTAGTACTTACTAGAGCTTAAGTCAGTAAGTGTGGGTAGGCCTAACTAACGTAGTGATAAAGTAAATAGCCTAAACTTAAACGAGGAGAGTAAAAAGATTTGAAAGTAAAATTTCTAAGTAAAACAGAATCGAAATGTCGTCCTGGGGAGAAGGCAGACGTGTTGTAGATTTAGTGGAACTTGCCAACAACCTATATTGTAAACGGTGCAGAACAGTTTTGGACTTGAACCGCACAGAGAAGGAGACTCGTGTGGGTCTAGCCAGTGTGTTGTATGTGACCTGCTCCTGTGGGTTGACGAATGATGTCCACACTGATGCCAAGCAAGAGCAGTCCACCAGTGGTAGGATGACTTATGCCATCAACCTGCTTGCTTCATCATGTGAGTACCTCATAAAATTTTAGGCTGCCTGATACTAAGACTTGTGTTATTTTGAGATCCAAAACAAGTGCGACTGCCCATGCCCAAGCAACCAGGAACCAGAAGAACAAGAAAACCAAGGCGGCAGGGAAGTTTTTACTATTTTAGTCCTGTTTTTATTATCCGTTGTTTGGTGTTTGTGGTCTGTTTGTGACCGTGCGTTCGCGCTTGACAAAGGCCGGTTGGCTGAAAATTTGCGCTGTTTGTTTTGTCTTGTTTTGTTAAATACGTGCTTACATTGGTTTTCTTGTTCTTCTGGTTCTTTGTGTTATTTTGTTTATGTTCAGCTTCGTGATGTTCTTACTATCATGTGTTTTGTTTAATATGTTCAGCTTCATGATTTTCTCACTATCTGTTCAACTCCTTCCATAAATTTATATATACAAAAGAGAAATGAAACGTGGAAAACAAAGGGTTTTAACAGTGAGGTGGTCCGTGCTTAATAATACTGACTTGTTGGGTAAAGATTGCACAAGAAAACATTTTACCTCTCATAACGACAGGTAAATTTTTGTTAGTATCATACAAAATGATCACTAATGAAATAAGCTACATAAAAAAATCTGAATCAAAGTGACTGCCAGCATTCTAGCAAATAGAAACCAGAAACACATGATAATAGAATGAGAATGTGTGCATTCAGTTAAAAATCTAAGCAAGACAGTGTGCATTCATTTAGCTGAACAAGACAGTGTGCATTCAGTTAGCTGAACAAGACAGTATGTATTCAGTTAGCTGAACAAGACAGTGTGCATTCAGTTAGCTGAACAAGACAGTGTGCATTCAGTTAGCTGAACAAGACAGTGTGCATTCAGTTAGCTGAACAAGACAGTGTGCATTCAGTTAGCTAAACAATACATTGTGTATTCAGTTAGCTGAACAAGACAGTGTGTATTCAGTTAGCTGAACAAGACAGTGTGTATTCAGTTAGCTGAACAAGACAGTGTGTATTCAGTTAGCTAAACAAGACAGTATGCATTCAGTTAGCTAAGCAAGACAGTATGTAATCAGTTAGCTAAACAAGACAGTGTGTATCCAGTTAGCTGAACAAGACAGTGTGCATTCAGTTAGCTAAACAAGACAGTATGTAATCAGTTAGCTAAACAAGACAGTGTGCATTCAGTTAGCTAAACAAGACAGTGTGCATTCAGTTAGCTAAGCAAGACAGTGTGTATTCAGTTAGCTAAACAAGACAGTGTGTATTTAGTTTGCTAAACAATACAGTGTGTATTCAGTTAGCTAAACAAGACAGTGTGCATTCGGTTAGCTAAACAAGACAGTGTGCATTCAGTTAGCTAAACAAGACAGTGTGCATTCAGTTAGGCAAACAAGACAGTGTGCATTCAGTTAGCTAAACAATACAGTGTAAATTCAGTTAGCTAAACAAGACAGTGTGTATCCAGTTAGCTAAACAAGACAGTATATAATCAGTTAGCTAAACAAAACGACATGCATTCATTTAGCTAAACAAGACAGTGTGTATTCAATTAGCTAAACAAGACTGTGTGTATTCAATTAGCTAAACAAGACAGTGTGTATTCAGTTAGCTAAACAAGACAGTGTGTATTCAGTTAGCTAAACAAGACAGTGTGTATTCAGTTAGCTAAACAAGACAGTGTGCATTCAGTTAGCTAAACAAAGCAATATGTATTCAGTTAGCAAAACAAGGCAATATGTATTCAGTTAGCTAAACAAGACAGTGTGCATTCAGTTAGCTAAACAAGGCAATATGTATTCAGTTAGCTAAACAAGGCAATATGTATTCAGTTAGCTAAACAAGACAGTGTGTATTCAGTTAGCTAAACAAGACAGTGTGTATTCAGTTAGCAAAACAAGACAGTGTGTATTCAGTTAGCAAAACAAGACAGTGTGCATTCAGTTAGCTAAACAAGACAGTGTGTATTCAGTTAGCAAAACAAGACAGTGTGTATTCAGTTAGCAAAACAAGACAGTGTGTATTCAGTTAGCTAAACAAAACAGTGTATATATTCATTTAGCGAAACAAGACAGTATATAATCAGTTAGCGAAACAAAACTTGTGTATTCAGTTAGCTAAATAAGACTGGCAAAAAAGCATCCACCCTTTTTCTCCAGCTCATTTAAATATCTGGGAAGTTTTGTTGTTGTTTTTGACAGAAGTATTGTGTGTGTGTTTTCTTTTTGTCTTTTGTTTGTAACGTATGACAATGCCAGTTGCCTGAAAAATTGTGTTTGTCTTGTTGGGGCATGTCATATATATACAGTATACTGCAGTATCACCACAATTCCGCTACTGACAACTGCTTAGTTCTTTCTACCCGTCTAACTTCAGCCCTTCCATCTGACCACTCTGCAATTCTCTGTTCTCTCGACATTTCTCCTCTTTCCCGTACCATGCGCACAGTGACTCGACGCAATCTCAAATCTATCAACCTCTCCACATTTTCATCTGATGCCTCCCGTCTCCTTTCTGAAAAGTCACATAACCTTGCCGATGAATTCTATACTACTCTCCACCATCTTCTGGACACTCATGCTCCAGCCACAACCCGTCTTTTACCTGACCGCCCCCCTACCCCCTGGCTCACTCATGAGATCGCCTGTGCAAAACGTGCCCGCCGCAGAGCAGAGCGCCGCTGGCGCAAATCCAAACTCACTGTACACAGGCAACTTTTCCAAGCTTCTAAAACAAAAGTATCCACCCTCATTGCATCAGCAAAAACAAGCTATTTCCAAACCAAAATCCTGAATGCCTCTTCTTCAAAAGAACTCTTTACAACCATGAATCATCTCCTTGGCACACGAAAAGATTTACCTCTCCCAACAAAACATACAAATGAAGAACTCCCATCTGTATTCTCCAACTATTTCACCACCAAAATACAAACTCTTCTTGACAGGCTTGACAGGACACCCTGTCAACCATGCCCACCTGACCCTTCCTTCTCTGGCACACCTCTTACTACTTTTACCCCAGTCTCACAAGAAGAAATTCTCAACACAATCAGATCCATGTCGTTCAAAACCTGCGAACTGGATCCTCTTCCAGGTTCTCTCTATGCCGACTGTCTCCCTACTCTCCTCCCATTCATCACTGACATCATCAACACTTCTCTTCAAACTGGAACTGTCCCAGATTCTTTCAAGTCTGCTATTGTTCACCCTCTCCTCAAGAAACACAATTTAGACCCAAATGAACTGAAAAATTACCGGCCTATCTCTAATCTCTCTTTCTTGTCAAAACTCCTTGAAAAAGTCGTCCTCAACCAGCTGAACTCTCACCTGTCTGCCAACAATCTCCTCAATCCTTTCCAGTCAGCCTACCGCCAGTGCCATAGCACTAAAACTGCCCTACTACACATTCTCAACAATCTCCTCCTTGCAACTGATACTGGCAAAGTCTCTCTCCTCACACTCCTTGATCTGTCTGCAGCCTTTGATACCATTGATCATGGTATTCTCCTTTCTAGACTTCATCATACTTTTGGCATCTCTGACATTGCTCTGTCTTGGTTCACTTCATACCTATCAAACAGAAAACAAACCGTTCTCATCAATGGCACTTACTCTCAACCTGCATACCTGACCTGTGGTGTTCCACAAGGATCTGTCCTTGGCCCTGTTCTTTTCACTCTTTACACCTCCCCCCTGTCCACCATCATCAACTCCCACTCTATAAAACACCACTTCTATGCTGATGACACCCAACTTCAAGATAGTGACTCACCTGATAATATACAGCGCCTGTTGACTCGCACCACTGAGTGTTACTCAGACATTAAGAACTGGATGACGTTCAACAAACTTCAGCTTAATGACGACAAGACAGAAGCTATCCTCATTGGCACCCGTCAGAAACTTTCTCAGCTGCCTCCTCTTTCTCTCCCATTATGTAACACATCAGTCCCAATTTCTGATTCAGCTAAAAACCTTGGTGTCTGCATTGACTCTACTCTCTCCATGAACAACTTTGTTTCTCAAACTGCCAGATCCTGCTACTATCATCTCCATCGTATAAGGCTGATCAGGAAGTATCTCTCTGTCGAAACAACTGCAAAACTCGTTCTCTCCTTCATAATGTCTCGCATTGACTATTACAATTCACTCCTGTCTGGTCTTCCTGCCTCCACCATTCACATCCTACAGTGCATTCAAAACAATGCTGTACGCCTTGTACTCAAAAAGAAAAAAGCTGACCACATATCTCCTCTCCTGGCACAACTTCATTGGCTCCCTGTATCAAAGCGCATACAGT
>JAPXFY010000029.1:44935948-44945948 GCA_030674185.1 Monoplex corrugatus
TACCTCCACCAAACCAAACCAAAGCGGATCGAACAAGACCTTGCCAGCGCATAGTGTTTTGCACAGACTCAGGGAGTCTGCTAGATAATTGTTGGCAGATTTGGGTGGAGCATATATGGAATTGTCTGAGTGCTCTCTTGAACAAACTCCAAACTCCAACAACAGAGAGACACAGAGAGAGAGCAAGAGAGAGAGAGAGCAAAAGAGAGAGAGAGAGCAAGAGAAAGAGAGAAAGAGAGAGAGAGAGAGAGAGAGAGAGAGAGAGAGAGAGAGAGAGAGAGAGAGAGAGAGAGAGAGAACAGATACAGTTAAATAGATAAACTTGACAATGAATGAATGTACAAGAAAGAACGGAAAAGGAAAAAAAAAAAGAAAAAAAAAAGAACAAGAAATAAAAGAGTGACAGACAGACAGACAGAAAGAAAGATACAAGTGAAAGCAAATAGATCTATCATTATCGCAATGAATGGATGGAAGATTTATTATTGTTATTTAAAGCCCAGCTGACTGTAGAGCCATAGGGAGAGAGAACAAACTACAGGCCAATAGTACAATACAAAACAACACATTACAATTATCATCTTCTTCATCATCACCTTTTAGTGTGTATCATCATCATCATCATCATCATCATCATCATCATCATCATCATCATCATCATCACCATCATCACCATCATCTTCCCCCCTTTGTTTTCCCAGGGGAGAGGCCGTTTCGATGTGAAGACTGTGGAAGAGGGTTCATCCGATGGTTCACACTGAAGCGACATCGACAAAAACACCAGGGCGTGGTTCACTTCACCTGCCAGCTGTGTGGGGATGCCTTCTCCTCTCGCGAGAGTCTCAAACGTCACAAAAGAGTGCATACAGGTCAGTCGGTGTGAAACTTGGTATTTTTTCTTCTTAGTCTCCCTTTTGCAAAGAAAACAAACAACAACAACAAAAAAAAAGCACAAAAAAAAGCAGATTGTTTCATGTTGAATGGAGGGAGAGGTGTGTTTGTGTATTTGTGTATGTCTGTGACATCCCCTGTGGGGGTGCTGGGGGCTCTTTCAGTATAAATGGTATCCCCACCTTCTGGAAATTCTGTGGTAGAAATTTCTTCTTTTCTGTCACTCTCTTTGTTTCTGCCTTGTTCCTTTGTTTTCTGTCATTTCTACATACCATTTTCTGCCTTATGGCCATTATCATAGTGTAGAAAGTGGGACCAGTAAATAAGTAAATAAACAAATGAATAAAAAATTTAAAAAAGGGAAGAACAAAGGTAATCTTCCTAACTGCAATGATTCTCAAAAAAGAAGAGGAAAAAAAGAGAAAAAAATGGAACGAATTTAGTCAACAACATATGTCAGTATACAAGCTATTCTTTATTTTCATTTATTGTGTTTTCCAGTTGCCATCCACTTGTTTGGCAGAGTTGTAGCTTTTACATTTCCTTGAAGTTACCGTTCCTTTACATAACAGCATATTACCTGTGTATGACTATAAAAGAAGTAACTGTATCTATCTGTGTCCTATCACAGATTTATAAGATACTGTCAAAATTATACGCCACATTGTGCAAGTTCAAATGACATACATCTGTTTTCAATGTCACATCTATGCAGAAAGTGTTATTGCAAGGGATATAACTCTCTTAATGGCAAAGGTGTCATTTTGTGTTGAATATTCAAGAAATTGTCCACAAAAGTCAAGACAGAGCGGCCTGGAGGGAGATGGTGGTGTCTAAGTGTGCGGCGGCCAACGCCGAACCCGGTGACGCCAACAGGTGAGACAGGTGAGAACGGCAAAGGATACAGTTGTCTATCATAATGTAAAATGTTGGTGAGAGAAGCTTATGCTGAGGGTCTGGTTGTGTTTTCATCCATTTCCTTTTTTGGTTAACATTACAGATGTAGATACACATGTCATTACGATTAGCCCAGCTTGTTCCAGTAGCAGACTGATATAAAGATAAGATATAAAAATATGTAAAAGCCATATGATAGGTAGCACCTCAAGACTTTGCTGACACTGAGGACTTAAATACAAGGTTACGGCTTATGCCATGATCATTTTGGACCTTATCACATGGCGTTAGTGGTATCAGGGCATATGGAACTCATTCCCAGCATGGAGATGTTAACCCTTTGATTCCCGTGCCTTATCCATCAACTGCAAAAACTAAACCCTTTGACTCCCTCACCCTATCCACCAGCTTCTTGCAAGATGCTGGTGGATAGGGTGTGGGAATCAAAAGGTTAAGTTTTTGCTTGGCTAGCATGGTTAACAATGCAGGGTGCTGGGGGGGCAGGGTGCGAGAGTCAAAGGGTTAACGTGAGAAACTAAAAGTGAAACTGCTGTCTCAAAGTTCTTCCTGGTGATCGAATTCTTTTTTTTGTTTCCTGTTGGAAAAATGAAGATTGTTGATATCACTTGCCACCTTGGTTTTTGTTTGTTTGTTTTTTTTACTGTTAGGTAATTTTTCTTGTCAAACATTCTTTGTCTTTTCTAGGAGAGAAGCCATTTTCTTGTGACCAGTGTGACAAAACGTTCCGAGGGGAGAGCAACCTGTACGCTCACCGTCGCCGACACTTCGGCATCAAGCCCTACAAATGCACGGACTGTGACGCTGCTTTCGTCGAATCCACGCATCTGACACGCCACCGGCGAACGCACACAAAGGAACAGCCGTACATCTGTGAAACGTGTGGGCGCCCGCTACACCCAGTCCGGCTCCCTGGCCGCGCATCGTAAAAAACACACCGGCGAGCAGAAGAAAGTGAAAGTGCTGCAGTGTGCGGACTGCGGGAAAATGTTCAACAGTTACACTCAGCTCAAGAGACACAAGAGGACACACACAGGGGAAAAGCCGTACGTGTGCGAATTTTGTCAGATGGCTTTCACCCAGTCGTCGAGTCTGAAGGCGCATCGAAGGATCCATACCGGTGAACGTCCCTTTAAGTGTGAGCAGTGCGGGGAGAGCTTTCTCTATCCCAGGACCTTGAAAAGACATGTAAAAAAACACACAGAGGGAGAGCATGTTTGATGTAGGGGAATGAGGAGCGGAACAAACGTGGAATGTCTTTATCCAGGGATGTGTATGTGTGAAATGTCTTTAATTTTGGTGTGTGTGTGTGAACGACTTTAACCTTGGCATAGGTAGAAGTGGATTATCGTTTATCTAGAAGGCATTGTTAACCTGGTGATAAAGAACGGTAATGTGGATAGTGAAATCTTCTTGTCTTATAAATCATTTTTCTGCAGCAATGTTCTCCAAACTCATTTGGACTCTGTGAACAATACGCATAATCAGATGTGTCATGGAGCATGGAGAACTCACAATACGCATAATCAGATGTGTCATGGAGCATGGAGAACTCACAATACGCATAATCAGATGTGTCATGGAGCATGGAGAGCTCTCAATACGCATAATCAGATGTGTCATGGAGCATGGAGAACTCACAATACGCATAATCAGATGTGTCGTGGAGCATGGAGAACTCACAATATGCATGATCAGATGTGTCGTGGAGTATGGAGAGATCACAATATGCATAATCAGATGTGTCGTGGAGCATGGAGAACTCACAATACGCATAATCAGATGTGTCATGGAGCATGGAGAGATCACAATACGCATAATCAGATATGTCGTGGAGCATGGAGAGATCACAATACGCATGATCAGATGTGTCATGGAGCACGGAGAGCTCACAATATACATAATCAGATGTGTCGTGGAGCATGGAGAGCTCACAATATAGATAATCAGATGTGTCGTGGAGTACGGAGAGATCACAATATACATAATCAGATGTGTCGTGGAGCGTGAAGAGATCACAATACGCATGATCAGATGTGTCATGGAGCACGGAGAGCTCACAGTACGCATAATCAGATGTGTCATGGAGCACGGAGAGCTCACAATACGCTAATCAGATGTGTCGTGGAGCATGGAGAACTCAAAATATGCATAATCAGATGTGTTGTGGAGCACGGAGAGATCACAGTACACATAATCAGATGTGTCGTGGAGCATGTAG
The DNA here is from genome assembly GCA_030674185.1 of Monoplex corrugatus. Lineage (NCBI taxonomy): Eukaryota > Metazoa > Mollusca > Gastropoda > Littorinimorpha > Ranellidae > Monoplex > Monoplex corrugatus. Next base: position 44,939,976 of record JAPXFY010000029.1, read on the forward strand.
AAATCAAAATATGCATAATCAGATGTGTTGTGGAGCATGGAGAGATCACAATATGCATGATCAGATGTGTCGTGGAGCATGTAGAAATCAAACTGTTTAGTGATCTGATTATATTCCACTGTGTTGTAGCACTGTCTGCATCATTGGCGGACATGCATGCTGGGTGATTTTATGTTTCCACAAGCCAGCCGTTGACTTGACTTAAGGATCTTTAACGTGTGTATTTGATATTCCGCATGGGTATACATACAAAGGGGCTTTAACTAGTTTAAGTCACCAGTAGGTCTGCACACATTTTGACCAGTGGGATCAGAAAAATCTCCCTTTACCCACCAGGTGGAGATGTCTAGATGGCTGAACCCTTTGACTCCCACACCTTATACACCAACTGCAAAAACTTAACCCTTCGACTCCCTCACCCTATCCACCAGCTTCCTACAGGAAGCTGGTGGATAGGGTGAGGGAGTTGTAGGAAGCTGGTGGATAGGGTAAGGGAGTCAAAGGGTTAAGTTTTTGCTTTGCTAGCATAATTGAAAATGCAGGATGCTGGTGGACACAGTGCAGAAGTCAAAGGGTTAAACTGAGGACTTTGGAAGTCTGATGTTAACCCTCTTGATTACTGTACCCATCAATGTGTTGACATTATCTTTTTGTGACTATAATTTGCATTTATTTTAACTTTAAGTTTTGTATTATTTTTAACTCGGAAGTTTTATGGATGTGGGAGGGAGTGTGATAACTCATTTTTCAGTATGTTGCATACTACCAGTTCCTCAATACTCTTTGTTTATGTTGGTGTATTGTAACGAAAATAATTCATGCCCCACTCAGGCATATGTAGTCGCAAACCTCTCTTGGGATACAGTGTGTACAAATTGTCGCTGATCCAAGTCATGAAATCAGTTGAATAAAAACAAATGTAGAAAATTGTTACTGAAACATTTTTGTACTTTGCAGCGCCACTGCCAAAATATTGATGAATTCTTAGTATCCAGACATGTATAGATTCCTTCCCCTTCGCCCAAAGTTACCCTTCCGCACAAACACCCCCTCCCCCCACCCCCACCCCCCCCCCCCCCCAATTACCCCCAAACACAAAAACAACCAACAAAATACCCCAAGAAATCAAGCAGTAATCTTCCCAGATGGTCACCCATCAGTGTACTAACACTGTAACAGAACCTAATGTTGCTTGATTTCGGTGATTAGATAAAAGCGCTTGCTTTCAGTGACTAGATGAAAAGCAGTGGTGTCAGTCTGATGCAAGGATTGCTATCTGCACGTCCGTTGTCTGACCTAAATTGATGACTGCCAAGAAATACACTAATTTTGTTTGTGTGTGCACATAGACACACACGCAAAAGCACACACATGCACAAGCACATGCGTACGCGCGCACACACCCACACCCACACCCACCCACACACCCACACACACCCCCCCCCACACACACACACACACTACACACACACACACACACACACACACACACACACACACACACATACACACACACACACATACACACACATACACACACAAATCCCTGCAGCCTTTGTTTCTTTAGTTTTTACAATGTTTTTGCCTTTTTGTGTGTGTCTTCACTGAATGAACACTGTGCCCTAATTTTGCTTTTCCCACCATCCTGACTGATCCTCCAGAACCTCAGGTACCCCAGTGGGGATGCCGGGGACTATTTCAGTATAAGAAGTATCCCCACCTTCTGGAAATTCTGTGCTAGAAATTTCCATTTTTCTGTCTCTCTCTTTGTTTCTGCCTTGTTCCTTTGCTTTCTGTCATTTCTTCCTGTTATTTTCTGCCTTGCTGGTCCATTCACCTGTATGTGTTCAATAAAGTCTATGTACTTTCTTTTAGGATGGATAATCAGGTACATGTATTAAGTGCATTTTTTGCTTTAGGGAGATGAGATATGCGGAAGCAATTTTAGATAATTTAGGACCATTCTTATATATGTTTTAGAGTTTTTAGTAATGTTTAAATTTGTATTCAGGTGTTTTTTAAGTCCCCTGCATGATAAATTGGACGGAGTGGTCAACGCCAGGGGCATCTTCTTAGATTATGTGCGCAATATGCATTGATATGTGTACTTAATTTTTTTTTCTTTTTTTTTTCCCTGTTGAAGTATTGTGTATGTTTTGAAACAAGAAGCTGGTGGATAGTGTAAAGGAATGAAAGGGTTAAGTTTTTGCTTTGCTAGCATGGTTGGCAGTGCAGGATGCTGATGGACAGGGTGCAGTAGTCAAATGGTTAAAAGACCATCTTATTCAGATAAGAGAACCCTTAAATCCTTTGATTTGAATGACTGATTCATTCAGGTGAGAGAGCCTGCTGTGAATCCTTTGACTTGAATGACTGAGAGAACACTGGAATCTTTGCCTTGAATGACCAACTTACTCATGTAAAAGAGCCCTTGACTTTGAAATGGAATTTCAAGTTAGCCTCACAATATAAAAAGTAGTCCTGGTTGCACCTGACATAATACTATGTTGATGATAATGATTCGACAGGTGAGGTAGAGGCATGATATCAGATCATATTTAACATTCTATAAATGAATATGTATGCTGTTTATTTATTTTGATTTATATATGACCATTATGTTCTGATTTATCTATTTATATAAAGTGTCTGTGTATGTGTGTGTGTTTTATGTGCAGTATGCTTGTGTGTGTGTGTGTGTGTGTGTGTGTGTGTGTGTGTGTGTGTGTGTGTGTGTGTGTGTGCGTGTGTGTGTGAAATGGTTGGTTTTATGAATCGATTGTGAAATGTTTGGTTTTATGAGTAAATCTGTGTTGTTGTTTTTCAAAGGATAACGAATTCATGACTGTAGTAACATCACATGCATTAGGTTCCAAATTTCTGACTCAATCCAAGGGAAGAACTGTGTATATAACATGACCTGAATGATGGGTACAGTCATTGCAGATGATTTACTTTTGAGTCTTACGTACTTTCTCTTAGGATTGATAATTGGGTATATATAATTTTATGTATTAAGTGCATTTTTGGCTCTAGGGAAATGAGACATGTGGAAGCAATTTTTGGTAATTCAGGCCTGTTTTATATGTTTTAGTGTCCTTAGTTGCCTTTAAATATTTTGTATTCAGGTGCTCTGATTTCCCTTTCCTCATAAAATGGCCTATAAATGTTGCTTGTCTTTTCCTGATCTTCTTTATCAATGATCTTCTTGTGTCTGCCTCTATCAAGACTGTCTCGTTTGATTTCTTTGCTCTCCATGGAACTCTCAACATTCATCTTAGAAACCCCATTTTGGCTGCCTCAATCTTGGTCTGGCTTTGCTTGTTGACTGTCCATGCCTCACAACCGTACAGCAGTATCGGTTCTATATATAACATTCAAGAACTCTCTTCCTGATGTTAATTGATAAGCATTTGTTGGTAAGAACGCTGTATGAGTAAGTGCATCAAAAAAAAAAAAAAAAAAAAAAAAAAAATTGGTGTAAGAGGATCTGTTGTAATGGAGTGTGGGTGTGAGGAAGATGATTTCTGAGTATGACCAAAGAAGAGAATCTCAGGTTTTTTTTTACAGTGTTAAAAACTATAATAAATGAGAGAATCACATGATATGACTGAATTAAGATCTTCAAGTGTGAATGATTGAAAGAGGAAGGAGTGCACTATATTGTATTTTATTGTCTTGTATTATTTTACATTATGATAGTTTACACTGTACAGTATTATTTGTCAGTCTCCCTTACAAAAGGGCAGATCTGTTTCATATCAGCTGAAGAGAAGTGTGTATGTGTGTGTATGTGTATGTGTGTGTGTGCGCGTGCTGCAGCTTTTGTGTGTGTGTGTGTGTGTGCGTGTGTGTGTTATGTGTGTGGTGTGTGTGCGTGCGCTTTGTTGTGTGTGTGTTCATTCATTCTTTGATTAACGTCTTTTCACTATGAGTGGTATTAGTGTGTGTGTGTGTTGTGTGCGTGCATGCATGCCAGTGATGCTATGTGTGTGTGTGACAAACATACGTAAACGAGACTTTACCAGCCCATACGAGACTTTACCAGCCCTTTATGGGTGCATCTTACCAAATTTGAATCCAAGATGTTGATCGCTAAGGAGGCACAAAAACATGAATTTGGAAGGTAAGGCTCAAAGGTCAAGGTCACAAGGACCAAAATAAGTACCTAAAAGCAGCCTTTTTTTTGAAGAAGGTGTGTGAAAGGCACTTTCTCTGGAACTAAGGGCATTTTTCATCATCTTTTTTCACTGTTGTGACAGTCTACCACTGTCCTTGATGCTCGCCAAGTTATCTTTCAACGGAATGTTCTCCAAGGCCACAGTGACCTTGAGAAGTACAAAATCCGGATTTTTTGTAATTTATTTTTTTACCGAAAGGGAGATGTGAGAATGGCTTGAGCATCTTGTTTTATTTAACCTTTTGCCTCCCCCGCACCCTATCCACCAACTGCAAAAACTTGACCCTTTGACTCCCTCATCCTATCCACTAGCTTCCTGCAGGAAGCTGGTGGGTAGGGTAAGGGAGTCAAAGGGTTAAGTTTTTGCTTTGCTAGGATGGCTGACAGTGCAAGATGTTTGGGAACAGAGTGTGGGAGTCAAAGGCTTAACTATTCATTTATTTACTTATTTTATTATTTATTTATTTTTTTGGAGGGGGAGAGAGAGGGATAGGGAATCACAATATAAGTATTTTAATGCATATTGCTTTTCTCAGAGAGAGCATCTCACCACTGTATGGCGCCACCCCTTAACCCCCCCCCTCCCCCCCCACACACACTTTTTTTTTTTATTCTGATGCATGTATTTTCTCTTACAAAAATGGATTTTCCATTGAATTTATTGGGAAATATGTTGTTGATCTCAGATTGAGAACATGACTGTCAACAAGATGGTAGACTTGCAGAGAGTGACAGAAAAACATGCAGGAAGATCATCTGGCTATTTTTTTCTTTTTCATAATCAGATCAGTTGGGTGGATCCCGCCATTACCCCCCACCCCCCCACCCCCCATGGGGATGCCTGGGGCTCTTTCAGTATAAATAGTGTCCCCATCTTCTGGACATTTTGTGCTAGAAATTTCCTCTTTTCTGTCACTTTTTTGTTTCTGCCATACTCCTTCCTATCTTTTTCTGTCTTGCTGGTCCGTTCACCTGTATGTGTTCAATAAAGTCTTACATATTTCTCTTAGGATTGATGATTGGGTACATACATTAAGTACATTTTTTGGCTCTAGGGAAATGAGGTATGTGGAAGCAATTTTAGAGACTTTAGGCCCATTTTCATGTATGTTTTTAATACCCTTAGTTATGTTTCAATTTGTATTCAGTATGTTTTAGTTTGTATTCAGGTATGCTTTTTTTAATCCCCTGTATGGTAAATTGGATGGAGTGGTCAGCGACAGGGGCATCTCCTTAGATTATGTGCGCGAATGCATTGACATGTGTATTCAATTTTATGTTCCTTTTTTTTCCTGTTGAAGTACTACTGTGTGTGTATTGAAACGGTTATAGCCCTGATATGGCTCTACGCAGTCGGCTGGGCTTTAAGCAACAAACAAGTAAGAATTAATGCTACCAATTTTGAAGAACAAGGTCTCCCAACAGTGTAAAAATCGCTACTCACAGTTCCGTAGCTTTCCGTAGTAAGAATTAGGTGCATAGGATGTACTCCACAGGTCTTTCCAGATTCTCCTGTGCCCAGTGCAGCTTGATATGTGGTGCAGTGTTCTATGACCAGGTGGGCCTCCTGAGGGGTTGCAGTTCGGACCTATGTGGAGGATGAGTTCTGCTATGTGGTGGTTGTTCAAGCCACATGGACACACACATGGGGGGGAAGAGGACAAGCATTAGTTCTGTTCGTAATGAAGTTGGTCAGGAAGATCGTGTGGAAAACAAATTATACAGTATGCATGTGGCAGTCCCCCAGAAACTAAGTAAGGGAACATGATTGTCACATAATGGTGTTTTTATTA
>JAPXFY010000029.1:44950948-44953448 GCA_030674185.1 Monoplex corrugatus
AGATTTGGGTGGAGCGCATACGGAATCGTCCGATTGCGACAAATCCTTCTTGAACAAATTCCAATCTCCCAAACTGAAAGAAGATCCAGCTACACGTCTTGTTTGAAGGTAAGGTAGAACAAAGGGCAGAGAAACAACAACGTTAATTGTTTTCCTTTTTCTACCCCTTTGTTCTCTTCTTTCGCGGGTTGGCTGGTTCTTCTGATAGAGGTGTGGATCGGAACTTTCTTTGTCTCGAGTTCAGTCTCAATCCGCAACATTAACCTTTGACTCCTGCACCCTGTCCATCAGCCACGCTAGCAAAGCAAAAAAACATAACCTTTTGACTCCCTCACCCGATCCACCAGCTTCCTGCAGGAAGCTGATTGATAGGGTGAGGGAGTCAGTGCAGGAAGCTGATGGATAGGGTGAGGAGTCAAAAGGTTAAGTTTTTGCAGTTGGTGAATGGGTGTGGGAGTCGAAAGGTTAAGTTTTTGCAGTTGGTGGATAAGGTGTGGCAGTCGAAGGGTTAAACGAAAACTAATCTTGTTCGGTGCCCATCTTGATGCCTCAATCATTCTGTTGGTGTCAACTTTGTGTGTCATCGGTTTCTCTTCCTCTCACCCCCCCCCCCCCATCCCTGTTTCAACACTTTGCCAGTGCATAGGGTTTTGCGCAGACTGGAGGAGTCTGTCAGTTAGATAATTGCTGGCAGATTTAGATGAAGTACACGTTAAATTTTCAGAGTGCGACGAATCCTTTCAAAACCCTTTGACTCCCGCATCCTATCCATCAGGGTGAGAGAATCAAAGGGTTAAAGTTTTGTTTTTGTTGTCATGGTTGACAAAGCACGAAGCCAGTGTTACTGTTTAGTCTCATCATCATCATCATCATCAGGTGCCCTGCCGCATGGCGTTGGCGATCATGGACTTCCATCTGTCTCTGTCTCTCGTTGCCCCTAGCATCTCCCCCACCCTCCTCGTCCCCAGCCACTCTGCAAGTCCGTCCAGCATTTTCTCACTGTTAGTCTGCTTTTTCTTTTTCCGCATAGTATCTTGTCAAACCCGACACCAACCAAAGCATGCAACGAGGACAACAACGACAGCACGTCAGTAAGCTGCGAAATGACGTCACGCACACCTCTATGACGTCACCCTAAGTTTTTTTTAAATCGTCAGCAGTCCCCAGGGCATCAAATGACGTCACAAGATGCCGCCGTCTGAAGCAGACATCGTGGAAACCGATGACAAAAAGGCAAAAACAAGGTAATAGCACACACTTACACACACATACGCATGCACCACGCACGCACGCACGCACGCACGCACGCACGCACACCCACAGACACACTCACACAACGCAACGCAACGTACAAACACCCAAACATGGACTGACGTACATGCACACGCGCACACACAAATACACACACGCACACACACACATACACATACACACATTTTCTTTAGATAGTTGTACTAAACAGTAAAACACTTAGAGAAAGATTGAAACTGATATGGTGATAAATAGGCTAATGCGTCTGTGTGTTTGTTTGTGTGTGTGTGTGTGTGTGTACGTGCACTCACGCACATGTGTGTGTGTGTGTGTTTGTGTGTGTGTACGCTCGCGCGCGCGTGTGTATGTGTGTGTGTTCTTGTCATCAAAAGCAACAGCGCGTAGGCCTAATGCCGAAATATTCATGCCTCCTGGAAGAAACATATTAATGATTTTTTTTTTTTATCTATTTGTTAGCGTGCTTGTTTGCTCATTGATTAAGGGGGCAGACCAACCCAGATTTGGGTATGTTCAGTGTTTCAGTTCTAATTAACCAATCATCGTGATATTTGGCAAGAAGATATCTCAGACCGTATTCTTTGGATTGAATATCTTTGTTGGGGTCTGTGAGTTATGAAAAGTTGACAAAAATTAGTTAATTAAAAAATGTTCTCGCGAAAATGAAAAAAAAATAGTACATACTATACTGTGACATTTATAACTGCACATATATTCATGTTAGGAATTAGTATGTATTGCATGTAGTAAAAGCTTAGCTCTACTATCATTATTTTCGGTACAATCATCACACTAATTTTTAGAATAATTTTAATAAAAAAAATTATAATACAACTTTTGATAAAAATGTTTCTTTCCAGCAGAACTGCAAGATTTTACTACCAGCTATAGGTACCTATCGGATGAAAACTTTTGAACATATTATGTCTGATGTATACATTAGGGTAGGTCTGGGTAGGTCTGCCCCCTTAATACAAATCAGTGTCTACATGTTTATGTCTGTGTATCTGTGGTTGTCGTGGCAGACTGTTCAAACCCGAATGCCTAGACTCCAGACGGGAAGCCTCTACCTACTACTTCCGTCATTTCAATAAAACTGTCTTCAACGACCGAGTGAGTTATCGTTCTTTTCATCTGTCCTGTGTCGGTCGGTTTGTCTGTTTGTCTGTGTCTGTCTGTTTGTGTCTGTCTGTCTGTGTCTGACTCTGTCTATCTCAGCGCTTAGATTTGA
>JAPXFY010000029.1:44958448-44968448 GCA_030674185.1 Monoplex corrugatus
TTCTTATTGTAGGGCTGAATAAAAAAAAATATCAACATGAGATTAGAAAAATGTTTCATGTGTACTTTATATTTGTTTTGATTCTGTTCGTTAGAACTTAAAAAATATCGTATTTTTGTGACCCCCATACTTTCACGAAGTGGTTAGCGCTGGTTGTGAGTTCGGATCCTTTCAGTTCAAATCGATATAGGAGTATCTGGCCTTCACCGGGAATCTCTTCAGAGTTGAACGTGCTATGGGCTTATTGGGAAGTTTGTGACTACACAGCTGTTTTATTTATCTCATGTATACGTTATTGAGGGTCTTGCTCATAACTATTGAGGTCCTTGCTCATAACTATTGAGGTCCTTGCTCATAACTATTGAGGTCCTTGCTCATAACTATTGAGGTCCTTGCTCATAACTATTGAGGTCCTTGCTCATAACTATTGAGGTCCTTGCTCATAACTATTGAGGTCCTTGCTCATAACTATTGAGGTCCTTGCTCATAACTGCTTGACCTGTACTACAGCTGTCTGTATTCCCCCTGCCCCCCTCCCCCCGTGGGGATACCGGGGGCTCTTTCAGTATAAATAGTATCCCCACCTTCTGGATATTCTGTGCTAGAAATTTCCTCTTTTCTGTCACTCTCTTTCCTTTCTGCCTTGTTGCTTTGCTTTCTGTCATTTCTTCCTATCATTTTTTTGCCTTGCTTGTCCATTCACCTGTATGTGTTCGATAAAGTCTTACGTACTTTTTCTTAAGATTGATAATTGGGTCATCATCATCATCATCAGGTGCCCTGCCGCATGGCGTTGGCGATCATGGACTTCCATCTGTCTCTATCTCTCGTTGCCCCTAGCATCTCCCCCACCCTCCTCGTCCCCAGCCACTCTGCAAGTCCGTCCAGCATTTTCTCCCTGGGTCTACCTGGTGCTCTCTTTCCCTCCAGCTTTCCCGTTGTGACCAGGTGCTCCAAATCCCCCTTCCTCATAAAATGGCCCATAAATGTTGCCTGTCTTTCCCTAATCTTCCTTTAGGAGTGATCTACTTGTGTCTGCCTCCATTAAGACTGTCTCGTTTGTTTTCTTTGCCGTCCATGGAACTCTCAACATTTTTCTTAGAAACCACATCTCGGCTGCCTCGATCCTGCTCTGGCTCCGCTTGCTGACTGTCCACGCCTCACATCCGTATAACAGTATTGGTTCTATATAACGTTCAAGGACTCTCTTCCTGATGTTAATTGATAGGCATTTGTTGGTAAGAATGCTTTTCATCTTCTTGAGTGCTGTTTTGGCTTGGCCGATTCTGCCGGCTGTTTCCGATGTGCATCTGCCGTCTGATGAAATAATTGGGTACATGTATTAAATGCATTCTTGGCTGTAGGGAAGTGAGATATGCGGAAGCAATTTTAGGTAATTTAGGTCTGTTTCTTTTTATATATGTATTAGTGTCCTTAGGTATGCTTAAATTTGTATTCATGTTTGGTTTTTTTTTAAATCCCCTGTGCGATAAATTGGACGGAGTGGTCAACGCTAGGGTCATGTCCTTAGATTATTTGCGCGAATGCATTGATATGTGTAGTTAATTTTCTTTTCATTTTTTATCCTGTTAAAGTTGTGTATGTTTCGAATGTATTGATACGTATACCTAATTTTCTTGTCATTTTTAAAAAAAAATCCTGTTGAAGTTTTGTATGTTTTGAAACAGTTATAGCCCTCATATGGCTATACGCGGTCGACAGGGTTTTAAACAACAACAACAATAACAATAACAATAACAATAGCTGTCAGTATTTCGAAAGGAAAAAGTCATTCCCATCCCCATGTATCATCATCGCATTGGCAAATAAACTGTCCCGGGCTCAAAGGTCGCAGGAACAGTGTTGAAAACGAAGTTAATTAAACTTGTCCCATGACATCGAGGTCTTATGGGGAGAGAGGTGGTAGGTACCTCAACTTGTTTTTCTCGAGGCCAGCATTATGAAGACAGTGTCCGTCTCCTCGCCACCTCACTGCTTGCACCGCTTGCGTGGGTTCTCATTCACACGCCGGTGGTCTGGAGACCATTTGCATAGTTTCTCATTCACTCGCCGGTGGTCTGGAGACCATTTGCATAGTTTCTCATTCACACCCTGGTGGTCTGGAGAACCGCTTGAATAGGTTCTCATTCACAGTTAGGTGGTCTGGTGACCGCTTGCATATGTTCTCATTCACACCTGGGTGGTCTGGTTGCCGCTTGCATAGGTTCTTTTACACCTGGGTGGTCTGGTTACCGCTTGCATGGGGTTCTCATTCTCAGCTGGGTGGTCTGGTTACCGCTTGCATAGTTTCTCATTCACAGCTGGGTGGTCTGGTTACCGCTTGCATAGGTTCTCATTCTCAGCTGGGTGGTCTGGTTACCGCTTGCATAGTTTCTCATTCACAGCTGGGTAGTCTGGTTACCGCTTGCATAGTTTCTCATTCACACCTGGGTGGTCTTGAGGCCGCTTGCATAGGTTCTCATTCACACCTGGGTGGTCTTGAGGCCGCTTGCATAGTTTCTCATTCACACCTGGGTGGTCTTGAGGCCGCTTGCATAGGTTCTCATTCACAGTTAGGTGGTCTGGTGACCGCTTGCATATGTTCTCATTCACACCTGGGTGGTCTGGTTACCGCTTGCATAGTTTCTCATTCACACCTGGGTGGTCTTGAGACCGCTTGCATAGGTTCTCATTCACAGCTGGGTGGTGTGGAGACCGCTTGCATAGGTTCTCATTCACAGCTGGTGGTCTTGAGACCAGCTTGCATAGGTTCTCATTCACACCTGGGTGGTGGAGACCACTTGCATAGTTCTCATTCACACCTGGGTGGTCTTGAGACCGCTTGCATAGGTTCTCATTCACACCTGGGTGGTGTGGAGACCACTTGCATAGGTTCTCATTCACACCTGGTGGTCTTGAGACCGCTTGCATAGGTTTCTCATTCACACTGGGTGGTCTGAGGACCGCTTGCTAGGTTTCTCATTCACACTGGGTGGTCTTGAGGACCGCTTGCATAGGTTCTCATTCACAGCTGGGTGGTCTTGAGACCGCTTGCATAGGTTCTCATTCACACCTGGGTGGTCTTGAGGACCGCTTGCATAGGTTCTCATTCACACTGGGTGGTCTTGAGGACCGCTTGCATAGGTTCTCATTCACACCTGGGTGGTCTTGAGGACCGCTTGCATAGTTTCTCATTCACACTGGGTGGTCTTGAGACCGCTTGCATAGTTCTCATTCACAGCTGGGTGGTGTGGAGACCGCTTGCATACCAAGTGATTCCCATTGATGCCAACATCATGCAGCAGTCTGGAAGGCAAGTATTCTACAGGTGTTGAAATGGTACCTGTACCTGTCGGTGACATCATTCTTGATGGTAGACTGCTGATGCATGCCCCGTTAGCTGTCTCCATCCTCTTCTGTCTGCATGGGAGATAATTCTCAAGAGTTATGTCCTTTGATCATATTATAAAAATTCTCCCTGCTTCCCTCTTATGTCTTTGGTATTTTTCTCCAAAGCTTTTCTTTTTTTGGTCTCATTTTCTACGCCACCTTAATGGCCAAGGAAAATTTTCACAGTGCGATGATGATGATTTCGATGAGGATGATATGCGTTATGCTATGGAGTTCCAACTAGGATTGAGACTGCGTGACAGAACTGTACTCTACGCTTACTATCATAATATATCCTGGCGTCAAGCAGACCCGAGAGATACCGACACCTGCGGTGCTGGTCAGAAGATTTGAGCAACACTATCAGTGACGTATCTGCAAAGTGGATGAGACTCGACTGTGTGATTCCAGTCTTCCCAATAAGCCCATAGCACGCCCATTCTGGGTAGGAGCCGGTTAGAGCCAAAAAATCCACACTGATTTTTTAAAGGGACTGATGGGGATTGGAACCCACAACCTTCCAGTCGGTAGTCCGCTACGCTAACCACTACTCCACGTTGACTGGTTCCTCCAAAACTTTCATTTTGGGCGAATTCTCAGCTAACCAATCTTCAAAACTCCTTCCCCTATACTTTTGTTTATTACTTTATTTCATTCATTAAAAAAAAAAACAATTGTTGACTATATCAAAATATTGAAAGGGAAACATGCCTCTCGCTTTGATTTCCTGTATTTCCTTTCTCAGTTTTAAATTGAGTTTCTCAGCGTTGATTGGCTGAGACTGCTACCACGTGTTACAGGGCGGACCTGGCCAACCAAAAGCACCCTGACCTCCCTCCTATTAACAGTTTCCACACGTATACCATTCGTAAAAGATTTACCTATCGCTGTACCCGATGTGCTAACAGGTAAGGTAACAGAAAGATGTGTCTGGTGTGAACATGTGTTTGTGTGTGCCTGTGTGTATATGCGTGTGTGTGATGTGAGAGAGAGAGAGGGGGGGGGAGATAGAAAGAGAGAGAGAGAGAGAGGGAAGAGAGAGAGAGAGAGACAGAGAGACAGGACAGAGAGAGAGACAGAGAGACAAAGAGAGAGAGAAGACAGACAGAGAGAGACAGACAGACAGAGAGAGAGAGACAGACAGAGAAGAGAGAGACAGACAGACAAAGAGAGAGAGAGACAGACAGACAGAGAGACAGAGCAGAGAGACAGACAGAAGAGACAGACAAGACAGAGAAGGAGAGACAGACAGAGAGGACAGAGAGACAGACAGACAGAGAAGAGCAGAACGAGAGACAGAACAGACAGACAGAAAGACAGAGAGACAGACAGAGAGGACAGCAGACAGAGAGAGACAGACAGACAGAGAGACAGAGAAGACAGACAGAGACAGAGCAGACAGAGAAGACAGAGACAGAAGAGACAGACAGACAGAAGAGACAGACAGAGACAGGACAGGCAGAAGAGACAGACAGACAGAGAGAGAGAAGACAGACAGACAGACAGACAGACAGACAGAGACAGAGCAGACAAGAAGACAGACAACAGAGAAGACAGAGACAGAGAAGACGAAGAACAGAAGAAAGAAGACGACAGACAGACACAGACAGACAAACAGAAAACAAACAAACAAACAAAACAACAAAACAAACAAAACAAACAGACAACAAAAAAAACAAAAAAACAAAAAGAAACCAAATACACACACAACAAACAAACAAAAACCAAACCCGTTAGCCTCATAAAACACAGACTGTTTATCTTGTTTGTAGACTATCGGTCCGGTTTGCTTGTTTTGTCTTTGCTGTGTTGGTGTGTGTGTGTGTGTGTGTGTGTGTGTGTGTGTGTGTGTGTGTGTGTGTGTGTGTGTGTGTGTGTGTGTGTGTGTGTGTGTGTGTGTGTGTGGCCGCCTTGTCATTTAATTTAACCCTTTGACTCCCTCACCCTATCCGCCAGCATCCCGCATGACAGCAAAGCAACAACTTAACCCTTTCGTTTCACTCCCTCACCGTATCCACCAGCCTCCTGCAGGAAGATGGTGGATCGGGTGAGGGAGTCAAAGGGTTAAGTTTTTGCAGCTGGTGGATAGGGTGCAGGAGTGAAAGGGTTATGCACTGGACCAGGACTTGAGAAACCCCCAGGTGTCTAGTCAAAAAATTGGACAGGGATAATTCTCCACCCCTCCCCTCCCCACTACTCCATTAGATTTGAAATGTTGTTCTGGGCGCTAGTCTGTTCTATGAGACGGCGAAAGCCAGATGTCCATCTGCAGCATTCACTTGTTTGCACGTTAAGGATCCCATGGCAACAAGGGGCTTGTCCCTGGCAAAGTTCTGTAGGATTCACTGTATATAGGTCAACAGTGGAGAACAACGTGAATGTCACATGGTGACAATAGATAAATAAATGAATAGATAAATAAATAAATAATAAATAAATCAATCAATAAACAAATGAATAAATAGGTAAATGAATGAACGAGTGAATGAATGAATAAATGAATAAATAAATAAACAAATAAATAAACAGATAGATAAATAAACAAATTGATGAGTGAATAAATGAATTAATGGATACATTAATAAACAAATAAATAAGTAAATCAATACTTGAATAAAGAGATAAATGAATAGATAAGTGCGAATTTTGTCTACTTGTTGTCTGTCTGTCTCATCCGTCTATCTGTCTAAAACACACACACACACACACACACACACACACAACACCACACACACACACACACCACACAACACACACACACACACACACACAACACACACACACACACACACACGACACACACACACACACACACACACACACACACACACACACACACACACATACACACACACATGAACACACACACACACACACACACACACACACAACACACAACACACACACACACACACACACACACACAACACACACACATGAACACACAACACACACACACACACAAACACACACACACACACACACACACACACACAACACACACACACACACACACACACACACACACACACACACACACACACACACACACACACACACCACACACACACACACACACACACACTCTGTCTCTATGCATCTGCCTGTTTCCGTACCTGTCGTACCTCTTGTGTCCATTCATTTTTATTTTCCTGACCAAACCATCCACCTTCCAAGCAAAGAACCTCTGATGAAGAATCATTACAATCCTCTGGTCCATCATCTTCTCCAACCAAAAACTACTTGCCCAATGCAACCAAGAGAGTATGGACACTCATCATCATCATCATCATCATCATCATCATCATCATCATCATCATCATCATCATCATGGCGTTGGCGATCGTGGCCCTCCATATGAATCTATCCCTTGTCGCTGCAAGTACATCTTCTTCCACCCTCTCTGTCCTCAGCCATCCTGCAAGTCCGTCCAATATTTTCTTCTTTGATCTATCTGGTGTTCTCTTTCCCTTCCTGTTTTCCTGTTGTTGTTTTTTTTTCTGCAGAAAGCTAGTGGATATGTTGCGGGAGTCTAAGGTATAACCAGAAAAACACAAAAACAGAATCAGAACGCGTATTCAATACAACCAGACAAGACAGGCACAAATTTTCGGCCAACTGGCCTTTGTCAAGCGTGACAGTAAGATCACAAACAAACAAACAAACAAACAAACAAACAAACAAACACAACATACAAAAATTAGGACCAAAAAAAAAAAAAAAAGACTGAAACTTCCCTGCTGCTTCGTCCAGTGGGAGAAGGGGACTAAAACAGTACATACACACACGGCGTGTGTGTGTGTGTGTGTGTGTGTGTGTGTGTGTGTGGTGGTGGTGCGTGCGTGGTGGTGTGTGTGTGTGGGTGGTGTTGGTGGGATATACGTGTCTTGTTTGGTGTGTGTGTGGTGCGTGTTGTGTGGATGCGTGTACTGTGTGTGCTGGTGATGTGTGTGGGGTTGTGCATGCGTGTGGTGTGTGTGTGTGTGTGTGTGGATGTATGTGTGTGTGTGTGTGGTGTATGTGTGTGTGTGTTATAAACCCTTTTTCAAAGTTAGGGAAAGTAAAGCAGCGAGAGAGAGAGAGAGAGAGAGAGAGAGAGAGAGAGAGAGAGAGAGAGAGAGAGTACCAATTTCTGAGCGCTGGAACAATTTAGGTCTCTACCACCTCAACCCCCACCCCCACCCCCACCCCCACCCCTCCTACGACCTCAGGGTCACCAAACAAACTTTGACCTTGTCCTTTTATATTCCTTCCACAGAATCGACCGTCACAGCAAATCTATCGACGTGGATCATCAAGTTTGCGCACGATGTGGTGGCAACTTCCACCTGCTGGAGAATCGTAGGCATGCAGAAACCAAGCTCAAGAGAGACAAATCAGTCGGGAAGAAAGGAATATACGACAACTTCGCTTTCGCTGAGTTTGTGCGAAAAAATCTGAAGAGAACCAAGGACCGTAACAAGAATCTGAGCACCCAAGAGATCTTTTTTAAACTGAGTAAACAGTTTGATAAACATAACGAGTAATAATAGCAACAAAAATGATGATTTAGGAAAAAAAAAAAAAGAAAAAAAAAGGAAACAGTGGAAAGATATGTGTGTGTGTGTGTGTGTGTGTGTGTGTGTGTGTGTGTGTGTGTGTGTGGTGTGTGTGTGTGTGTGCGTGTGTGTGTGTGTGTTTTGACAAATATAACCAGCGTTAACAACAACAATGATAATAAAAAAAAAATTAAATAGTGGAAAGATATGCGTGTGTGTGTATGCGTGTGTGTGTGTGTTGTGTGTGTGTGTGTGGTGTGTGTGTGTGTGTGTGTGTGTGTGTGTGTGTGTGTGTTTTGTTCCTGTTGTGTTACTTTCGGTTGTTGCTGTTGTTGTCACTGTTTTGTGTGTGTGATTATTTTACTCTTTGATTCCGTTACTTGTGTGTGTGTGTGTGTGTGTGTGTGTGTGTGTGTGTGTGTGTGTGTGTGTGTGTGTGTGTGTGTGTGTGTGTGTTGTTCCTGCTGTGATTCTTTAGGTTGTTGTTGTTGTTGTTACTGTTTTGTAATTATTGGTGGTGGTGGTGTGTGGTAGTGTGGTGTGGTGATGGTGGTAGATACTGGTTGTGTTATTATATTTGTTATTTTTTTCTGACTTTATATTATATATATATATGTTGTGTGTGTGTGTGTGTGTGTGTGTGTGTGTATGTGTGTGTGTGTGTGAGTGTGTTGTGTTGTGTGTGTGTGTGTGTGTGTTTTTTTTGTGTGTGTGTGTGCGTGTGTGTGTGATGTGTGTGGTGTTATTAATGATGTGTATTAAGTATGTGGTGTGTGGTGTGGTGGTGAGTGATGTGTGTGTATGTGTGTGGTGTTTGTTGTGTGTGTGAGTGTAGTGGGTGCGTGGTGTGTAAGTGGGTATGTGTGATGCTGCAAATGTTTGTGTGTTGAGTGTAGTGGTGCGGTGCGTGTGTGTGTTATGGGTGTTGTGTGTGTATGGTGTGTGTGTGTTGTGGTGTGGGCGTGTGTGTGTTGTGTGTTGTGTGTGTGGTGTGTGTGTGTGTGGTGTGTGTGTGTGTGTGTGTGTGTTTGTGTGGTGTGTGTGTGGTATGTGTGTGTGTGTGTGTGTGTTGTGTGTGTGTGTGTGGTATGTGTGTGTGTGTGTGTGTGTGTGTGTGTGTGTGTGTGTGTGTGTGTGTGTGTGTGTGTGGTGTGTGTGTGTGTGTGTGTGTGTGTGTGTGTGTGTGTGTGTGGTGTGTGTGTGTGTGTGTGGGGTGTGTGTGTGTGTGTGTGTGTGTGGTGTGGTGTGTGTGTGTGTGTGTGTGTGGTGTGTGTGTGGTGTGTGTGTGTGGTGTGTGTGTGTGTGTGTGTGTGTGTGTGTGTGTGTGTGTGTGTGTGTGTGTGTGTGTGTGTGTGTGTGTGTGTGTGTGTGTGTGTGGTGTGTGTGTGTGTGTGTGTGTGTGTGTGTGTGTGTGTGTGTGTGTGTGTGTGTGTGTGTGTGTGTGTGTGTGTGTGTGTGTGTGTGTGTGTGTTGTGTGTGTGTGTGTGTGTGTGTGTGTGTGTGTGTGTGTGTGTGTGTGTGTGTGTGGTGTGTGTGTGTATGTGTGTTTGTGTGGTGTGTGTGTGTGTGTGTGTGTGTTGTTGTGTGTGGTGTGTGTGTGTGTGTGTGTGTGTGGTGTGTGTGTGTGTGTGTGTGTGTGTGTGTGTGGTGTGTGTGTGTGTGTGTGTGTGTGTGTGTGTGTTGTGTGTGTGTGTGTGTGTGTGTGTGTGTGTGTGTGTGTGTGTTATTTGACTATACATAATGGTACTACATACTGATGTCTACTTACGTGTGCGCTCTTTCTCCCTCTGTCTCTTTCTCTCTGTCGCTCTGTTTGTCCCTCTGTCTCTGTCTCTGTGTGTCTATTTTGTCTCTGTCTCTCCCCTCTATATCTGTCTGTCTTTGTCTATCTGTCTGTCTGTCTCTCCGCCTCTCTCTGTCCCTGTCCCTCTCTGTCTCATTCTTTCTGTCTGTCTCTGTCTCCTTCCTCCCTCTTTCTCTCTCATTCCGTCTCTTTCCATCCGTCCACCCTCTCCCCTCCCTCCGCTCTCTCTCTCTCTCTTTCGCTCTCTTTCGCTCTCTCTTCCTATTAT
>JAPXFY010000029.1:44973448-44978448 GCA_030674185.1 Monoplex corrugatus
TCTGTGTCTGTGTGTATGTCTGTGTGTGTGTGTGTGTGTGTGTCTGTGTGTGCGCATGTGTGTGTCTGTTTCTGTCTGTGTGTGTATATGTGTGTGTGTGTGTTTGTGTGTGTATTGTGAATGTTTGTGTATGCTTGTGTTTCTGTTTGTGTTTATATATGTCAATATGTGTGTATGCTTGTGTTTGTGTGTGCGTGCGTGTGAGTATGTAAGTGCAAATATTTCTCTCTATCTCTCTCTCTCTCCCTCTCTCTCTCTCCCTCTCTCCCCCCTCTCTCCCTCTCTCTCTCCCTCTCTGTCTCTCCCCCCTCTCTCTCTCTCCTCCCCCTCTCTCTCTCTCCTCCCCCTCTCTCTCTCTCCCTCTCTCTCCCCTCTCTCTCCTCTCTCTCTCTCCCCCTCTCTCTCCCCCTCTCTCTCTTTCTCTCTCTCTCCCTCTCTCTCCCCTCCCCTTTTTGTTCTCTCTGGTGCGTGCACAACTTAGTTTTGTTGTCCATTAGTTGATTGAATCCAATTTATGTAATGGAAGCAGTTTGTGTGCGTGCGTGTGTGTTAATTTATTTGTTAGTTTTGATTGTTTATTTGACTTGTTTGTTTGTTTGTTTGTTTGTGTGTGCGTTCTTTGTTGATTTATTTGTAAGTTTTCATCGTTTATTTGACTTGTAGTGTGTGTGTGTGCGTGTGTGTTAATTTATTTGTTAGTTTTGATTGTTTATTTGACTTGTATGTGCGTTATTCTTTAATTTGTTTGTTGTCAGGTCGGATAGATGTATCCGCTACTGGTAACCTGGAACCCAGTACTACCTGTCACAGGGTCGAATTGCTGGCGACTAAACCAGCAACCCCACCAGTCCTCTCAGGAGGATGGTGAGGAGGGTGGCTAGAAACCCTGGGGGAAATAAATTAGATCCATCAAAGGGCGCCAGCTCTGGAGAGCTACCCGCGGCCATCTAGCTAAGGGAGTAAACCCTGACAGTAAATCCGGTGTGGGGCCCCTAAGGCGGTTGGATGGCAAACTTTGTCACTTTCCGGCAGCTCCTGCGGCCGCGTTGGCACCAAAACGTAACAGCTCTGCTGTTCCTTTGGATCTGTCAGCGAGGTGGAGAGGGGGGACAAGTTGCTTGGGCAACAGCCTGTCTTCCATATTACACTGCCCAGGCTTACATCCGTCCATTCATCCACAAACACTCTGCACCTACGACCTGGAGAGGACACTCCAGCCTTACTACTAACACTAGTGTCGGCACAACACGGGAAGCAACAGATACCGGTGATAAGTCATTGCTCAACTGGCGTAGAGCTGACGCCAGGGGTTGCTTTTGATGGTGGGAGAGACCTTCGTGTCTTACTGGACAGCTACCGCCCGCCTAAGCTGGGCAGCCCCCAGCCAGTTAGGTGCTGTCCCGCCACGACCTGCCTTCTTCATTGGGTGCATGACGATTAGGAGAAAATCTGACAAGCAGGTCGTTAATTACCGCACCAAACAAAAAGAAAAATTCAAATTCAAGAAACGGATCAGGAAAAGGTCAGTAGTGAAACTGGGCTGTTGGAATGTCCGAACAATGATGCCTGGGCTCTCCCAAGATCTGCAAGACATCAGCGACGCCAGAAAAACCGCCGTCATAAACAGCGAACTAAAGAGGCTCAATGTGGACATTGCCACTCTGCAGGAAACACGGCTGGCTGACTCAGGAACACTAAAGGAAAGGGACTACACCTTCTTCTGGCAAGGAAAGAGTTCTGATGCCCCAAGAGAGCACGGAGTAGGCTTTGCAGTAAGGAACAGCCTGCTGAACATGATTGAACCAGGCAGCGGCGGTTCAGAACGACTCTTGACTCTCCGCCTCAACACCACCGAAGGCTATGTCACTCTCATCAGCGTTTATGCCCCAACTCTGTCCGCCTCTCCAGACACCAAGGATGAGTTCTACGAAAATCTTGCATCAACCATAAGGAACATCCCCAGGACAGAACAACTTGTTCTCCTGGGCGACTTCAACGCCAGAGTGGGTGCAGACAATGACTCATGGCCCTTCAGCCTCGGTTCCTTTGGAGTGGGGAAAATGAATGAGAATGGACAGCGACTGCTTGAGCTTTGCGCCTGCCATGAACTGTGCATCGCCAACTCCTTCTTCAAGACGAAGCCTCAGCACAAAGTCTCCTGGAGGCATCCCCGCTCAAAACATTGGCACCAACTGGATTTGATCCTAGTAAGACGTGCGCTATCAAAAACGTTCTCCACACTCGCTCTTATCACAGCGCAGACTGCGACACAGACCACTCTCTGGTATGTTGCAAGATCAGGCTACAACCAAAGAAGTTCCACTGCTCAAAGAAACAAGGGAACCCTCGCATTGACGTCAGCAAGATGTCTCAGCCAGATCTTGTAGAACAGTTCGCAGAGGCCTTTCAGAGAGAATACGATACATTGCAGCCCAGAGACTCTGCCACTGAGAGATGGGAAATGCTACGAGACACCATGCACTGCATTGCTATGGCCACCTTTGGGAAGAAAACTGTGAAGTCCCACGACTGGTTTGAGGCCAAATCATCAGAGATGACTCCCACTGTTGAGGCCAAGCGTGCCGCACTCACCAAGTATAAGCGGTCACCCAGTGAGAAGAACCTGCAAATCCTCAGGACTGCCAGAAGTAAGGTTCAGCTTAACGCCAGGCGCTGCGCAAACGAGTACTGGACAGAGCTCAGCGAAGAGATACAGAGTGCTGCTGAAAGAGGCAACATCCGAGGAATGTATGATGGCATCAAGAAGGCACTGGGACCAACACAGAGCAAGATCGCCCCCCTCAAATCCTCCACTGGGGAAGTAATCAGCAATCCTAGCCAACAGATGGAAAGATGGGCGCAACACTACTCCGACCTCTACTCCACACAGAACATGGTGTCCCCCTTAGCCCTCTATGCCATCAAGTGCATGCCGGTAATGGAAGAACTTGACGCAGAGCCAACTGCGGACGAACTCAGCAAGGCCATTGATAGCCTGGCATCAGGGAAGGCACCTGGCAACGACGGAATTCCCCCAGACCTCATCAAGCACTGCAAGACTTCTCTTCTGCACCCTTTGCACGCAGTTCTCTGTCAGTGTTGGAATGAGGGAGCTGTACCACAGGACATGAGGGACGTCAAGATCGTCACCCTGTACAAAAACAAGGGCGAAAGGAGCGACTGCAACAACTACAGAGGTATCTCGCTCCTCAGCATTGTTGGCAAAGTCTATGCTCGGGTTCCTAATCCGCCTGCAGAAACTGGCTGAACGCGTCTACCCGGAATCACAGTGTGGTTTTCGAGCAGAGAGATCCACGGTAGACATGGTCTTCTCCCTTCGCCAAATCCAGAGAAGTGCAGAGAGCAGCGGATGCCCCTGTATGTGGCATTCATTGACCTCACCAAGGCCTTTGACCTAGTCAGCAGAGATGGCCTTTTCAGGGCTCTCCGAAAAATCGGCTGCCCCCCCCAAACTGCACAGCTTAATTGAGTCCTTCCACTCAAACATGAAAAGGGATGGTGCAGTTCAACGGAAACCTCTCCAAGCCCTTCGACGTACGCAGCGGTGTGAAACAAGGCTGCGTCCTGGTCCCCAACCCTCTTTGGAATCTTCTTCGCTCTCCTCCTGAGGCATGCGTTCAGCACAACGCAAGAAGGAATCCACCTGCGGACCAGATCAGATGGCAGGCTCTTCAACCTCGCCCGCCTCAGAGCAAGGACAAAGGTCCGTGAAGCCCTCATCAGAGACATGCTATTTGCCGACGATGCCGCAGTTGTGACCCATACTCAGCGGGACTTGCAGTCACTAATGGACCGCTTCTCCCAGGCCTGCAAAGATTTTGGTCTGACCATCAGTCTTAAGAAGACAAACGTCCTGGGCCAAGACACGCCATCTCCACCAACCATCACCATTGATGACTACGAGCTTGAAGCCTATCCATCAATTCACATACTTGGGTCCACCATCACCGATAACCTCTCCCTTGACACAGAGGTCGACAAGAGGATCGGGAAGGCAGCCACAACACTAGCCCGCCTCACACAAAGGGTGTGGACAAATCCCAAGCTGACCACAAAGACAAAGATGGCTGTATACAACGCCTGTGTCCTCAGCACCTTGCTGTATGGCAGCGAGGCGTGGACCACGCGTGCTCATCAGGAGAAAAGGCTCAATACCTTCCACCTGAGAAGCCTACGGCGTATACTTGGCATTTCCTGGCAAGACAAGGTGACCAACACCGAAGTCCTAACCTGCGCTGGCCTCCCAACCATGCATACCATGCTGAGACAACGTCGGCTGCGCTGGTTGGGCCACGTTCGCCGCATGGAAGATGGTCGCATCCCAAAAGACATCCGTTATGGTGAGCTTGCCACAGGGCAGAGAAACATTGGCCGCCCACAGCTGAGATACAAAGACGTTTGCAAGCGTGACATGAAGGCGCTTGAGATCAACACTGAGAGGACCTCGCAGACGACCGCAACAGCTGGAGAACTACTCTCAAGAAACAGCTGCGGATTGGTGAGGACAAACTGTCAGCTGCTGCAGCAGAAAAGCGAGCTCGCAGAAAAGGGACGACAGCCAACAGACCAGCATCAGCATACACATGCGACCGCTGCGACAGAGACTGCCTCTCTCGCATTGGTCTGTACAGTCACAGGCGACGCTGCTTGGACCAAGCAGACAGCCCATCTAGACATTAGAACGGATGTACTTTGTCCATGGTCAGTCATGACCGAAGGAGGCTTACTACTACTACTACTACTACTTTTGATTGTTGAATTGTTCGTTTGTTTGCTTGTATGTGGTTTATTTTTTTCATTTATTCGTTTGTTTTGATTGCTGACCTGTTTGTTCGTTTGTATGTGCGTTATTTGTAAATTTCTTTGTTTGTTTAATTTCTTTGTTTGTTTATTTGACCTGTTTATTTGTTTGTATGTGCATTATTTGTTGATTTATTTGTTAGTTTTGATTGTTCTTTTTTTACCTGTTTATTTGTTTG
>JAPXFY010000029.1:44985948-44993448 GCA_030674185.1 Monoplex corrugatus
AAGTCCATGATCGCCAACGCCATGCGGCAAGGCATCTGATGATGATGATGAATCATCTGTGTTCTGGTTGGTTTTCATTATTTTACAATCCTTCCTGTTTCTTCGTGTCTATGTCTGTCCTTCTTTGCCAGTCTGTCTCCGTCTGTGCCTCTGTATCTGTTTCTCTTCTTTGTGTAAGTGTACGTGGATGTGTTGCACGCGGGAGCGTGTGCACGCACGTGAGCTCGTGTGTCCGCACGTGTGCCATCGTTCGATTGCACGTGAGCAGGAAGTACCAGCAGCAATGTTTGAGCTGCTTTCTTAATCTTCTGGAGCTTTTCTTTTCTTTTTAATTTTTTGTCGTCCCATTTTCTAAGCCACCTTAATGGCTACAGAAACTGGCACAATGCGATGATGATGATGATGTCGATGACGATGATAATCATGATGCTATAGAGTTCCATCTAGGATTGAGACTGTCTGGCAGGGCTGTACTCTACGCTCACTATCATAATATATCCTGGTGTCAACCAGGCTCGAAAAATACAGGCACCTGCGGAGCTGGTCAGAAGATTTAAGCAGCACCCTCAATGACGCATCCGTGAAGTGGATGAGACTCGACTGTGTAGTTCCAGTCTTTCCAGTGAGCCCATAGCACGCCCAACTCTGGGTAGGAGCCGGTTAGAGCCGAAAAAAACCCACAAAAAAATTTTGAAGGTACTGATGGGGATTCGAACCCACAACCTTCCAGTCGGTAGTCCGTAACGTTAACCACCACACCACGGCGACTGGTTCTTTTGGAGCTTTTCATTTGTTTCATTTGTTTAAGAAGACGTTATTCGATGCCTGTATGTATTTCTATTATCATGCCATATAAACACACACGATACATGTGTACACCAATACAATACTACAACATGAACAAGGATCATCAAATAACAACAAACATATGTTTCATTTTATCAGTGACGATCACACATAGGAAAATACACACACATATAAGCACTCATACACACACACACACACACACATACACGCACGCACACGCACACGCACACACACACACACATATATATATATATATCTATATGTATGTATATTTACATATATACAGGGTGTTTTAAAGAGAATACGCCAAAATCATTACGCAGTTTTTTCAGGTCTATAGCATTGTAGTGGACTGAATCAGTGGTTATTTGATAGAGTAGTTATCAAAGTTTGATTGGGTGTCAGTTTCACCGCTGTCGTTAGTATAACTTCCGGTGCAGCTGAATTGTGGGAAGATCAATCAAAATGGCGACTCCTCAGCAGAAGGCGTTTTGCGTGCTTGAGTTCGCGAAAACAAACGCCATTGTCACGGTGCAACGTGCTTTCAGAACAGAATTCGGCATTGATCCGCCCCATCGTGAGAGCATTCGACGGTGGGTTAGACAGTTTAAAGAGAGTGGGTGTCTGTGCAAAGGAAAGAGTCCTGGAAGACCACGTGTTACAGAGGAGCAAGTGGAGAGGATTCATGATGCATTTGAGAGCAGCCCACGTAAGTCCGTACGTCGAGCAAGTCTTCAGCTTGCCATCCCTCATACCACTGTCTGGCGTGTGTTAAAGAGACGATTACACATGAAACCATACAAACTAAGCCTCGTCCAAGCACTTACTAATGATGACAAGGTGATGCGGAGGACATTCTGTGAGTCAATGCTGGAGATGGAGGAAGGTGATGAAACTCTCTTTTCACGTTTAGTTTTTAGTGACGAAGCGACTTTCCATTTGAGCGGCACAGTCAATCGTCACAATGTGCGCATTTGGGGAACAGATCACCCACATGAAACTGTTGAGCATGAAAGAGATTCCCCTAAAGTGAACGTCTTCTGTGCTGTGTCTCAAGACAAGGTCTATGGTCCCTTTTTCTTTGAAGGAAACACCGTTACAGGACAAACCTATCTCGAAATGCTCCAAAACTGGCTATTCACTTTACTGCAAGCAGATTCGAATGACTTCATTTTTCAGCAAGATGGAGCACCACCCCATTGGCATCTCGGGGTTAGAGCTTATCTGAATGAAAACGTGCCTCAGCGATGGATTGGGAGGAGAGGTGCTAAAGACCTTGCTCTCTGTGCTTGGCCTGCCAGATCCCCGGACCTCACTGTGTGTGACTTTTTCTTGTGGGGGTATGTTAAAGACCAAGTTTATGTTCCACCACTTCCAGCAAGTATCGATGACTTGAAAGATCGAATAACAGCTGCAATCAACACGGTGGACCGTGACATGCTGAGGCGCGTTTGGGAGGAATTCTCATATCGGCTTGATGTTGTCCGCGCTGCCGGTGGTGGCCACATTGAGCACTTATAAAACATGAAATGAAACTTGAATGTATATACAACACATGTGTTCATGCTAGAGGTTTGTAATTTTTTTCGTTTTTGACACATCACGTGATGATTTTGGCGTATTCTTTTTGAAACACCCTGTATATATATATACATATACATATACATACATGAACACATCTTGCGCATACTCATGTACATACATACATACATACATACATACATACATACATACATACACACACATACATACATACATACACACATACATACATACACATGCATACATAAAACATGCATACACACATAATACATACAGACATACATACATATACATACATACATGCATACATACATACACACATACATACATACACATACATACATACATATATACACGCATACATACACACACAGCCACACAGACACAGACACACACATACACACACATACACACACACACACACGCACGCAAGCACGCACGCACACAAGACAAACTGCAGCATCAATGGGCCACAAAATTTAATGTATGATTTTTGGAGATACTTCTGAAAGAGATATGTTTCGAGCGAGGTGCTTTTGGAAAGTAAGCAGACCACTGCTATGTCAAATTAAAGATACTTAGGCTAAAATATTCATCGGCACTAAATCAACTGGACAAAATTTGGAAATCCAATCTACCAGACAACCTGAAAAGGAACTTCTTCCGAGCATCAGTAGAGTCCGTTCTTACATATGGCTCAATCTCTTAGACCCTAACAACGACATTGGAGAAGAAGATTGATGGAACATACACACGATGCTGCGTGCAGCCCTGAACAAATCCTGGAGAGAACACCCAACTAATAAAGAGTTATATGGTAAGATCCCACCAATCAGTAAATCAATACGTCAACAAAGACTGCGTTTCGCGGGACACTGCTGGCATAGCAAAGAAGAACTGGTGGGGGATGTTCTACTATGGAGACCCAGTCACGGCAAACAAAGACCAGGACGTCCAAAGAAGATCTTCATCGACCAACTGATGGATGATACGGGCTGTCAGTATGATGAACTACCTACTGCAATGTCTGACAGAGAATGATGGAGGAAACGTGTCATGGATAGCCAAGCAAGTTCGACATGATGATGATGATGATGGTCATCACATACATCCGTTGGGATCACTGGTTTGTTACGGTAATGCCATACGAAACGCATCGTAAAATAAAAGTTTCAGTTTCAGTTTAACACATTCCTACCGCGTCACGAGATCCTCGTGACTCAGCTTTCTCTCTCCGTGGACCGCGTCACGAGGATTTCGTGCCCTGAACCGTAGTTTCAGTTTTGAGTTTATGAATAGAAAATGACCGCATTGCTAACGTGAATCCTTTTCCAGCAAAGGGAGTATACTCTTGTCATTTCCTTTCTACGTTTACACGACGTTTGAAGCGGCAAAAATGGCAAAAAACAGGCGTAATTTGAGTGTTTCTGAAGTCTCTCTCCAAATATTACTTGGTCAATAGTTAGTACAGTGACCTATTTTCTTGGTAGGAAAAGGGTTAAGTTTCTTCTCAAGACAACGTCTCCTGCGCTTGGAATGAATTCCATATGCACTATCGTCACAGGTGCCACGTGATGGAGAAGATCCAGAATGATCACGGCACAAGCCTTAAGCCTGCACATAAATCCATGAGCTGGCAAGGTGTGTCCTGAGGTCCTGAGGTCCTGCCTAGATAGTTCCATAACCCTGGGGTCATAGGGGAGTGAGGTGGCATAGGCCTCAACTTTCCACTGGGGCCAGCGCCACGAGGGTGGCGCCCATTCCCTCTCCCTCGCTTCAAATTCATATTCATATTCACATTATTTTTTTACCAAAACTTCAACAAACAAAAAAACAAAAAAACAAAAAACAAGAAGGCTAACTGGTCTTCAAGGGGTGGAACCTAGGAAATGAACCTATCTCTCCAATGGTTTTTTTTTTTTTTTTTTTTTTTTTTTTTTAACCAAGGCAGCTGGGCAGTGCCCTGCTCTTCACGATTTTCAACTGCTGTGGGATCTTTAGCGTGAGCAGCCAGAAGGCACACGGATCCGACTCGTTTTTCGTCCCCTTCCGAAGGTCTAGACGTTCAGTTTGATTTTCCGGCCAAACTGAGGAGAGAAGTCGAGACCTCTACAAGGAGCGAACCCAGGAAACTCGAGTATATTTATTGGCAGGCAACGTCTGAACCATTCTGCCACTCTTCTCCCCTGTTTTTTCGTAAGAAAAAGCAGATGAATATTATGGCTTGATCATATTGTTTGATAGTTTTTTGTTGTTGTTGTCAGATCAATTTGCAAATTCGGCACAGCTGGGAATCCTGAACAGGAAACAGAAAATAATTGCATGTCCAGTCAGTGGCCGTAATACGATTGGCCGAATTAATTGGATTTAGCAAACCAATTGCTGAATGATGAAATGAACAAAATGCAAAACAAACAATGAACATAATGCAGCACAAACAATGAACATAATGCAGCACAAACAATGAACATAATGCAGCACAAACAAGAAAAAGATGAATAATGAAGGTGAAACGTGCAGAGGCTGAGCAGTGTTGTGCACGCAACAGAGGCCCATGATTAAACAAAAACCAATCAGATAATTGAATAGATCAATAAATAGATGAATACAGTAGATACATGAAGTAAATAAAGGAAGAAATGTGTGAAAAACAAAACAAAACAATACAAAACAAAACAAACAACAACAACAACAAAACATGAAATAAAACAACAGCAAGAGAAGATTGACTGGCAAGACAAGAACATGGTCAAGCCAGGCTAAATGTCTTCCTTTTAACACGTCTTTAACATGTTCTAGGCGATAATCAGTATAAAAATCAAATAACCACGATGAATTCGTTATGAAGAGCTTTCTAGTATCATTAACCCTTTGAGTATCATTAACCCTTTCACTCCCGCACTCTATCCTACTAACTGCAAAATCTTAATCCTTTGAATCTCTCACCCTTTCCACCAGCTTCCTTCCTGCAGGAAGGAAGCTGGTGGATAGGATGAGGGAGTCAATGGGTTAATTTTTTGCTTTGCTAGCATGGTTGACAAAGCAGAATGCTGATGGACAGAGTGCGGGAGTCAAAGGGTTAAACACATGGCGGAAATGTGATTCAAATCGATTCATAAATGATGATAGTGATGGACTTTTTTGTGGTCATTTCGATGGATGGATAGGCATACTGGCTTCATCTTCTGGTGTGAACCAGAAACAAACAAACAAACAAACAAACAAAGAAACAAACAAACAAACAAACAAAGAAACAAAAAACAAACAAAGAAACAAACAAACAAACAAACAAACAAACAAACACGAAAATAGAATCAGAACGCCTATTTTATACAACCAGACAAGACAGGCACAAAATTTCGGCCAAGTGGCCTTTGTCAAAGCGTAAACGTAAGATCACAAACGAACAAACACCAAATACAAAAATTAGGAGAAAACGACTGAAACTTCCCTGCTGTTTCGTCCAGTGGGAGAAGAAGACTAAATCAAATGAAGAGGACTAAATGAAATGAACTGGCGATTTCATTTAGTCCTTTTCTCCCACTGGACGAAGCAGCAGGGAAGTTTCAGTCTTTTTTCTCCTAATTTTGTGTTTGATGTTTTTTTGTGATCTTACATTCACGCTTGACATAGGTCAGTTGGCCGAAAATTTGCGCCTTGTCTTGTGGACGCAACGGGAAAGCTGGAGGGAAAGAGAGCACCAGGTAGACCCAGGGAGAAAATGCTAGACGGACTTGCAGAGTGGTTGAAGACGAGGAAGGTGGAGGAGATACTTGGGGCAACAAGAGATAGAGACAGATGGAAGTCCATGATCGCCAACTCCATGCAGCAGGGCACTTGATGATGATGATGATGATGATGATGATGATGATGATGATGATGATGTTTGCTTGAATGCGGGCAGTCACACTTGTTTTGGACTCCAGAGACACAGTTACGGGAAAGAGTCCTGTGGACCTGGGTTCTACTTCTCCTGGTTCCTCTTCTGTTCTACTCTGTTCCAGACTGACTGTGTCCTGCATGGACCACTGTCACCACCATGATCTGTGAAGGCAATGCCTTCCCAACAAACGAGTCGGATCCTTGTGTCCTTCTGGCTGCGCACGCTAAAGATCCCACGGCAGTTGAAAATCGTAAATCGTACAGAGCAGGGCATTGCCCGGCTGCCTTGGTAAAAATCATTGGAGATATGATTAATTTCTCAGGTCCATCCCTTGAAGACTAATCAGCCCTCTTGGTTTTAAAAAAAAGTGAATTTTAATTTGAAGCGAGGGAGAGGGAATGGGCGCCGCACCTCGTAGTACTGGCCCCTGGAAAAGTTGAGGTCTATGCCACCTCACTCCCTACGACCTCAGGGTAAAGGAACTATCTAGGTAGGACCTCAGGATCTGGCCAGCTCATGGGTTTAAGTGCAGGCCTAAGGCTTGTGCCGTAATTATTCTGGATCGAATCCATCACGTGGTACCTGTGACGTTAGTACACATGGAATTCGTTCCGAGCGCGGAGACGTCATCTTGAGAAACTGAAACCGAAAATTGAAACTGAAACTGCCTTCCCAACTGATGACGTTGAGGTCACAAGCTGACGTGGCTTGCCTTTAGGGTATTTTTGTGTTGCTTTAGTTTCAGTTTCTGTTTCAATTTCTCAAGATGACGTCTCCGCACTCGGAATGAATTCAATATGCACTGACGTCACAGATGCCATGTGATGGAGAAAATCCAGAATGATCACAACACAAACCTTTAAGCCTGCACATAACCCATGAGCTGGCCAGGTCCTGAGATCCTACCTAGATAGTTCCATAACCCTGAGGTCGTAGGGGGACGAGCTGACAGAGACCTCAACTTTTCCAGGGGCCAGCACCACGAGGTGCGGCACCCATTCCCTCTCCCTCCCTTTAAATTAAAATTCACTTTTTTTAAACCAAGAAGGCCTGGGGTAGTGAGGTGGCAGAGACCTCAACTTTTCTCAGGGCCAGCATTATGAGGGCCGCACCCATCCCCTCTCCCTTCTTTCAAATTCATATTCATATTCACATTATTTTTTTTTACCAAGACTTCAGAAAGGAAAGAAGGTTGATTGGTCTTCAAGGGGTTAGGACCAAGGAAATCAACCTATCTCTCCAATGTTTTATACCAAGGCAGCGGGGCA
>JAPXFY010000029.1:45010948-45018448 GCA_030674185.1 Monoplex corrugatus
TGTCTCTCTTTGCCGTTCTAAGTTTTCTTCTTCTCTTTGTCTCTCTGTCTCTCTGGCACTTAGGTATGATCTATAAAAGAAATATGATATTCCGTGTTCTAAGTACGTTAGAACTTTATTTTTTAAGATAACATAATTGTTGTGAGAGATTGTTGGGGGCTTAGAAACCAATTGATACGCTTGTCAATGAAAAGTTAATCTTGATAAAATCGAATATTGTAATAGTCATGAAAGATAGGTATGTTTCGGAGAAGGAAATTTGATATTACACTGATGACACGGTAACTTAGCATATAATTGAGTTTTACTAATATCTGGGATGACTTTTGTGAATTCGTATGGCCCTTGATAAAATCGAATGTTGTAATGGTCATGAAAGGTTGGTATGTTTCGGAGAAGGAAATTTAGTACTACACTGATGACACGGTAACTTAGCACAGAACTATTTTTTTTACTGATATGCTGGGTTAATATTGTTAGCCTGTATGACCACTAGCAAAGAATTGGGTGGTTTGACTTGAAATTAAGGAAGTTTTCAATGAGTCTTTGACATTTTCAGAACACCACGGAAATTAGAGGACTTTTTGGATGTTGTTCGTAAATCAGAGATAAATAAATGTATAAACAGATAAACAAGTTTTTGGCTACTATTCGTAAACCAGAGATAGATAAATAAATAAATAAATAGATAAATAATAAATAATAAATAAATAAATAAATAAATAAATAAAGAAATAAATAAATAAATAAATAGATAAACAAGTTTTTTTCTACTAGTCGTAAACCAGAGATAGAAAAATAAATAGATATTAAGTAAATAAATAAGTAAATAAATAAATAATAAAAAACAAACAAACAAAAAAACAAATAAATAAATAAGTAAATAAATAAATGAATGAATAGCAAAGACGATTTAAGGGGGCGGTGAAGAGGAATATGGTGGGCAGAATGTCATTAGTTTTTGTTGTTGTGGTGGTGGTGGTGGTGTGTGGTGGTAATTTTGTCCTTTTTCATCCTTTTTCTTTTGACTGGGGGTGGAGGAAGGGCAGGGGGAGTTGGGATGATGATAACAGTAAATCATGATGATGGGCGGAGGGAACTGTGTGTTAAATCAGGGATGGGGCGTCTGTGACATGGCGTGTGTAGGGCGTTGATGCGGTCAGTTCGTGCTGAGGAGCTGGATGTGTTGTGTTTTCCTCCGTTTCCATGGGTGTTTTTATTTATTTATTGATAGATATATATATGTATATGTATATGTATATGTATATGTATATGTATATGTATATGTATATGTATATATATGTATATGTATATGTATATATATATGTATATGTATATGTATATATATATGTATATGTATATATATATGTATATGTATATGTATATATATATGTATATGTATATGTATATGTATATGTATATGTATATGTATATGTATATATATATATATATTATATATTATATATATATGTATGTATATATATTTGTTAAACATTGCGGATGGAGTAATACTTTTCATTGCACTGTGGCGTACTTTGTGTCAGACACAGACTGACAAAACAATAGACATAAAATCCATATGCTTGGTCAGGACCTGAAAACCTTGCCATCAAGGTCAAGGCCTCTTAGACCAAAGAAAGCACCCCAAAACAGTTCTTTTTGAAGAAGGTGTGTTAACAGCAGTTTTTGAAGAAGGTGTATAAACAGCAGTTTCTGATGAACGTGTGTAAACAGCAGTTTTGGAAGAAGGTGTGTAAACAGCAGTTTTGGAAGAAGGTGTATAAACAGCAGTTTTGGAAGAAGGTGTGTAAACAGCAGTTTTGGAAGAAGGTGTGTAAACAGCGTTTTGGAAGAAGGTGTGTAAACAGCAGTTTTGGAAGAAGGTGTATAAACAGCAGTTTTGGAAGAAGGTGTGTAAACAGCAGTTTTGGAAGAAGGTGTATAAACAGCAGTTTTGGAAGAAGTGTGTGTAAACAGCAGTTTTGGAAGAAGGTGTGTAAACAGCAGTTTTGGAAGAAGGTGTGTAAACAGCAGTTTTGGAAGAAGGTGTGTAAACAGCAGTTTTGGAAGAAGGTGTGTAAACAGCAGTTTGGAAGAAGGTGTGTAAACAGCAGTTTTGGAAGAAGGTGTGTAAACAGCAGTTTTGGAAGAAGGTGTGTAAACAGCAGTTTTGGAAGAAGGTGTGTAAACAGCAGTTTTGGAAGAAGGTGTGTAAACAGCAGTTTTGGAAGAAGGTGTGTAAACAGCAGTTTTGGAAGAAGGTGTGTAAACAGCAGTTTTGGAAGAAGGTGTATAAACAGCAGTTTTGAAGAAGGTGTGTAAACAGCAGTTTTGGAAGAAGGTGTATAAACAGCAGTTTTGGAAGAAGGTGTATAAACAGCAGTTTTGGAAGAAGGCGTGCAAAACAGCAGTTTTGGAAGAAGGTGTGTAAACGGCACTTTCTCAGGATCTTCGGACGATATTTACATTTTGTATTCACTGTTGTGACAGTCTGCCATTGGTTCTTGCTTGACGTCAAGTTTTATTATAGGACAGTTTATGAAGCAAAAGAAATTAGAGCACCTAGTCATAAAAGGAAAGCTGGAGGGAAATAGAGCACCAGCTAGAGCCAAGGGAGGAAAATATTAGACGGACTTGTTTATACAGTGACCTTGAGAAATACACAATTTGAATTTTCTGTAGGAATGTGTGTGTGTGCACAAAGGGAGATTGTTAGGATGGCTCAAACATTTCGTTTCAGATGATTGTTCTTGTTTTCGCCTTTCCATTCTTTCTGTTTGCGGCAAGTTCCGAAAGAAACACGAGTTTATCCAATGTATAGTGATGATGTCTTAATAACTTAAACATTAATCGTTGCAGTATGATGAAACTGTACACCTGACTCAAAAATCCCGTGATGTAATGACAGAATCATATGCAA
Organism: Monoplex corrugatus; assembly: GCA_030674185.1. NCBI lineage: Eukaryota > Metazoa > Mollusca > Gastropoda > Littorinimorpha > Ranellidae > Monoplex > Monoplex corrugatus. The sequence continues at coordinate 45,013,869 of JAPXFY010000029.1, forward strand.
ATATTCTGACGTCATTTGTTATGAAGTCACGTTGGGTATAGTCATTCCAAGCGTCATGGCCACGTTTAGCGTTGAAGAATGAGCAGGCTTACATTAAAATTGAATCGTATAGAGGAAGTTGCAGCCAGCATATAATGACATCATCATCATCATGTGCCCTGCCGCATGCCGTTGGCGATCATGGCCTTCCTTACGAATCTATCCCCTGTCGCTGCTAGTACATCTCCCACCCTCTCTGTCCTCTAGCCACTCTGCAAGTCTGTCCAACATTTTCTTCCTGGGTCTACCTGGTGCTGTCTTTCCCTCCAACTTTCCTGTTGTGACTAGGTATTCTAATGTCTCTTTCCTCATAAAATGTCATGTAAATGTTGTCTGTCTTTTCCTAATTTTCCTTCTTAATGATCTTCCCGCATCTGCCTCTTTCAAGACTGTCTCGTTTTTGTTTGTTTGTTTTGTTTGTTGTTTGTTTGTATGTGTGTGTGTGTGTGCGCGTGTGGTATGTGTGTATGTATGTTGTGTTGTGGTGTGTATTGTGTATGTGTGTGTGTGTGTGTGTGTGTGTGTGTTGTGTGTATGTGGTGTGTGTATGTGTGTATTGTGTGTGTGTGTGTGTATGTGTGTATGTGTGTATGTGTGTGTGTGTGTGTGTGTGTATGTGCGTGTGTGTATGTGTGTATGTGTGTGTATGTGTATGTGTGTATGTGTGTGTGTGTGTGTGTGTGTGTGTGTGTGTGTGTGTGTGTGTGTGTGTGTGTGTGTGTGTGTTTGTGTTTTGCTGTCCATGGAACTCTCAACGTTCTTTTTAGAAACCAGATTTCAGTTGCCTCAGTCTTGTTGTAACTTTTCGTGTTGACATATAATGACAACAGTACAAAATGTATTTGAGACACAAACTCTTTCGCAGGCTGCAGTGTATAGGTGAGTGTTTTTCATTGAAGTGGACAAAAATACGTTAAATGCAAGCATAGTCTTGGTAGGCCAGTTGCAGCTACTTGACGAGAAAAAATGTATAAAATAACCAGTCGCCGTGGTGTAGTGGTCAACGCCACGGACTACCGATTGGACGGTTGTGGGTTCGAATCCCCACCTGTCCCTTCAAAAATCATCGTGGGATTTTTCGGCTCTAACCGGCTCCTACCCAGAGTTGGGCGTGCTGTGGGCTCATTGGGAAGACTGGGGACCACACAGTCGAGCCTCATCCACTTCACGGATGCGTCACCGAGGGTGTTGCTCAAATCTTCTGACCAGCACCGCAGGTGTCTGTATCTCTCGGGCCTGGTTGACGCCAGGATATATCATGATAGTAAGCGTAGAGAACAGCCCTGTCAAGCAGACTCAATCTAGACAGAACTCCTTAGCATCATGGTTATCATCCTCATCGACATCATCATCATCGCATTGTCAAAAACTGTGCCAGTTTCTGTGGCCATTAAGGTAGCGTAGAAAATGGGATGGAGGGGGGTAGGGGAGGGTGGTGGTGGTGGTGGGGGGGAATAGGTGAGCATAAATGTAACTTCCTTGGGTGCGATGATCCTAAAAAAAAAAAAAAAAAGAACAGAAGAATTTTTTTTAAAAACATTTAGAGAAATTTTAAACAAAGACAGAGGACTGACGTGTGACGGGATAACTCATGACATCGGTACTTAGTCGTGGACCAGTTCATGCCGTTTTAACCCTTTGACTCCCGCACCCTAATTAACCCTTTGACTCCAGCACCCTATCCATCAACTGCAAAAACTTAACCCTTGGACTCCCTCACCTTATTCACAGCTTCCTGCAGGAAGCTGGTGGATAGGGTGAGGGAGTCCAAGGGTTAAGCTTATGCTTTGTCAGCATGGTTTGGCAGTGCAGGATGCTGGTGGACAGGGTGCGGGTGTGAAAGAGTTAAAACGACTGTATTTTATTCTCCCACTCTACAGCAGCAGTTGGATAGGGCGAGGGAGTCAAAGGGTTAAGATTTTGCTTTGCTAGCATGGATGACAATGCAGGATGCTGATGGACAGGGTGCGGGGAGTCAAAGGGTTAAGGAATGAATATAAATTTGGTATGAGACGTGTTGAGGCAGACACAAGTAGATCATTCATAAGAAAGATCTGTCAAACAGAAAACAAACTGTTCTCATTAATGGCACTTACTCTCAACCTGCATGCCTGACCTGTGGTGTTCCACAAGGATCTGTCCTTGGCCCTGTTCTTTTCACTCTTTACACCTCCCCCCTGTCCACCATCATCAACTCCCACTCTATAAAACACCACTTCTATGCTGATGACACCCAACTTCTAGACAGTGACACACCAGACAATATACAGCGCCTCTTGACTCGCACCACTGAGTGTTACTCGGACATTAAGAACTGGATGACGTTCAACAAACTTCAGCTTAATGACGACAAGACAGAAGCTATCCTCACTGGCACCCGTCAGAAACTTTCTCAGCTGCCTCCTCTTTCTCTCCCATTATGTAACACATCAGTCCCAATTTCTGATTCAGCTAAAAACCTTGGTGTCTGCATTGACTCTACCCTCTCCATGAACAACTTTGTTTCTCAAACTGCCAGATCTTGCTACTATCACCTCCATCGTATAAGCCTGATCAGGAAGTATCTCTCTGTCGAAACAACTGCAAAACTCGTTCTCTCCTTCATAATGTCTCGCATTGACTATTGCAATTCACTCCTGTCTGGTCTTCCTGCCTCCACCATTCACATCCTACAGCGCATTCAAAACAATGCTGCACGCCTTGTACTCAAAAAGAAAAAAGCTGACCACATATCTCCTCTCCTGGCACAACTTCACTGGCTCCCTGTATTAAAGCGCATACAGTACAAACTAGACACCATGTGCTACAAAAGCCTCAATAACGCAGCCCCCGATTACCTGTCAAAACCTACTTGAGATCTATGTTCCCTCACGTACCCTCCGCTCTGCCTCCGATCCTCTGACTTTTCGCTTTCCACGCACTAAGCTCAATACCTATGGTCCACGAGCCTTCTCTGTTTCTGGTCCACTTTCCTGGAACAAACTTCCTCTCTCTGTCCGTCAGCAACCTACTTTTGTCTCCTTCAAGTCCGCTCTCAAAACTCACCTTTTCTCCTCTGCATAAAATCCTGACCTCACTCATCCCCCTCTGTAGCCTGTCTCCACTCGGAGGGGAATCACATTGTAATATATATTTGTATATAATATGCTCTCTATAATTTTCCATTGCTTTTATTCTTTTTCCCCATTTATAGCCATGTGTGAGTGTGTGTGTGCGTGTGTGTGCGCGCGTGCGTAAGTGTATGTTCAGCGCTTAGATTTGATTTTTATTGAGATTTTGCGCTATATAAATATTGTAATTATTATTATTAAGATTAGGAAAAGGCAGGCAACATTCATAGGCCATTTTATGAGGAAAGGGGGAATTGGAACACCTGGTCACAACGGGAAAGCTGGAGGGAAGGAGAGCACCGGGAAGACCCAGGGAGAAGATACAAGGGTCACTCATTATGTTTTGCAATCTGGTTTTTCAACAACACTTACAACCTCTCTGTCCACTCCAGTTTTTCGAAGAAACCCCCCTCAGCCTGTACACATTTGACCATCCTCTCAAACCAGCTGTCTATGACACCAGACCACGTTGACCGGGGTATGTCCAAAATGACGCCCTCGAAGAAAGCTCGGGCATCTTCGGCGTTCTGAAATGCTTTCCCTTCAGCTGCCTTTTGACGGAAGGGAACAAAAACCAGTCACAGGGGGCTAAGTCAGGTGAATATGGTGGGTGGATGACCAGCTGAACATCATTGGCGGCTAGAAAGTCCAGAGTTACAGTTGCTGCGCGCGCGCTGGCATTGTCATGATGGAGCAGTAGGCCACGGACACCCGTTCGGGGACGCCGTTTACACCATGCCTGGAAGACTTTAGGCAAACAGTGGTTGATATACCTGATGATGATGATGATGATGAGACGTGTTGCGGTAAGGCGGGCCCCGCATTCTATTACTGACGGTTGAAAATGGGGGTGACGTCACTGTTGTGGAATGGAGATGGGCTGGGCAGGTATAGCATGTCAACTCTGGTTGCCTGGCAACGGACATTTCGGACCTTCGTAACACGTGGGAGTGGGTTATTTGGGAGAGGGGGAATGTCACAGGAAAACAGAAAAGTACAAATCTCTGCCTTTTTTTTTTTTATTGATTTTTTTTTTTTTATTGATTGTTATCATTATTTATGATTTTATACATATTCTCACTATCTATTGGATAACTTTCGCAGAAAAAGGGAAAGAGAGTCTCAGGGAAAGATGGGGATGAGTGAGAGAGAGAGAGAGAGAGAGAGACAGACAGACAGACAGAGAGACAGAGAGACAGAGACAGAGAGAGAGTGACAGACAGAGAGACAGAGAGAGACACAGAGAGAGAGAAAGAAGAGAGAGAGAGGGAGAAGGAAGAGAGGGAGAGAGGGAGAGAGAGAAAGAGAGAGAGAGAAGAGAGAGAGAGGGAGAGAGAGAGAAGAGAGAGGGGAGAGGAGGGGGAAAGAAGAGAGGGAGAGAGAGAAAGAGAGAGGGAGAGAAGGAAGAGAGGGGAGAGAGAGAGAAGAAGA